>VZSF01003599.1:694692-1001843 GCA_013398295.1 Chionis minor | reverse complement strand
GCCCCGCCGCCTCCCGGAAAGGCCCGGCGGGCGGAGCCGCCCCGCCACCTGCCGCCGCCCCGGCCGGGAAGGCCGTTCTGCTCCCGCGGGGGCTGAGCGGCCGGCGGGGCCTGCCCGTGAGGGGACGGTGGCGCCCTTGGCCCCGGTGTCCCTGGCCGGAGGCCGCTTGACTCCCGAGCCCGGCCGTGCGCCGGGGGGGTTGGGTCCCTCCCCCCACCTCGAAATAGCGCCATGTGCTCCCGTTAAACAGCCACCACGGCGACGCGCTCAGACGATGGCGGTGGAGCAGCCTCAAGGAGCTGCCGAGAAGGACATCGGGGAAGGTTGGCACCGGCCACCGTCTCCTGAGGCAGCGCCTCAGTGGCACCAGGGTCACCCTGTGGCTCCCGAGGGGGGAGGTGGTTCATACTCGGTGCAGGAGTGGAGAAAAACCGAATTGTGGGTATGATGCCAACAACCAGCAAAGCCAGAGGAATGTGCTAGTCCAAAGAACAAGGCAACGGGACGGTCAAAGGCCACGCTAAATGTCAGGGAGGCCACAGGGTGAAGCAGAGCCAAAGGTGTGTAAGGGCAGGGGAACGCTCTGGTGAGGCACCACAGCAGCAGGCGGAACCCAAGGACACAGCGGAGCAGGGATGAGGAGGAAGAGCCTGAACTCGGGATCAAGAGAATTGTATCCCAACCCATCAAGCCAGTCTGCCGGACAAACCCCAGTTACAACCAGAAGCGCTGGGAGCGGCTGGGTGGGGCAGCAGGCAGCGAGGCTGAGGCCAGTTTAGAGTCTGTTGGGAGACCGATAGGGGCCAGGTGGCTGGCTGGAGATATCCACAGCCTGCAACAGGATTCAACATCTCGTAAAAACACTGAGAACGCATGCGGGATATTTGTGGCCTGTGTGGAAGGGTTGATCTAACAGAGAACTCACTTTTTTTGCTTGTATACTTGTAACCTGGTCTGGTTCCCAATGTAATTCACCACTGGGCCACAGGGAAGCTTCTGTTTCCCCAAGGCTGTAGAAGACTGGGAAAGGTGGTCTGCAGACTGCAGCACCTGTTTGTTGTGGCTTAAATTACTCTTCAAGTCTCGATGTCAGGTAGAGGAAGGAAGATATGCCATGTACAGAGAAAGGCTCTTAAATTTACTAATTTTTAAAATCGTAGTTCTTTAAGTAATTTGTGTGGATCTGAGGATGACAGGTATTCAGGAATTGAGGGGTTAGAAGCAATCAAGGTGTATACTGGAGTGTATTCTGGCAAATTGTAAGCATTTTGGTACGCTGGCTCGCATTTTGGTAACGAGTCTGCATGCTGCAGAGCTATGTTCAAATGTCTGCATCTCACCGAGTCATCACTTAGAAATAATTCAGCACAACGTTGTTCAGACCACTTTAAACTCCATCCAAACTAAAAAAAGGTGGCTACAACTTAGAAGAGCAACAAGTCTTGCATAAACACTAAAAATAGCATAAATGCTAATTTAAGGGTAGGCAGGACCTTTCATCACCATTTTAGTGATTTTGACATGAAATCCCAGCCTTGTTGAAATTCTGTTGTCAATCCGGCCAGGATTCTAGCCTTGAAGCCTTGTTTCCCTGTAAGTGGCAATGTTCTGGTTTGAGGTAAAACAGGACCAATTTTGTTGGTCCACAACAGGCCTATATGAAGTATATTTTGGATTCAGAGAGCACTTAGCACCCTCAAACCTAGCACCAGTCATCTCTGTTAATCACTGCTGCCCGGCTGCCAGTCTAACAGACCTGTAATGTATCACACAGACAGCACGGAGCTTGCACCGCTGCCTTCCAGTCTCCTGATACATGGCTAGTCTAAACCCTTTCCCAACAGACCCCTCTCCCAGTTCCAAGATCTCCCGCACGTAGCTCATCCAGCTGCCATCCAGCTGCATCGCACCAAGAAAGGCTGGCAGTGCGTGTGCCAACCAAGAAACGCACCTCGCCCCGTTGCTGCAGCCCTGTACCTAAAACAGCCTCCGTAATCTGAAATGGGGACATTCCCTAGTTGCACAGCCTAAAGCAGGATATGTGACAACGCTCAGAAAGTCGTGTTTGGGGTTAAAAGGAAGCTGCAGTTTTGATCTCTGCACGAGATACCTAATTACAAATAGCTCGGCCATTTCAACTTTTCACCGCAAAACCAGACGATAGCTATCCAGCAATTTAGGGTGTAACACAAAAAAGACACAAATGCAAACATCAAAGTAAGACAAGGCCTGCTCCATGAGACAAATGAGGAAACTTAACCAGTCATCTGGGAAATAAAGAGGAAATAAAGGAAACATTCAAAGAGGTCTTCACATTTTACTACTATTTATGGTAACTCTGGGTTTTATGCTATATAGGCCCTGACTGAAAAAAAATCAAAATCTACAAGTCTTTGCAGCATTAAGCATTGTTGTGTCTTTGAAAACATGTACACGCAGTAACGTATCGCTGTATAGGCATAGGTGCACTCTTGTATCCAAAGAAAGGGTTGTGGATGTACCTCAAGAAGTTTTAAATATGCTGTAGCTAAGTGCTCTTGTTTGGATAAAAATTAAAAACCACCTTCCTGAAGGTGCTATACTTCCAGAGACAACCTTCGGGTTAGAAAAGTAGCCTTTGAATTTTAGTGAGAGTACGTACTTCTCAATACCTGAAGACAGAAATAACATTTTACAATGTACATGTCAAATACTATCCAGCATCACTAGGTGTTTATAACAGCTGTTGGGTAAGCTGATATAAAATCTCACTCCACTCACCAAGATAAATTATGAAGGGCCCAGAACATGGTATCTGCATATATTAAAACACATGATAACACAAAATATGCTGAATTACTTTGTAGTCTCTAGCAACTACTACTAGACCCCTTAGAAAATGTAATCACAATTGAGGTGATATACTGCATTAAGCTGGGCAAAGCTGAAATGTAATTTTTTAAATGAGAGAATCAGTCATGTTACAGTAGTTCACAAAGAGATCTCTGTACAGCTAGTTGCTTTTTCCTCATTGTCCTTTGTCATGAAATTTAACTAGTTAAGAGAGCAAATATATTTAGTGAGTCATTTTTATGGCATATGTTATTTACAAATGCCCATCATTAAAGGAATGTATTTGCTTTTACAAGCATCACTTGCTCAATTACCAACGCAGTTCCAAAAATTTTAAGTCATACCTAGATGTTGGGTGTAACCATATGATGTCAATCAATTTACCTTTCCCATTGAAAATACACAACCGGAAGTATCTTTCCCACTTTGTTCTGGCCAAAAATATGACTTTAAGATCTGCTGTTGAAGACATAGTTATGTACTGTCACGACCTTTACCTCAACATACATGACGGTGGAACAGAAGAACATCTCAGAGCTCCAAACTTGCACCACTAATGCGTGTTTCGTCACTTTAATCACCCACTTTGTTCCACTCAAATCGGTTTTCTTCCTCCACGCACACCGCTGAGGTACCATGGCTGCAGGTGCCCCTCAGATGCACCAGCCCAGCGCCGCGCAGCACAGCCTGCCCGCTCCATCGACCCGCCGCAGCCCCACAAGCGCCATTTACGGCGCACACGCAGGTTTTGCTGCGGGATGGCCGTTTGCCAGGGACAATCCTCACTTTTGCTTTTCCGGCTGAGAAGCAAAGTAGGGAAACAAACCGCCTTTTAATGCTGCTGTCGTTGTTACTGCTGGAGAAACCCAAGGAGAAACTGAGGGCTCTCATGGGAGCCGGCGCTCAACCTGTGCCGCTCGTGAAGGCACACGGCTCCCGTTAACGCCTCAGATGTAACCCCCAGCCGGGACTAACGCGCACTATAACCACCGAACCCGCCTCCCCTCGCCCCCCGCCCTCCTCAACCTGCCTGGCGCCCTCATGGACGCGGCGGAGGAAAACCTGCCGCCTCCCCTCCCCGGTGAAGCTCCGCACACCCGGAGGTGTGACCGACCGACCGACCAGGCCCCGCCCCCGGCTGCGGAGACGTCCCGTGACCCGCACGCCCCGCGNTTCCTCAGGGTGGGCCGGGAAGGAGCCGCCGTCATGGAGGAGGCCGAGCCGAGCGAGCGCAGCCCCTTGCTGAGCAGCGGGGAGCGCGGGCGGGCGGCGAGCGGCGCTTTCCACGGGCGGCGGTTGGCCTGCGCCGCCGTGCTGCTGGCCGAGCTGCTGGAGCGAGTGGCCTTCTATGGCATCACCTCCAACCTGGTGCTCTTCCTCAACGGGCCTCCCTACGGCTGGGAGGGCGCCCAGGCCAGCCAGGCCCTGCTGCTCTTCATGGGCATCACCTACCTGGTGTCGCCTTTTGGCGGCTGGTTGGCCGACGCCCTCCTGGGCAAGTTTGGCACCATCCTGCTCAGCATGGCGCTCTACCTGCTGGGCATGCTGGCCTTCCCCGTCATCGCCGCGCCGCACACCCGCCAGGGCCTCTGCGGGGACATCCCCTTGTTCCCCGTAGAGAACTGCTCCTCTCCGGCGGCCAACGCCACCATGGCACCTTGCTCCCAGGTGGGAGCCACCCGCTACTGTGCCACCGCCACCTTCATCGGACTGGTCCTCGTGGGGCTGGGCGTCGGGTCGGTCAAGGCTAACATCACCCCCTTTGGGGCAGACCAGGTCAAGTATTATTTGGCAGCTGCCGAATCGTTTGTGGGTGCCGAGCTGAACCAGGGAATGGCTGTTGGTCATGCAGAGGGGCTTGCTTTGGTGGGATGGACAGTGTGCCTACTTTTTCACATCTCTGCAGGTGTTAAGTGTCAGAGGGAATCCGATCATCCAGCTTTGTTCCCTGTGTAATGCAAGCTGTTAAGTTGTACCCGGTTTGGTATAATTTTGGTGTCTGTGTGGTGTCTGAACTCTTACAGCCCTTGGTTCCCTGGTAGCCCTGCCTTAGGTGTGGTGCCCGATTTGGCTAAGCCATCACTGTCTTGAGGAGTTGCGTTGAATACTTAATGACCATTAAGTGTATTGTTAATTATCCTCCATTGCAGAGTTTGTACACAGTTAATTTGACCTCAGAGTTCATCACGTGAAATACCTGATACGCATTTTAGCTTTCACAAAGATAGTGTGGTCCTTCTAGGATGGTGGTCGGAGGCCTTTATAATCCTGTGATAAATGAAGGATGGAGAACAAATAGTTTTTTTTATGCTTTAGGTATTCTCTGTGTACCGCACTGTGCCCTTGAGTGATGTTTTTGTGTAGGCCAATGTTACATCGGATGACGGGTGGGAAGGTGCTCTCAACATGGTAAATATATTACCTGGGCTTTTCTCATAAGGACACGTCCTGTCAAACGACCTTGTTCAGATCCACTTCAGTGATATCATTCATTGGATCATCACTGCAGAACCAAGTGGCTTTACAGAAAATATTTGAGAGACAGCTCGTAGTTCAATATCAACTGGAATGTCCTGTTGCGTGTATGTTTTTGCAATCCTATGCTAAGGTAGTATGCTGACTGTGCTTGTTGAATTGGAGTATAATTTCTGCTTTACAGATTCAGAATTTCAGGTGGTTAGATACTGAGCAGCTTTTCTAACCAAACCGTTCTTAATGACAAAGCAAGTAAAATACCTCTGATCCTGTTGCACGTCTGTTTACTGGCCCATTGAATTCTGATTAGTGCAGGTATCAGAAGCGCCGTGAAATTCTTTGTGAGATGTAGGCTCTACCACAACATCTTCGCCAAACATACCTCTATTCTCTGTTGTGCAGTTTACATTTGTCATTCTTTGGCATTTCATATATTGTAAATTCTGGCGTTCTGGGTGAAAGGCAGTATATAAATGTAAAACATTATTATAGCCTAGCATTGTGTGTCCCCAGTGTATTGGTTCTGTTTAAGCCAGCATGAGCCCATCAGGTGAAATAGCTTTAATATGACTTTATCTTGTAAGGTGTTTTTCAAAACTGACTGCTTATCCCCAGAACACTTTATGAACGTTAAATGTAAGAGATAAATAATGGCAGGAACAGAGCAAAAGAATAACCATTGCCAATGGAAGTGTAGCTGTTGTAGCTGGGTTTTTTTAAAGGCTTTCCCCCAAGGATTTCACAGAAAGCAGGTTTTGGCTAGGCTTGCAGATAATTCACAGTGATTTGTGTAGGGTGAAGCAAAAGAAATACTCCTTTCTGGTTCCTAATAATCAGCAGAGCTCTGCCAAGGCCTGAATTTTCCCTTTCTCTGTTTCTTCCAGTTTGTCTATTGTTAAATGTATTACAGCATACCACTTACCTTGTTGTGCAGTGTTGGGCCCTCTTGGGCCCTGCATAGGAATGTAGCAAACTGCTGGGTAGATGGATATATATTGCCGAGAATAAAGTCTGTCTCCCAGAGTCACATTCTTGGGAGGCCAGAATACAATGCAAGCGTGTTTTGGCTGGATGTGCTCTGATAAGATTTGTCCTCTTTCCCTTGAATACCAAACAAAGGAAAATATTAATTGTATATCGTGTGCTTTAGCTGACATGAGCCACCTTTCAGATACTGTTAATTACATTTCATTGCAGAGCTCTTAAAAATTACCGTGCAAATGTTTTAGTTTTAACAGATGATCTACAATTTGGGTGGAGAAGCCAAATACAATGAGGTGGTTTTTGGTGGTGTGGGTTTTTTTGTTTTTTGGGGTTTTTTTAAATTTATTTTTTGTTGTTGTTGTTTAGAAGGATAGAGTCACTTTGTGGAAAATTGGAAACTAAATTCTGATACTTACTTTGCTCTGAAGTTAAAAAAGATGTTTCTTAATTTCTGTTAAATGGATGCTTGTAGAAGTGCTGTTAGAAGTGACTTAAGTAGATGTAGTATGGAGTAGTTTTTGCCAGTCAGCTTAGCAAAAAACCAGTTACTGCAAACTAGGTGTAGACCAGCTTTACTTAACTGTGTTTGGAAAAGAGACGTTTTTCTAGAAGTTGCAGATTGATACATCATAGAGGTCTAAATCTGAACTGATGGTTCTCAGAATAGTGTTTATAATCATGTGATATGTATAACCTGGCATTTTCCAGTTCCCCTTTTAAGTGTGAGTGTTTTGCAGTCATTTCCTGTTCTATGCAGCAGTGTGTGACTTTCTTGTAGTTAGGAAACAATATGACTATTCCTCATTATTGTGAAAGCTGGTTTAGCTTTGACATTGAAGCCAACGTTAGTAGTAGACTACTGAGCTAGTACCAGCTATAGTCATTGTTCTAATTATAGATGAATCTGTTTTGGGGTTATGGTGATTAGAGATGCTAGTTTTAACCCACAGTGTATCTTCTTTCTGAATTGCCATCATAGTCATTAGATGTATCAGTCCATAACCTGCCAAAAGTCTTCTAGCTTTGTTAAAACCATCGTTACAGTGTTGTTACAGAGGCAGCACATTAGCGGACCTTGCTGGTGTAAAGAGATCTTTGGAGTGAGTTTCAACCTTTGTAATTTATTTATTTATTTGTAGAATTTAGATTTTCCAGCCTCTGGGGAAGGATGGGGGACCACATATAAAGAATTGAAGGTCACTAACAGCAAGTTTCTTTGTTGTTGTTGAACTTCTTAGCAGATCGTGGATGTCTAAGACTGCAGGTAGCAGTTTGAAACCTAAAGTTGTGGCATTCACATCGGCAGTACTAACTCCTTTCTGTTCCAACAGAAATAGAATAGATAAGACACCAGTGTGAGGAAGCAGACTTGAAATGTGGATTGGCCAAATTTTAGTATAAAAATTTGAAATTATGTAGCAACTGAGTGCTACTGCATAGCTCTGTTACCAAGCCCTCTCCAGGTGCTCTCAAAGAATAACGGGTGTTTGTAGTGATGGATTAGAATGTCAGAATTCTGTAAGAGGAAATTTGACTACAGAAAACTGTTGTCATTGCACTTTGTTTTGGAGGCTAAGGAGAAGGGCAAGCTTCTACATTTTCATCCTTGCTCTGTTTTGTGGCTGTTCACAGAATTGTCTGGGATGAGTTTGGGGATTTTTGTTACATTTGTCACTCGTGACTCGTCAGTTGCAGGAACAAATGAAAACCGCTAATGTCAGTAACTTTTAAGTAATTTTCTTTCTCCTTTTAAGTGAGACAAATAAGAGGCCATAGCTTTGGATCGATCATGATGTGAAGAGAAAGAGAGGAAGATTATGACATACTGGAACTAAACCCCCCCAACTGAAATGTTGGGGTTTAGGAAATACTTGAGATCATTAGTAGATGATGTCAGAAATCAGATGTCACAGTGGAATGGTAGGCACCAGGGAGGCACTAGCTGTGGCAAAAATAAGAAATCTGGTCAATAACCATTTCTTTGAAACTGAGGTAGCTGTAGAGAGCCAAAAACTTAGTGACAGAGGAAAACATCTAAACACAGGAACTATGGAGGAGCAATGGCGCTTGTATAGATTCCGGGCTCTTTACATAAAAATCAGGAGAATCTAAGAGAATCTTAATATTTGAGCTGTGTAATATTTTTGGTTGCAAGCTGTACAAAGTGCTTTGGTTGGTACTTGGATCATTTCCTAAAAAAAGATGAGTGTTGAAAAATCCAGGGGAGGGATAATTCTGCAGGTGATCATCTTTCTTCTAAGTCAGAACGAGGCCTGAGTTTTAACCTTCAGGACAGCTGTGCTGCGGAAGTTGCTGTCGCTCAGATATTTTTAATGACTTTGTATCAGGTGGTATAACTACAGATCTAGTTTCTTTCTTTCTTTGTTTTAGTTGCATCTAAGATTTTGTTCTGATTATAAGATGTTAACCTTGTATCCTAAATGAGTTTAGAGGATTGCAGTGCAGAGTTACACAGCTGATGTGTCCTCTGCTGAAAGTGCCTGTAAATAACCTAATGATTACACAATTCCCATAACATAGTGTTCCAGGCACTCAGGATTCTTTATCATGAAAACTGTGGTCATAATTACATCTCGTCTGACCATAGTGAGTCTGATACGGGTTTTATATTAGCAATTTTGATTTTGAGAACTATTCCTTTACTATTTTGAAATCCAGTGCTGTGCAGGTTCCAGTTATAAAACCCAGAATGTCACTGTGCTTTTCTTTCTGCATTAGGATTAACTATATGTGAAAGGTAATTATTGGATACATCAGGAAAAACACCTTTTAGACTGTAGAAAAATCAAGCGTTAGGTTAGATTTTATTTTGCAAAAGTTATTAGATGTCTTGCAAGTAGCGAGATTATTTCATTTCCTCTTTAGAGGCCCACCTGAATGTAGGCAGCATTGACGTGCCGCCAATGACCAACAAAGCAGCTGTGGCCAGAAAGCTTAGAGTTGCTCATTTCCTTCATTTCTCTGTTAGTGGGTTTTTTTGGTGTGGGTTTTTTGGTTTGGGTTTTTTCGGGGGGTGGGGTGGTGTTTGTGTTTGTTTGGTTTTTTTATTAAAATTTTCCCTGTAGTTTAAAAGAGGGAAAATTAGGGCAATTGGGATGTTTCTTGTACAGTACGGTAGGTCATTCTGTATTTTTAATGAAGTAGAAACACTACTGGACTTTGCCTTAGTGTTCTTGGAGGATGATGTCCTATCCCATTTGGTAGGGAAGAAAACTGTGTGAGGTTTGAAGAATTCCCAACAGTGAACTGGAGACTCAGGACTGGGTACTGTGCAGTGGGAGTTGATCTAAATAAGTTCCAGCTGTCCAACACGGGTAAGTTCTGTGGAAAATGCCTGAATCTGAGCTCATTTGCAAAACAGCATGTTACCTAGAGCAAATACATTGCGTGTATTAGGTACTTGCTAATGTTCATTCGAGTCAGGGCACATCTGAAATAGTTCTACTAGTGTTTTCGTTCAGTGGTAGGAAGCCTTGCACTCTAGCTGTGGTATTACACTGATTTTGTGTTATCCTCAGGTAAGGTATTTGGCTAAAATGTGGTAAATCTAGGAAGGTGACATTTTTTGTACCTTTTAGGCACTACTACTGGTTTTAAGCTGTTTTGTTGGGATGGAGGCAAAATCTTTTAAACGTACCTATTTTGACTTTCAGTGCAGGGATGTGGAACCCTTAGACCGCAGGACAGATTCGATCCAGGAGCCACACCATACTTGTGCCATTTACGTGCATCATTTTCCTGCTGCAGTTGCTGGTAGGATGTTAAGAATATAATGAAGTTGGTGGTGCTGGTACCACAAGGATAGTGCTGCTATGCTTGAGCGCAGATGAAATTGAGCAGAGGGAGTAATAGATTTTTCTTTCTGCTTGGGTGATTGAAAGTAATGCAAGCATAAGGGGGAAAAGAAGAATTCCTGCAGTTTTGTGAAAAATACTTGTTCTTGATAAAAATAAAATAATAAAATTCTAACATGGTTTTCTTCTTCTTGGTCCCTTATTAAAATGCAGCATCTACTTATGAAGAGAATAAACCAATCTTATTTTGTGCTGTCGTGCAGCTCAAGTAATAGCCATCGGGGGAAACTTTGCATATTCTGCTTTAAATGTAATACAGCTAATATTTTGGGCAGTCAATGTGATTTTTGAAAGGAACAACAGGCACTGCCTTTTAACTCTACCATGTTTTCTGGTTTTGCTAAGATAACTTCATAGTTCTTCCACTTTGATAAGATACTCAACCATCTAGTTCAGTGTGATTTTTATTAAGTGTTGAATGTTTGTCAATAAAATGCTATAGTGGCATTTCAGGTGTGGCTGTGATGTGATTTTTAGTGCATATATATATACTTGGATAAGGAAGCAGAAAATGGATTCTTTTCATTTGAAGTGCGTGGTGTGTCTGTCTCTTGAGCATTACATTCCTTTTTGGTCACTCTTGTTTCAAAAAGGATACTGGAGATGGGGAAGGGAGTTTCAGGGAAAGGCCATGGACAGTAGTTTCCATGCAAGGAATCATGAAATAGTCTACAAGTTCCTGTCTCAGAAAAAGCAGCTAGATGGAAGATGTGACGGTGGTTTGTGGAGAGAGGCAGAAATGGACCCGGGATGGGATAAAGCTCAGCTGTCTGTTGTTTCTTGGAACTAGGTAAAACGAGTGAGGCTCGTCCAGGGCAGGTTCAAAATGGCCAAATGGAGGTGGTTCTTCCCACTGTGTAATTAGCTGGGGAACTGTTTTCCACAGGATATTATGGATTCTAAAAGTTGACCTGGGTTCAGAGGCAGGCTGAACAAGTTCATGGAGAGGAGATCTGCTGTGTTTATTAAGTAGATAGAAGCCATCCTTGGTTCAGAAGTTTCTTGGGAGCTAATGGTTGGAGGCTGGGATAATACTTGATAGGAGCATCACGCCGTGCGTGCTCTGTTCTTAACTTTATCAAAGTTTGCGTTCATTCCCTGGCGTTTCTTTGCATAGATGTGAGCAAGGTCATTTGTAAGAGGGAGGATGGGAAGTCATCTTCCTTGCAGAGAGTATAAGAAGACTGAGACTTTATGATGAAGAAATGGAAACTTCATAAAATAGATTACTAACTCTTTACATAAGTTGGAGCACTGTGTTTATGATGTAAATGTTTGCTAATATCCTACTGCCATTTGGGGTTTAGAAAGGAATCTAGCTTGACACGCTACTGCAGGTGATGATTGTTAAAGTTAGGAGATGAGTACCAAGTTGAAACTGTAAAGGGAGAATTTCTTGGGTTTTGGCTCCGAGGCTGTTAACCAACCTACCCGAATGCCTAACAATGCTTGAAGCTGTAAATCAGAACTGACAATATTAAAAACTTACTTCAAGACACAACTTACTTTTCATACTGCAAAATAAAGAGAAATATTTTGAAGATCTGGCAAATGAGGAAGGGAAACTTGCAATTAGAAATCAAAAACAAGTGACTACAAGTCTGGTTCATGGCACTGCATTGCTGGTTACTGCTAATGGCCTTTCAGTCATAAACCAGTGACAAATATGGTATAGTGGATTCTTCTACACACTAGTTGATCTTTGTAATGTATTTCAAATTTTACCATGCATAATTTCTCTTACTTCATATCTTATGAATGATGCTGGGTTCCTGTGACTTACAGGACCCCCTTACAAAACATGGGGTGACTTACGGTAGGCGATAAAGAGTGATGGTGAAAACTGTACAGGATAATTCTGTAAACCAAGGGTGTCTTTACTTTCACTGGAGAGACACTGAGAGCTTCAAGCAGGAAAGTAGCACTATGAACAGTGCTGACTTAATAGAGGGATAAATGTTTACTGGGGCCTTGTGACGCCTCAGGCTACCCGATTTTTTATTTTTTTCTTTTTTTAAAGGTCAGAATGGCAAATGTTCAATTTATGTTCTGATGAGAGGCATTAGGACTGTATTAAATTTTACATTTGTGCTTTAATTGCCCAGTAGTCATCTGGGGCTTATAAAATGGAATATGGTTAACCATTATGTGTATGCAGTTGGAAGAAGCAATTGTTGTGATACTACTAATATGTGATTTTTATGTAGCTTAACTTATTTTTTACTAAAAAGCTAGTTATTTCAACTTCTGTGTGGACTGTGGGACCCTAATCTGAGTAAGCTTTGGCTAGAGAAATGCTGTAGAAATATAATAGCCTTTATGGGAAAGCTATGTAGTTTAGTATTGTATGACTTTTTTATCCCTATTGTGAACTTTTAGAAGGTCACTGATATAATGGGGTAGCTTGGTAAGGTGTCATTTCATTAAATACCATGCTTATCCCAAAACACTTAAATAATTTCAGTGTGACTCTAAATCAAACCTAAACTCTTCAGTACCTTGAACTTGATTGAATTCTAATAAACAGGCTTCATTTTCTTCAGAAATTGAATGACTTGTTTTTAATCTTTTCCAGGTCAAAGATCGGGGCCCAGAAGCCACAAGAAGATTTTTTAATTGGTTTTATTGGAGCATTAATTTGGGAGCTATTCTCTCTCTGGGAGGCATTGCGTACATTCAGCAGAACGTGAGCTTTGTTGTTGGATATAGTATCCCAACGGTTTGCATTGGGATTTCATTCATGGTTTTCTTATGTGGTCAGAGTTTCTTCATCACAAAACCGCCTGATGGTAGTGCCTTCACAGACATGTTCAAAATTCTCGCATATTGTTGTTGCTCAAGAAAGAGACATGTGGAACGTTCAACTAATAGGTTTGTAATGAACTCTTTTGTATAGTCTGAATTCAGTGAATGAGCCTAAGAGTTGGAATTAGTTAGTTCAGACTAGCTGGCAGTAGAGAATACACTAGAATATGCGGTTTTGCTTTGAGAACTAGTACTGGAAAATTGGAGTCCTGGAGATATTTTCTGGGAGTTCTGGGATGAGAGGGGCATGTTTTGAGATCACTGGATCTCCGTGTTGCAAGATCAAGTCTGCTGTTTTCACTTGAATGCTCCGTCTTGCCAGTTCAGAGTTTCTGAAAGTGTAACATAACCCAAGTAATGCTGCTTTTAAGCATTAGTTAACTTTCATCTCTGCTTAGGTATGTTTATGGGAGGCCTTCTGATTTGAAAACCACTATCATCTGCATATAATGTTGTAAGTGGCTTGATGGGCAGCCAAAATGTGAACTGGCTTTTTGATTTCCAAATGGTTACTCCAGTCTCAAGAGATGCCCATGGAGTACTGGTGGCTGAATTTAGTCACTGATAATAGGAGATGCCAGGTGCCTCCTCTCAACAGGCTTTCATGTGTTCAGGTTGCAAAACAGTTCAATGAATTAGAATAACCTGCGTTTTGTGATACTGTTTCTTAAGTTCTCCTCACTGTAGTGCCAGTTATTTGTGCCTGGTGGGAGGAGGATGGGAAATAAGGAAATCTTTATAATGGAAGTTTTCAGCTTGTGCTTTCACCTGCTGAGGATCCATTCTGGCCTAGTTGTTTTGCTGTTAAGAGTAACTTATTTTGAAAATGCATGAGCTTTTCATAATGAAAAGAAGTACCACCAGATTGCCATTTCAGTCAGTTTTTGTTGTTGTTTAACTAAACGTTTCAAATTCTTTTCAAAAGCGAAGGCCAGGGAGTACTTCATCAACCTCACAAGCAAAGCCTGTTTGAGATGGCCAAGCTGTCTCGTGGGGGCCCATTCAGAGAAGATAAAGTAGAAGATGTGAAAGCTCTTGTCAAGATTATCCCTGTCTTTTTGGCTTTAATACCTTACTGGACAGTGTATTTTCAAGTGAGTAGTTCCATATGATTTACTTTACATGTCTAAAAAACATAATTTCTAATGTAAGGACCCTAACTTGTTCTCCAGCTGCATTTGGAAGGCCTTGGCGCAATAGCTTCGAGTTGCAGTTCTGAGGCTGTTATGAATCTAAGTCCTCGCTGCATATTACCCTCCCCAAGCACTTACCTGGAGGAAACACACACAAACTTTTTTTGGGGAAAGCTATTCTATAAGGTTTACTTACAGTTAGCACTCAGTAGCTGTGGTTCTAGAGAAGATGAATATTGAAGAGGCTTTTTCAGAGCTCTGGTATTGACTGTTTGACTTGTTTAATACCCATGTGTTCAATAACGTTAACTTCTTTTCTTTACACACCTGGGGTTAAAAATCATTTAAATAATATTATGTCAGCAAAAATAGGAATGCATGATGGCAGCTTCTTCTGAATTTTTTTATTTGCTAGCTAAAATTGTTGTGGAAAGCTGTATTAGCTTTAATTAATTAGATGCCAAAGCATCTAATTTCATGTTTTTCTGTGGCGCTCTCATAAATATGAAACTTACCCTGAAGTTGAGAGATGAAAAATGGCTACTAAGAATACTTTCAAATAATATTTTTACTTAATAATAAAAAAGCAAATAAAATCATTAAAATGATAGTTAAAACTAACAGTTCTACAAATTAACATATCTTAAATATTGCACTCTTTCATCTTGCAGTTAATTCAGATAGGTCAGGGTAAGTGGTCTACACTTCATTTTAATTAATATCTTTCTGCCTCTTCTGTCTTACTGAGATGAATTAGGATAGCAAATATGTTTGCGGGGGTAAGAAAAACAGAAATTGTTTTTAAAGTCACATGAATGATTCTTTGTGCTTTTAGTAAAATTAAATGTAGGGGTTAGAACATTGCAAGCTTTTTTTAAGAAGAATTCTTTTTGTTTTGCTATATTGGCACTTTAGTTCTGGTATAATCTTTGTCACAATTATTAAAAATGTAAAAATATCTTGCTCTCAGTACTCCTTCTCCAAATAATCTCAGCTCATCTTTCCTAATGCTAGATGCAGACAACATATGTATTGCAAAGTCTCCATCTGAAAATTCCTGAAATATCAAATGACACCAACTCTATTCATACGGTAAGTAGGGCAAAACAAGTGAAAAGTATGTTTTCTTTAGTTGAGATGCAAAATAGGTATATACCCATATATGGAATTCACGCCATCCTGTTTTGAATGCATTCAGATAATTTTCACCGCTTTAATTAAGTGTCTTTATCCTTCAGTGGACAAAGTATGATCTTTGAAGAAAGCTTATAAATCTATATGCCCTAAGTTTTCAAAGTTGTAAATAGTACAGCAGCACTCCTACCGACTCAGCAGGAATACACATACTTCATACTTAACTGAATTATTAGTATTTGCAAATTTGGAATCTGAGATACATTTGTAACTTCATACTGCTTAATCAATATTCCCTTTACCTTGAATTAATTTAGCATAATGAAGGAAGTTGTTCAATCAATGTTTTTCAAGAAAGGCTGGCATAACATAAATGCAGAAGAAGTACTGACAAATAAAAACAAAAAGTATGAGTGTAAGTTATTAACGGGCTTACTAAATGTTATTTTAAAATTAAGTTTCTTCTGTTTTATTAAAAATTAATAAGACAGAATGGCTTCAGTCTTTTTTTTTTACATATCAAAAATAAAAATGCTTGTACTTAATTGTTCTTTGAACTTGCTTGAAAACTGAGCTGCTTCTGAATCACAGGTGAAGGCTTATTGGAGGTTAGTGATACTGGCTAAGTAAGACCTCTAAACCAACCAAATAATAGTTAGTTATTTTTATGCAGTTAAAAAAACTAAAGAAGGAGCAGTCTGAGACTTCTTCAGTTAAATGTGTGCCATAAATAAAAGGATCCAAAGCAAATTTCCTCAACCAAGTTCTCAGTTGTGTTTTTTTTTTTTCTGCATAGCTTTTGGACATGGAAAGCCATTGCCACTTTCAAGTCAAGATTCAGTTTTGTGGTGTTTGGGTTGCATGTTCATTAAAAAAAAAAAAAAAAATTCTTATTCAAAAATTCTAATTAGTCTGAGGCTTCTGTTTTAGTTGCATCCGTTTTAATTGTGGACTACATTCAAGGTGGTTGGGGGTTTTTTGGCATATACATATTTCTACTTTAATACAAGTTAGTATATTTAAATTTTGATATGTAACCAGTCTTGCTCTTTTCGTTGAGCTTTTTATGTGTCTTTACTGCTCGCATATGAAAAGGGACTCTTAATTTTTACTGCTATTAGGAACCACATGATTGTCTTGTTAGAACATTGCCATTGTTGGACTAGAGAAGTGAATTATCTTTCTTCTAACTATGCACAGGACTTCAGACACCCATTGTTAGTCTGAATATTGAAAATAAAAACATTGTCACTCTGAATATTTACTGTGTAGAAATGAACTTGGGGCTTTGGTTATCAGACTGAGCTTTCCTCACTGCCTTTTTGGGCGTTAGAATTATTTTCAAGTAGTTAAGCAGAGTGTTATGTTTAATTAAATTAGTGGGGAAAAAAGGGGGCGAGGGGGGCTTTCATTGTTTCTTTTTGCTGAAAAGACTTTAAAATACCACTCATACCGTGTAGCCACTTTTTCTAACTTAAAAGTGTGGCTTTAAAAGTTAGCTACCTGTTTTTAGTGTTTACTTAAAGTATGCAGGATTTGAGGCAAGGATAATGGGAACAATGATCCTAGTCTGCCTTGATACTTCTGAATAATGATTTCTTGTGTTGCCTAACAGTGACTAGCTCCTTTTTCTGCAGTGCATCATCAGTTGTGTTGCTCTTCTTTTATTTCAAAATACTTCGCTGTGATCTAACAGCATAAGTCAAATAAGTTAATTTGACTTTTGCTATTTTCCGTGGTTATGTGGTCTACCTGAAGGATGCTGTCCTGCTACCTACATTATGTAGGTAGTATCTTTGGAAGCAGTTCTGACTGCTTTGGTTTCTCCAAACTGAAGTGATTTGACGTAATTAGAAAAGGGGTGGTAATGTAATATTTTACATGAGCAGCATTGTACCTCATCACGTCTAGGTTTTCCTTAAGCTCTTCTAGGCATCTCTGCCCAATACTAATAAAGACATATTTTCCCTTGATATGAACGGAGTGAAATATGTGTATGCCCTTTTAATTTGCAAGCTCCTGATAGAGCAGAAAATGGAAATGCATACATTTTAAACAAAGAAAAGACCAAGTGATTGATTGTATGAAATACAGCAGTGCCAGAGGCATTAGGTATTTCTCTTCTTTCTTACCAGATTCAGCAATGACAAAAAAACCCTACATCCTTGGCTGTAATTACACAAATCAGTCTTTGTACAAACTATTACACAGGTTAATGCTGGTGTGATATTTGAAGCAAGCGAAAAGTGGAATGGGAGAGGGAGGGAAATCGACAGTTTTAAAGTTTTGACAAGTATTTCAAAATAAGCAAGAATTTGACTAGCGCAGCAGAATTCACTCTGCATTTTTCAAAGTATGTGAAGATTGCTAAGCAATGTATGTCATCTTACGTATCAAACAGCTAAATATTTTCATGTAGCCAAAGCAGCTTGTTATTCCATTTTCAAATCCATGGTCCTGAAATGCCTGGGAAACGTTAAGGTTAGGATGAATTCAGTTTTACCACCAACATCATAATTTCTTGAGGTTGGCAAACTAAGCATTTGCCTGGGTTCTTTGGAGAACTGCAATGACAACTGTAATGTAGAGCAAGAAGGCAATAGTATTTTTAATGGCTGTTGTTACAACATGTCTGCAGGCAGAGTGCTCAAAACGTGGCACATATATATGCTAGTGCTAGCTGGAGATTTTAACAAAGCCTGATACGGACATGGCTTGATGTCAGTCAAAGATCTGGTGCTCTTGGTGCAAACTCTTGTGAAAGTGCCAACCCCTGCTTTGATACTTGGCTCACCAAGGGCAAACTATACTTGACAATCATTTTCTATGCCAAAGTAACCTGCTCAGTTGATGTGGGGCAAGCGGTGGATATCGCCTTCCTGGATTTCTCAAAGGCTTTTGATACGGTTCTCCACAGCCTCCTCCTAGAGCAATTGATGCACTACGGTCTAGCCAAGTGGGCCATGCAGTGGGTAGGGAACTGGCTGCCAGGCCACATCCAGAGGCCAGTGGTCAGTAGCTCCTTTTCAAACTGGCAACCTGTCACCAGTGGAGTCTCCCAGGGGCTGACACTGTTTAGTATCTTCATAAGTGATCTGGATGATGGGGTCAAGTGTACCTTGATGAAGTTTGCTGATGATACCAAACTGAATGGGGAAGTGGACCCTTCAGAAGGGAGCGCCACCCTGCAGGAAGACCTGGATAGGCTGGAAGAGTGGGCTAAGGAGAACCTTATGAAGTTCAACAAGGACAAGTGTAAGGTCTTGCACCTGGGAAAACATAATCCAGGAGTGCGGCACAGGCTGGGATCTACCTGGCTGGGGAGCAGCTCTGTAGAAAGGTACCTGGGGGTCCTGGTGGACAACAAGCTCAATAGGAATGAGTAGTGTGCTGCTGTGGCAAAGCAAGCCAACAGGATGCTGGGTTGCATCAACAATGGCATCACCAGCAGAGATAAAGTCGTCATCCTGCTCTACTCAGTGCTTGTCGGGCCACACCTGGAATACTGTGTTCAGTTTTGGTCCCTGCTATACAAAAAAGATGTTGACAGGCTGGAGAGGGTCTAGAGAAGGGCCACAAAGATGACCAAAGGACTAGGAAGCCCACCATGTGAGGAAGCCACCATGTTCATCCTTGAGAAAAGAAGGCTTAGGGGAGATCTTATCACCATGTTCCGGTATTTAAAGGGTGGCTACAAAGAAGATGGAGTTAATGGAAAAGACGGGTGGTAATGAGTACAAGTTACTCCTGGGGATATTCCAGTTGGACACAAGAGGAAAATTTGTCACGGTGAGAATAATCAACCTTTGGAATAATCTTCCCAGGAATGTGGTGGATTCCCCAACATTGAAGACTTAAGATTCAGCTGGACAGGGTGCTGCACCATCTTGTCTAGACTGTGCTTTTGCCAAGAAGGGTTGGACCAGAGGATCCTTGAGGCCCCTTCCAACCTGGGATTCTATGATTATGAAGAACTAAAGGTTCATGTTTTGCTAACTCTTGTTTTTGCAGTTCGTCTTCATCTCAGCCCTACTGGAGTGAATACGACACAAGAGTTCTCACTTGCCATGAGAGGTGCATGCCCACAGTGTGTTAGAGGCTGAGGACTTGGGTTATTGAGATGGTTGCAGTGGTCAAGATTTGTAGGCAATCTGGTTGTCTTCCTCTGTTACTGTAGCTATAGCTTCATATTTTCACAGGCCCCTTGGTCATCCTGGATAATCTCTAGAAAATGTTAATCTACTCTAACCCTGAGATTCCACACACACAGAACCAGCTCACTATCAAAAACTGAATCTGCATCTGAAACACACTGATCAAGCAGTGCTTGTCTTTTGGGTCAAAGAGTCACTGCGATGCATAGTACAGCATCACACTGCTCTAAATGCAATTTTAAAAAATATCCCCAAACCAGAAGGCTTTCATAAATCTTCCTGTGCTGCCTTGGTTTCTTAGCTCAGAACAGGTGCTGAATATTATTAAGCTTGGTAGAAATTGTCTCATTCATACAGACGGGAATCTTATTGTCAATTACTGAATCTTGCAAATGAGAAAGGATGCGTGTTTTGCACAATACTCTCTGTTCATTTGACAAGTGTAATTTAATTTTAATTGAATTTTGCATTACATTAGTTAAACTCTGTTTCTACTGTTCTGTGGCATGTTTCCGAAAGTTCTAAGCCTAATAATAGAAGATGTATGAAACCTGGCTATTAAGTATTTTTAATGACTGAAGTAGGAAAAAAGTTTAATTCCATCAGACTAAAGTGTATCACTGGAAGCACAATAGTAGGGACTATTTAATTGCCTTAAATCAGTTCCTGATTCGTGTGCCATTAATGCTTTTAGAAGTGTTATCTTGGGATGTATTCATTTAAATAATCTGCACAATTTTGTTTACTAGATTGGGTGGCACAGTCAATCATTCCTCAGACAAGTATTCTGTGACTAAAAAAAAATCTTAATGGCAGAAAAGCTCCACAGGGACAGTGATTTTTTTCTATTAAAGATATTTCAGCATGTATGCAGAAAATCTCAGATGTTGTCATAATGCTAATGGCCATCTCATCTTTCAAAAGGAATTTGTATAGTTTTAGTTAGATGGTTAACTTTTGTTTTAAGAGTAAGGACCTAGAATATGAGCCCTCTGAAACTTAGAAATCCTAAAAAAAAAAATCCTTTGCAAAGCATCGTTGCGAGTTCTACATTTTGTTTTCTCTGAGTACTCTCTTCATCTGCCCAATAATTTCTTATTCCTCATTTTCCTTGGAACTATGTGCAGTATTATTTGCTTTTGTAAAGAACCTTTGTGTTTGCCCTGAACACTTGATGTTCTTCAGTTCCACCAGAAAGCTCCTACACCCCTACTCTCCCCAAAAGCCCCACAACTCAACACCCACCTAGCATGGCTGGAGCTACATCTTGAAAGTGAGAATATGCAATACTGTTGGAGTTACTATGGTGAGGAATCATTTGTACTTCTGAGCTAACAAGAATTATGGACTGCTAAATTAAATGAAAACCTGAATAGCTGAGTGTTTGTTTTTCTCAGCTTTTACACACTCTTTTTTTGGTTTGTTTTTTTTTCCCCTCCCAGGGTCTATCAGGGCATGGCGGTTTGTTTTGGATCTGAGTGTTTCATGGAAAATATTTTTTTTCCTTTGTTAAATAACAGTAAAAATCAACCGTTAAGTATGAAATTGCTAACTTAAATCATTTATCCTTGCAGTTTCCAGCAGCCTGGTTGACTATGTTTGATGCAGTGCTTATTCTGATCCTAATACCCTTAAAAGACAAATTGGTGGACCCCATTTTAAAGAGGAACGGCCTGCTCCCATCCTCACTGAAGAGGATTGCAGTTGGAATGTTCTTCGTAATGTGTTCTGCGTTCGCTGCAGGTAAGAAAAACAACTTTGTGATCTACTTACATTGCTATTTATTCAGCTACTGACAACAGCATTTTTAAAAAATCTTTGTGAATCTTTAATTCAAGATTATTCAAAAGTCTTTTTTAAGGGACAGTTAGAATGCAACTGCATGGATGCATTTCCCACAACGAAAGAGATTTTATCCAAAAACTTACTAAACTGTTTTGCACGTTTGCGATAAAATTGGACCATTTTTCTTGCCTGAAACAGACCTCAAGTATACTTTTTAAAATCAACTTGTTAGTTAAGGTTTTCACACACAATGTTACTTTCTAGTATGCTTGCTAAAGGAGAACTGTTGAAAAAAACATATTTTCTCAACAAATGCCTTAGATTCATCATCAGGGTTTGGATAGAAGGCTGTTAGTCCTCCTAAAGTAAACTTTATGGTATTGTGGAAGCCCATGTTGTCTGATTTATTAACCATTTATCTTGAAGTTGAAAATTTAATTATCCTGAAAAACAAATTAGTTCAGAAATAAGTATGTTCCTTCACATAGCCTGACTATTAAAAAAGTGAAATTTTACCTAAAATCCTTTCTTTTCATCTGAAATAAGAAAGTTAGGTTATGGCTGAAGAAGAGTTTCTTCCCACTGTGGGCTTTTTCTCCCCTACCTTAATGTTCCCTAATGTTTGGGAACTATTGTAGTGTAAAATGGCTTAGCCATAGCATGAAAGGAAAAAGATGGCAACTCCATTCAAACCATAAATCAGCTGCTTTTGAGATGATTTAAAGTGGCTAAGCACTGCTGATGTGGAACTGAACGGCTCTGAGCAATGCTTCATGGAACCCATAGCCTTCACCTGGTATCACTGTAATGAACATATTGATAAAGCATTATAGCATTAAATACATTAATTTCAGCACTTGTAATCTCCTGTATTTTAGAGAAAGGGACACTTTATACGGCTATTAAGATTTCTCTCTATGAGAGAGATAATTACCTTATTAGGCCAAGGTCACTTTGTATGCGGGCAAGTAAAGTTCTTAAAGCAAAGTCATCTAACCTTAAAATAGGAATGTTTCTCTTATTCCATGTTACTTAGGTCACTGCTACCAGCAAAAGAAGATGATGTAAAACAGTTAATGTCAGCTCTTTAAATAGAACCTGCTGGCTCATATATAAGTGAATTCAAAAACAGCAATATCTGTCTTTATTAGTACTGGGGAAAAAAGGCATATCAAGCTATGATAGCTGAGTTGGTGAATGGCTTCATACAGCAGAATTCTTAAAAATTTCAAACACTTTCTTGTTTTCTATTCACCTACAAATGCAATGCATGATTTTGTTGGTTTGATCCTCCCCTAACTTTTCCATAGTAGAAATGAGAAGGTGAATTCTCTGGGTGCTTACCTGCAATCTGGTTGGAAAGCTTAACCTTTTGGAGCAACTTATCATCCCTTCATCATAACTTGAATTCAAGAGCTTCAGTTGTGACAAATTTGGGGCATTGGAAACTCCCTTTATTTCTAATAGGGAGGAAAGCTTCCGTTAGTTTAAGTGTTTCATAAAATTTTTATTTTCTCATTAAATTATGTTTATAGAAGCCATATTTTAATTTTCTTAAAATACAACATACTTCCAACCATTTCTACATTAGAGACAGATACTGATTAAAATCTTAAATGTATGAAGATGTTAATATCTTAACTTGCAATCTTAGAACCGTCTTAATGATTTGTTTGTGCCATATGTCCATTTTAACTTACTTATCTAACTGGCATTAGTTCTGGACACTACCTAGGCTGCCTATTAGATTGTTTAGATTATTTTAAATATCTTACAAACTGTGTGAGAATACAACTGATTAGATTTAATGAACATCTGCTGTGCTTCGTGCATTTTATCGTAAACTCTGAGCAGCAGTATTTAAGGTTATTCAACTGGAAAATCTACTTCATTTATAGAGTTTAAACAATTATAGCAAGAAGTTAAGATTCTTTTAACTACTAAAACTGTAAGATTAAACTTGAAGTTTGTCTATCAAAGTCTAAGAAGGAATCAATGGATTCTAGATTCTGAAGTACTCAGGTATGAAGATAAATTTATGGCAAAGTTTGGTATGTGGTAGTTATGCTCCTATGTGGCTAAATGCCTCCTAAATCTGCTTATATTGGGAAGAGTATCAAACACACTAAGGATCACTAGATGTTTTGAGGTGCAATAATTTTGTGTTGAATGTGTATGAATGAAGTTACGTCTGAGTTCTGAGCTGACTGTACTGCTTTGCTTACATTTTAATTAAGATCCACTCTCAAATGTTTGTCACGTTAAAAGCAAAACATCAAGAAATCCAGCTTATTTTAATTACATCAGCTCTTCATAGTTCAGAGGGTGCTGAGGTGGCTGAAGAGCTAAAGAAAGATACTTAAAAATAAGCTGGGTAAGTGGTCACCTAAAAAGAAGTGAGGAAGGTAGAAAAAATGTGGTGGCCTGGCGCTAAAAGGTACTAAGTTCAGAATAGTCTTTACCTCAAAACCAGATGTTATTAAGGAAAACGCTTTCTAAGAAACATTTTGGGGCCTCAGGGTAGCATTTGAGCAAACTTGAGTAATACTAACCTGTTTTCCATCCGCAACTGTTGAGTCTCAGAAGATTAGACTGTAGAGCTGTTGTGAGATTTTGTACTTGAAGAGACGTGGCTTATGCAAACGCAGCTTTCCATCCTTCTCAAAGCACTTTGTAAGTCACTTCTCAATGTGTGCTCCCTCGGTTTGGTTTTCAGAGCGCTCGCTCTAACTCCCTACAGTGATGAAATACAGTGGTATTCTTAAGCATGTGATTTCTAGAACTTCTTGATTAGTTACGGCCTCACCTACAGCCCATATATAGGGGCTACAGGGATCTTTCCTCAGGATTTCTTCCCAACTTGGGGCTTTTGCCGTGACCAGGAGTAATAAGAAACTACATATTGCAGTACGAAGTGGTTTTAGCAAACGTCAGTCCTTGGAACACTGTCACTTAGCAGAGAGATGGTGATCCAGTTGGCCACCTTGAGGTTTGTATGTCACAGATTTGGGAAGAAACAGGAGAACAGATATTAAATTGCGCATTAGAAATTGTTTGTGCTTATTTATATGAAAAGTGCTGTCAATAACTTCAGTCGACATCATATTAAATGTCCACGCCATCCTTTGGCTGCCTCTAGGAAAGAAAAAAACAGAAGTGAGAAAACAGATATAATCACTTGTACGTGGTATGATATCCATGAAGTATCGTGTCTGTCATATAGGTCTCGTACCATTTTTTTTTTGTAACAGGAGTGATATTTTGTGCCTCAAGATTAGGTCAGATCTTGGCTCAGTAAGTAGAAAAAGACTAAAACTGGCAGGCACTAAATGGGAGGCCGTGTGTATGTAACACGTATTATAGGAAGTAGTGTCATTGACTCAGCCTTGCTTCTCTGAATTGGTGATGAATAAATCCACCTTATTTCCAAGGATATTGAGAGCTCTTCTATAGAGGTACTTTCTGGGTGAAGCAGGGACTTTTATTAACTATGAGCTATTCTCTACATTTTGTGTAACAGTGAGGCAAATCCTTTAATCTGGGCAACTTCAACAAAAACCCTACAGCTTTATTTGATACTCACTTTCTACTCTAAACGGTTGTGTTGAGCAAGCTAAAAAATGTTATGTTTTGCACTATTATGTCTGTTTTTCATTCTGCATGAGGTGCTTTCTATGCAGTGTACTGCTTGTAAATCAAGCTCTAATGAGCTTTTGGATCTCTTGGGATGGTAAGTGTCATATAAATGTCAGGATCATATTCATGGAGGGTTTTCATAGTTCTACAAGACTAGTGTAGCCATTCCGATAAGCAAAACGGTTTCTAATTTGTTAATTCTATGGTGGCAGATGCAGTGGTTCAACACTGCAAAGTAGTAGTTTGTGGAAATGAGATTGTCTTGAAAAAAACCCTACATAGTTTGTATGAGAAAGCTCTCAGCTAATCCATCTGGAAAAGGGTTAAGTATTTGTGCAATTATTGGTGCTGAATAAGAATATAATCACTAATTCTATAGTGGAAGAAGTGTATGTCTTGAAATAATAATAGCAAAAGTAGTCTGAAATGCTTTATGTTAGGAAATAAAGAAATACATATTCCTATTTTATAATTTGTAATTGCAATGCAGGATTGAATCCTAATTTAATTCTTACTATGAAGAACCGGTGTTTGCATCTTAGGTCAATCTTTTTTTTTCCCCCCTCCATTTAGGAATTCTGGAAAGCAACAGACTGAAAATTGTAAAGGTTAAAACAATTAATCAGACAATTGGAAATGTTACATACCATGCTGCAGATTTGCCAATATGGTGGCAAATTCCTCAATATGTGCTGATTGGATTCAGTGAAATATTTGCAAGTATAGCAGGTAAGAGTCTTTGTGTGTTTTAAATCTGCTTTCATATCTATCGTAAATGATGGATTCTTAGAAAAGAAATATTTACTTCTCAAATCATTATAAATAAGCTCTAATGTTCCCAAATACAATATCATATAATATAACTTAATACAAGTGGCAAAGCATACAATTTTCTTTCACATTTGGATATTGGATATATAAGAATATGTTTTCAAGACTGAATTTCAAGCAGAGCAACATTTAAATATTTGCTTTGTCATCCAGTTAGCATTGGATATTTGAAAGCCCTAATGGAAAACAATCTACTCTTTCAATATTGTATTTTAAAGAATAGTTTTAATGCAGTATTATTTCCTCTGTGTGGCAAAGAAAATTTGTGCTTTGTAATTTTTTTGGCTTAAAAACTGAGCTCGCAGTTTAGAAAGTCAATTAGTAACTGGAAACACCTTTCTGAGGGAAAAAGGAAGAAATAAGCCATCCTTAGGAAGATTTATCACCAGTTTAAATTCATGTTACTTGAGTTTTTACATCTCTGAAATAAGAAAAGTGACGTGACACTCAATCTAAACTAGTTTTTTTGTGAATATTAATAATGAAGTAGCTATTTTTTATACAGTTTTATGTGCTTTGTTTATAGATCAGTTTTTCTATAGTTTTTGTCCTTCAATGTGATACTAGGCAAACTGAAATACTGTTCAAATCTTGCCTTTCTTTAATAAATGCAAGAGATCTTAGATTTCTTAATACTGTTCTGTGTGATGTAGTGGACAGCTGTGTGATCATATTGATTTTTAAGCTGAAAGTGAAGTGGGAGGAGAGGGTGAATAGGACTATAAAATCTTATTTTCTGGTCTGTTTCATATACCTGCAGGGCTCATTAGCAGGAAGAAAGCACAGGCAATTTATCTGTTGTCACTGTGGTACACCTAACACTGGTTTACTATGATTAAACAAGTGAAATGCTATTGTGAATCTCTTAGCACAGTGTTTACACAACTACTGCTTGGGAGTATTGCTTAGTTACCAGTAACAAAAACCTTTCACTAGCATAGAAGTAGCTATTCTGATGCTACTTAAATAGAATTGCAGAGCTACCTGATGTAATATATTGGAACTCCTCCGGTCACTTGATTTAAAAATAATTTAGTACTTGTTTAACTATAGTTACTTCCTAATGTGTTGAAATATTGTTTCAGAATATTGAACTTTGAAGATCATCCATTCAAACTGGCATTACTTATAGCTCTTTTTCTTCGACTCCTTATGACAGAATTTCCTGGTTTCATTTCCCCTGTAGGAGGTTACTTTCACTCCTCAGGCTGGGCAAGCCCAGGGGGTTAAAATGAGATTCTCTAATTCTGCAAGATCTTGCTGGCAATAGCCCCAGCTGTTTGTTCATGGCCTGTTTGTTCCCCTCTTAGTGGAACAGAGAACTTTTACTCCATCAGGTTTCTGGTTACATGTGTTCTACTGCCATCACAGTTGTTAGGAGATAAAACAAGGTGGTTGGATGGCTTGGCAAGTACAAGGAAGTGTTGGTTTGGGTCTTTTTTTTTTTTTTTTCTTTTCTATTTGCTCATTTGCTCTAAGCTTTTATGTCTGGCCTGGGATTTCACATGACTGGAAGAATTAGACATATCCATCACGTATTAAACTCTACCTTAGTTATTTAGTATGTTGGAGGAATTATTTTTAGATACGGCTTTGTCTTGTGTATGTTTGTAGTTTTGCGGTATGCATTCAAATGCACCGGCGGCGTACTCTTTCCTTCCTGGTGGAGGGAGGGTAGGTTGGTGTCTCAGACCGGGCTGTTGTTGGAAGTGTTGTGTTTGCAGGGTGAATGCAGGGTCCTCCAACAAACAGTTACCCCTCTGCACGCACGCGGCGTGTACCTGATAACCAGCACCTAGCACAAACTCCTGGCACAGTAAACAGAATTTGGACGTAAGGTCCTGCTGGATTGCACGAGCTGAAATGCTAGTTCTTCACTTCGTGTACTGTAGCAGTCAGGATTGTAGATGAACCTGTAAGGCCTGAAGTCATTGTCTGATGCCTGATAAGGGTCCCATTCCTGGTTCATCTTGTGGTTTCTACACCAGCCCCCTCCCCAGAGACGTATAGGCAAGTCATTGAATTAATTCGCTTCAATAACAACTAGTAAGATGTGCGGAGAGTTCATTATCTTTAAAGCACACGAAGACCTGCGATGCTAAACACTTAAGATTCTTAAATGGAAAGCATGCTCTAGCAGCGCAATCAATACGTATCCTCTGCTAGAGGACGTATCTGCACAGTCGTTGCTGCCCTGTTTTGCAGTATATTTCAGTATGTGTGAATGGTAGCCAGCACAAATCCTAACACTTAAAAATCTGAAGATGGAAGTCTTCCTTGAATGAGTTAGTTACTAAGACTAAGGCTGTATTTCGCATTTTTATCAAAAGAGTAAAATGAGTTACCATTAGTTACAATTTTAGCGATTGTGCCAATTAAATCTGAACTCAGATAAACAGAGGACTTCTTGCAAATACAAGTGTTCATGCAAAAATAAATACATTTCTTCCCTCTTACACATTCTTGTTTCTCTGTCGTGCATGGTTACTAGTTCATAGGTGTTCGCAAGGAGAAAATAACAAACCTGTCTGCAGCTTGTGGAAAGGTCAAGGACTTGATGCATTCTCTGTTTGTTGAACTCCAGTCGAGGGGTTATTTTTTTCAACTGCTTTTGTGGAGTTCTTCATGAGAAGTCAAGCCTTTAAGGCTTACACTATCCTTATGTGAATACTCTGCTGTTCTGCACTTGCTGGCTCTGTACCAACAGCTTTATAACTTCAAAAACTGTTGGTCAATGTTAGGAAAAATGCACAGGCTTCTCTTTCTTTGAACCAGAAATTCTACGCAGATCTTAATTGCTGTGTGTATTACACTTGCATTTGATTTGTTTTACAAAGCCTTTTTTCCTGCCTCTGATTTGTTACCTAAACTGAATTCTTAGTATCTTTAAGAAGGCCTCTCAAGACTTTATAGAATATACTTTACCAATTTGATATTAAAAGTTGATAAAGGCATCTATTGTGCTATGAAATTCAGCTTTAAAATAAGCAAAATGTTAATGGTTATAAAACTATAGTGATTTGGAAATGTTTATTGTGAACGAAAAGGGACTAAATATAAGAAGAGCAGAAACATACATTTGGGGTTTTGTTTACTGTAAAACTAAGCATATTCTTATTAAGCCACATTAGTTACACTTGAGGTACCTTTAAAAAGATGACACACATTGCATTTATCTTTTGTATTATTCTGTCAATCCTCTTAAAGCACCCTTATTTAACTGGGAATCGTAATCTCACATGACAACACCAACTAGAGGGTTTAATTTCAAAACTGCTTGTTTGAGGTAGCATGAAATTGTTATCAATGGCTGCCAGCAGGCAAAAATATCTCTGAAGGCAAAGAAAAGATTTTCTATTCTTTAGGGCAGTTTAAGTATTAGGGTTGCTGGAAACATTATTCAAGTTTAGAAACGTGCCTTAATTTGTTGCAAAAAGTGCATAGTGTTACACCCAATTTGGTTTTTGTTTTGAGTCTTAAGATCTTTTTCCAGCAGTAACACTCACAAGTGTGTATATATATAAAATGAACAAGAGAAGAAACGGGCCATATCCTTTCATCTTATATGTGATAATTTAACAAGAGGTTAAAAACCAAGCTACTGTATCCTGAGAGTATTCTATGGTTTTTTTAAGTGAGATTGGCCAGATAAGTACTCCTTGAAAAATCTGAGTTGTTATATTACTGGCAAAGCCTGAAAAAAACTTTTGCTTTTAATTCTCAAAGTAAATACAATTTTGCCCCCCTGCCCCGTTTGCAGATGTCTCTCCCTCTCTGTAGCTGTTGTCTCATTACAGTTTGAATTTACAGGAACCCACACAGCTGAGTTGCACGAAGAATGTTTCAGTTCCCTTCTAGAATCGCAGCCAGGTTGCTGTTGGCCCATTCTAACGTGTTTTACAAAGGGAAAGAGAAGCAGTGTGTTGGTTATCAGACATTTCCCAGGTGGCAGTGCAAAATGCTGTTAGATCAGTGAGAACATACAGTTCTCTTTCTTTTACAAGAGCAAAGTTCCTCTCACAACAGGCAAATTGACCTATCTGGTTTGAAGTGTTAAGCCTTTTCTTGAAAAGAAATGCCAGCATATTTCTATTAAACTCTGTCTAGAGTAGCAAAAGTCAAATATCAGTAATAGTGAAAATAAAGTATACCTTTATTATGCAAGATACAAGATTTGTGCCATTTTCAGGTCTATAATGCTCTCTTTGCCAAGGAAAATGTTAGATGAGGTAGCATTAATTTTGAGTATGAAGCAGACTGTTTTGAAACAAGCATTTCACCTGTCAGAGAAAAAGCTCTGCAAAAAATGTATTTGACGCTCTCTTGTGATTAATCCCATTTGATTTTTGACAGGGGTATTATTCTAAAAAGGAGAGTTAATCATGGCCATTAGTCTTGGCAAGGCAGAGCCTAACTCGGTGTGTTCTGTTGGTACTATTATTCAGTAGCACAGATTTTCAAATCAATGTCACTGGTATGTTTTTCTTGGTTTTACTGTTTGAAATCTGAGTAAGGATAGTGTAAAGTTGCAGCCCCATTTCTACAAGCCTTAAGAAGAATAGGCTAGCAAGCAATGAGCTTGGAGAATTCTAGATCAAAATTAAATTAAAACTCATTACTGCCTTCCCAGCTACAGTTAATTTCTCTGTCTGCACATTCGGAGATACAGACACTGAGTCTGTGCAAAGTAAATGTTTGTGGGCAATGCAAGAGTGACCTTCAGTGCCCGAGTACTTAGTTCTCGGCAGGGAATGCCATGTGCTTTGTAAATACTGCACAACAGATAGGCAATATAGACACAAGTGAAATGGGGGACGTGGAACTTGCCAGGTTAGAGTTCATTTAATAAATTTCTTTGAGGATAACTTTAGACAGAAAAATGAATACGCTGCCTCAGAAGATTTCTTGATTTTACACATGTAATATTAATAAGATCAAAGTACGTGTCTCAAATGTTGTCCATTTAATGGGTTGATATATTGATGACCTTTAACAGGGTTCATAAAGCAATTAGAGGGAACTGGGAATTGATAGGGATTCACTACCTCAATTCCCTGTCTCCTGATATCCAAGGCTAGTTTTAGGTCATTAACATACCAAAAGTAGTATACATCTGTAACTTCTGTAACACTAAAGTAGAATGAACTACTGTGTCTTAAGCCTTCCAACAGTATTTTTTTAAAATCTTTTAATACAGGTCTAGAATTTGCATATTCAGCTGCTCCCAAATCTATGCAGAGTGCTATTATGGGGCTGTTTTTTTTCTTTTCGGGGATTGGATCATTTGTTGGCTCTGGATTGTTGGCACTGGTGTCTATAAAAGAAATTGGCTGGATGAGTAATCACACGGATTTTGGTAAGTTATTTCCAGTGTATTCATAGTCTGTAAAGTAGAAGGCTTCAGTCAGAAGCGGTTAAGCATCAAGCATGTAGAACTGTTGAAACTTTGCAGAGTTATTATTTCAAAAATATAAATTTGTCTACTGTTTTGTTGAAGACAAAGTTTCATCTTGCATGTAAGTATGAAGTAATGTGACTATGCAAAATCATACGTTGTCCTCATGAAAACATGGGAAACACATGGTATTTTGCCTCTGTAAGGCCTGTCAATTACCTGCTCAGCTGTTACTCCATTTCATCACTAGAAATGACTTTAAATTTTTGTATTTTAGTAAAAAATGTTTGAATTATGCGTGGAAGAAGAATATATTTGGTATAAAGTACTAAAATTACTTTCTGCAGTTATGGGGAGTAAAATGTACCCGTCTCTCTCTCAGTAATTATTCAGCTTCCTAGTTTCAGGAGACTTCATCGAAATTACCGTGAGTTAATTTTGCATTTCTGTCTGCTAGCTATTTATACTCTTAAAAAAGTCCAACATATCATCTGCTTTGTATCGCCGGTTGAAGTTAAAAATAATTATTGGCACCAGTAGGTGGCACCTTGGGGATTTCAGAAAATCATGCCATCATCAATGAGCTAATTAGTTCCAACAGAAGGAGCGTGAGAAGTTCTTAAAATGTACGCTAGACCTACTGTGTATATATGGCTTAAAAGTGCAGCCTAAACTTACTTTAAATTTGGAATGGAAGAATTTGCCATTGAAGCTTGATTTGCACGCTACCAAAAAGTAATGTTGTCTGGAACGGTACATGTGCCACGAGTTGTCATCTTTGGTTTGTAAGTTGTTCTTTAAAAAAATGGCAAAAGATGACAAGTAGCCTTAACTTTCTGGAAGTGTCCTCACCAAAACAAAATTTAATCAAATTGATTTTAGATTAGAACAGCATCTTTTTCTGGAATTCAATGTAGAGATAACTCAGTTGATAAGGGCTCAGTAGGAGGATGATGATTTCATACAAATATGTGATATTTGATGGTGGCTTTTTAGCCTCCTGCCTTTGTTTTCTGAAGCAGCCTCAGAGAAGACAGTGCCTAATAGTCTCCCTGTAAAATATTTAGGCGGTGCTAAATATATCCAGAGTTGGCTGGATCTGGAAGACGTTACCTTTCATGACTCATTGGTCATCTGTTTTGAATAGGCCACTCAGCGGATTGTCCTTTGGACAGCTGTCAGAACGGGATATTTCTACCTTTCTTAGTCCAAAGATTCGATACACAATCGAGCTTTCTCAGCCGCTACACATCTGGCACAAGGTTAAAGCACTCAGTGGGTGATTCTGATTTGTAGCATCCATAGCAGCTCCTGTTTTAACTGTTTCTATCAGTAACTGTTTATAACTCCATTTTCATTTGGTATAACGTTATTGAAAGTTAACAGATTTGTATCTAAAATTTACTTAGGTCTTCCAGGGTAGGAATTGTAAGGAGTCTTTATGAATGAATGACTTCTGAATTTTCCCTTAGATGCTGTATAAGCACACACGTGCACTGAGTTTCTGCTATTTATACTAACTCATGATATAATTTGAGGTAACTGACTGACTCCAAAGTCTACTGAGAAAGTTCACTCTCTGCTGGCACTTCAGTGTTGATTGCTACCATTGAAATTACTGTTATTTCTCTGACAAAAACAGAGATTTCATGGGTTTAATATCCTATCTCATAAACGATAATTACTACTCTTTAAACACTTCTGCTCTTGAAATGGAGATTCACATGTATATTGTATTTTAAATGTCAAGGAAAGACTCTGTTTAATTTTACTGCGTTTTATTATAAGTTCATTTAATTGAATCTTAAGTTTCAGTAATTAAAGTAATTTAATCTGAACATTTATAGGCATGCTGCATGAACAACTTGTTAGGATCGATGTATACTTCACTATTTTTACTCTTTCTAACCTTTTTGATAATCATAATGGTCCAATTGGCTGTGGCTCACGTGGCATGTTGGAAATGAGCCACAATATATTGTTCTTGGAAGTACAGCAATAGTTAGTGCACATTTCTTAATAGAGGAATAATGTTTTAGCAATGAGCTTTCTTAATTTAACATTATTTAATGTGGTACAAATCACTAATTTATAACAATTTTGAGGGAGTGTCAAAGGTGAATTGAACCAAAAAGAAACCACGTACGGTTTCATGAATTCTAAGCTTTGTTCCAAAAGAAGGCTGAGAGAAGATCTCAGTAATTGCTTTCTTTATATCTACAGAGTTGCCAAAATTTTTCCTTAATAGCATTCATTTTTTTAATTCTTTTTCTTTTATCTTGACTTAACAGAGAAGGGAGGTACAGGCCTCCAGATGCAAAGAGACCATATAGCATTAAGCAGGGCTGAAAAGGCTGCTGGAGAAGGCTCTCTAACATATATAGTACCCCAAAAAAAAATCATACATTCACCTGTTTCAATTAAGCTGTAAAACATAAGAGACTTCATTTTTTTTTCCTTGACTAAAGCCTTATCACTTCACTGTATTCTCCAGGCTCCTTGAAAGCATAGCTAGTGAAGATGGTAAAGGCTTTACATTACGAGCCTGTGTGAGCGTCACTTTGCGTCGATCTTGAACGCTGCATTTCACTGGGAGCTGTTCCTGAACACTTTACAGTCCAGGGCTTTCTTTGCAGAAATTTCTTTTTCAAGCTCATTTAGTGGCCACAGCACAGGGATGTTTTGTTTTTTTGCTTTTGAAATGAGTTGTCTCCTCAAAAATTGATAAGTCATCTCTATTACTTACATTACAAAGAGAGTAAATCATATGTGAAAATATACATTGAGATTTTGGCTATTTCATCTGAAGTCAGCAAAGCATCGCAATTTTGCAGTATAAGAAACCAGACTTTAAAAAAAAAAAAGCAGGGGAGGGAAAAAAAGGAAGATTATTAGCCTTTTAAAGCTCTTTCAACTTCCATGAAGCATGCCTACTGCTATGCGTGTGTAGTCTTTGCACAAAATTCCTACAGTAGTAGGAGGAGCTTCCAGCAATTTTTTTCTAAGAAAGAAATCGTGCACTAACAGTGTTATCAGCTTCTTCAGAGACATTACTTGGTTTAAGACACTGAAACACAAAAGAAAGCAATCCTTGGCACTGTGTGCGTCTTCCTCAGAAGTTCCGTCTTCTGCTCTGGATAATTAAAAATGCAGCTATGCCATAGGATGGAAACGTGATGTGGTTTGGTTTTGCCCATGTTTTGCAGAAAAGCCTTCACTACTTGAGCTTGAAGAGATTGACAGTTTTATTTGTGTAATCTTTATTAACGTTTATTTTTTCTCCCCAATTCCTTCTAGGTAATATTAATGGCTGCCAATTAAACTATTATTTTTTTTTGCTGGCTGCTATCCAAGGAGCAACCCTCTTGCTTTTCCTTATTGTTTCTGTGAAATACGATCATCAAAAATCGAAGGTGAATGACGTGGCTGCCAATGGGAGGATCTGATACCTGTTACAGAGCAGACTTTATCGCAGCAGCACGCAGTGAAGTGGCAGCGCACCCCGAGCCTGCAAGATCTTTTGGTTTCTCCAGTGAGACTCTTCCTAGACTTGCATGTTACAAGAGTTCTCGCCTCTGCCCCCTCTCGTGTCATGTAGGTAAGTAAGTGCCTTATGTTGGCGGGGCTCGTTTCTTGCACTACGTCCTGGCGGAGGACAAACACCAATCTTGGAAGCGTATTAACTCTAGGCATTCGAGTTGCTCTTTGTTAATCATGAGATGTTTACTTAACTCTTGAAAGCTGGGACACTTACACTTGGAAATTGAGTATAAGGAGTTACGTGTGACATGGATTATTCCTAACTGGAAAACACTGCTTAGTGAAGAACAGTGGATCTAGAGAAACACTCAACAGTCTACATTGAGGACACAGGAAAGAAAACATTTCACAGAAAACTCAAGTAATAAATTTTCAATCCTAAGAGTCATTTTGGGGGGAGAAACAGGGACAAATTAAAGGGCAGATTAGCTCAGATTAAAAAGAAATGCAGTTTTATAATTGAACTTTCACTGGCAGTTTCTCAAGGATGTAAGTCCAAACTTGCAGACAAGAGTATCCAATACTGAAGACTGAATTAAATGTCACGGTAGCTTGGCGTATCGCTGCTGTAAGCTTTGGTGCAAATTGAACACTTGTTGGGACTGAAATGGTTTTACTTCAAAATGTTTTGATTTTTGAATCTGCATTAGATGTGTGAGGACAATATGGAAACATACATTTTTTGACAAAGGACTGTTCGGTCTAACGCTGTTACTTCCCTAAGGAGTATTCTAAATATTTGCAGAAAGAAAACTGAGATTGAATTCTCAGAAGATGAATGCGCAATAACAATTTAGAAGCCTTTCAGCCAGTTCCCTCAGTCTTGTGTCTTCTAGCTAACGTGCTACAGGGTTTGTATCTTTCAGCAACACATTCCTATAGCAGAGCAAATGGTTTTATGTTCAGCCTCTTGAATTTTAATGATTCTAACAATTGTACTTAAGATTGTGTGCAGGCTGGTATGGAAAATGCAAGGAATTATGCAGAAAGAAAATAAAGACTCAACTTTTTATTAATGTGTTGAATTTTTATAGTTTCCTTTGTCTGCATTTACGTTGTTAAAATGTCCTCCTTTTGTACATGGACATCTTTTTAATGAGTTTACAAAATAAAATGAACTTCCATGCTGTGACTTTTGACCCTTTGTTTGTAGGTGAATAAAACTATACTACAAATATTTTGTTCTTTAGCCTTTGTTTCCTAAATATACAGTGGAATGCTATTAGATTTCTAAATGTACACTGGCATCCTATGAGTTTTGTCAGATAATATAGCAGTATGCGAGCTGTCCTGTCTTTGCCAAGATAAACCAGTGGAGATGCTTCAGCTATTGCATTACATAGTATGATTTAAAATTGGAATAACTACAGAAAATAATTAAGCAAATTTTTATATGAGGAAAAGCTAGTTTCCTTTTCTTTGTTTTAAAAGGTCCATATGCTATCTTTCTGGAATATCCTATTTATAACCACCTAAAAAAGCCTAATATTAAGATGGTATAAGCCACATAAGGAACATATAGGGACCAAGTAGTTTCTTTCTTGAACGTATGCTGATTTAGTCATGCCCTGCTGATAGAGGGATGAATCTGTAGTGTTTCATGCTTACTTCATTAATTTTCAAATCATATATAATCACAGGAGAGAACTGGGTTGTGCCTGCTAAACAGTATTCTACTAGATTTATAAAGATTTTGCTTTTAGCCATGTTCCTTCTTCTGAAGGACCAGTACTATTCTCAGACCTCCAAAAGGAGTGTTGCTTCTCGTGTTAGATGTCATCAGCTTTGGTGTCCGTATATTTATCCCTTTTCTGGTAAGTGAACATAATTAATGTCACTTTCTTTGTTCCCCTCAAGATCTAAAATTTTTCAACAGCATTCATAAATTTCCCTTACGATATAGGTCTGCCAATTATAGCTAAAACCGAGTTTAATGAAGAATGGAGAGTAATCTGCAGATTACCAAAGAATCTAGGTGTCTAACAGTAACTGTGACAGTCTGTGTAGGCAAGCTTTAGTGAAACTATTATTTAAGGAAAAATAAAATCAATAAATACTAGGTTAGCATACTCTATATTTAGGCAAATGTCTTTTACCCTGTTATAAGCATACAGTTACTGTCTGCGTGTTTCTGTAGGGCTGCAGTGGTTCTAACACTCTGGAGAGGAGACTGAACATGCAATCACTTGTATAATTTAATTTTTATTTAGGATGACTTGGCTGAGCTCCAGGCACAAGTAATTATGACCATTTATGAAGATTAATCTGACACTCCTCATCAAAGGGATAAGGCCTTTTTGTGACTCAAAGGCTTAGCTGATTCTTCCTCCCAGTCTTATCTTTTAGTGTTTCCACTCCAGTCACAGGAATAAGACTAATCAATTAACTTTGTGACTGAGCACTGCACCTCATTAATGAAATACCTGAAGTGTACAGTTTGAATTTAGTTAAGTTCCCTTCTTACATTGTTCCGGTGCAATAGAAGATCTGACAGGAGTCACCTCAATGGATGTTTCTAAGCCTCTGACTTTCCAGGTATCTTAAATCCAAAGCACAACATTGAAAAGTACGTACTTGTTCAACATGAGAACAGGTATCTGATTAAGGTTTGGATTTGGGGTTTGGGGTTTTTTTTAACTCATAAAGAATTAAGAAAAGAGCGAGCACCTTGTAATGCCTCTGCAAGCTATAATCTAATCACATTGGAAAAATCGCCACCTGGGACCCTGCATTTCATTTGAGATTATAAGGTGGATTCATTGCTCATATGATTGTGGACCTTTGAAGAGTACAGCAAGACCTGCTTTCTTATGCCTTTGTGTCCACAGTCTATACTGAATATCCCTCCTCAGAAAAGGGGAGTCTCTTTTTCATTTATTCTGCTTATGCAACTCCAGAGTGAGTTTAGTCACAGTAGCTGAGGCATCCATCAGTTTTTCCCATAAAAGTCTGTTGTCAACTCTGCGAGTTTTTGTTTTGTTTGGGTGGTTTTGGAGTTTTTTTTTAACAGAAGTTGCTCAGGGCTGGCACTTGTCAGACAAGGTTTCAGCTTAACAATAAACCTGTATTAAAAGATGTGTGGAGTTCTTAACATTTTTTTTGTGTTTGAAATTGCTTTTTGAAAAATGTTATCCCAGTGATTTTGTTTATATGCGGGGCAGGTTCTGTTAGCGCAGACAAGCCCTCTGGGGAAACAGATTGCAATGTTTTCCATCTGAACACTCAAGAGTTGGAGATGCAGATTCATTTGGGAGGAAGCAGAGGATTTGTAGACCCATCACTCAGCGGTGCTGGTGGATTAATGCACATACCTGAGAGCGTGGTACCTGCTGACCCCAGAGCAAGGATGTAACTGCAGTGAAAGGACAGAGAAGAGAATTAAGGTCAGAAACCGTTAAATGATCAGCATATATATATATAGGCATATATAAAATAATAAAATAGACACTTTGCTCCGGGTAGCACGAAGTTCAGAATAGCAATGAACAGTTCTGCCAGCCAAGATTGCCTCGTGCCAGTTAATGTAATCTGGCTGTTGGCTGTTTTTTCATGCCATGTACACAATATGGTTTAATAGGCCTTTCCATCTCAGAATTAATTTTTCCATTACCGCATTCACAGCATAGATGTGTACGTCAGTGTAAAGAATAGTTGTCAAAACCGAGTTACACAGTAATTGGATCCACTTACAGTGGTTTTCAAATGAGCCTTATTACGTGACTAGTAATCTCCAACCTACAGTCTCTTGGACTTAAAAGATCATAAAGAAGGATGAAAAACATTACTTTTACAAGCACGGAACTGGGAATTAATTACAATCCATCCCACTACCTTCATTCTGACAGTGGCTGTAGTAATGCTTGAAAAAGGAGGTAAAAGAACCCAGCGTACTGAGGGAAGATCAGAACAGAACTAGGGAGCTTAAGTGGCTACTTCATACCCTGAAGGATGAAAGCTTACCTTTCTTTCCATTCTTTGATTAATTCTATACTCCCTTGTATGTATTTTATTATCTTTTTTTAAACATGCTTCCTTTATCAGGACATTCTCCTACAGTGACTAAATTCAAAAGACGTACATAACGTTAATGGATGTCCTTTAGCGGGAGGAATGTCTCCGCTCAGCTGAGCCGTGACTGCATTTCCTGCAGCCAGTCCTGAGCCGGCTGGATACAGATGGGAAGAAGCAGAGCGCAGGCTGACGGGGACAATCCCTGGCTGGCTCTGCTGCTTCCGAGCAGGTGACAGTACCTGTCATCAGCATCCAACCGGGAGACTCGGATCTGGCCTACAGACGCTGCAGGCACATTGAGTGTAGACGTACTGCAGTACTGTATTCCTCCTTCAGTGCGTAGCTACCCTACCGAATTTTACTGATAAGGCTTCCCATCCCCCTTATGAGGGAGCATTAGTCAGAAATGAGATTTAGTGATACAACAGAGTCCATAAATCACTTTTGACGGGGAGTAGAACACTTAAGTGAACAAGGGAAAACAAGGTAAATACTGCTTGGACTTTTGAAGATGGAACTTCAAAGCGATAACGTGGTTCCTGAAAGCTGTGAAATAGACTTGACTGTGCGTTTAATGCTGTACAACACAACCTCTTCTTATCTGTCCCATCACCTTTTCAAGAGTAGTTTTCTCTTGGGTCTGAACTCTCGGGAGCCCCTCAGGTCCTGAGTTGTTCTGTCTGCTGTAGCTATGGAAACCGGTTAATACCATGTATTGACACAAAACGACTAGAGCATATTTAAGTAATAATAACAATTAACTTGATAATGGCAAATGGCTTTACTGTCAGGCAAGATGCGATAAACTACTAGTCTGCAAAGGAACCGTCTATGAAGAGCAGTGTTCTGCTCAGAGCTGGATGATGGGGCTTGAGGGAGAAGACGCTAAGGGCTGGTGTGTAGCTCCAAGTTTTAGGCAGATTGCTGAGCAGGCACTGCAAAAAATTAAAACATGGGGAAGGGTTCCCATTAATTAATTTCACATTTTAGAACTTTTCCAAAGCGATATAGAGTTAAAGCACAACTTCCTAAAGTTGTCTGGCAAAGTAATATCCTGCACAGGAAAAATCTGGATGAAGTTCCCAGAGTGAAACAACGAAGACGAGACGTTGGCAGACTTTGAAGTGAGTTCTGACCCTGCTCCTAGCCAGGCAGAGGGCAATGCAAGGGCAGTAATTCTGGAGCCAAGGAACATGAGTGAGACGCTAATGATGCCTACGAAATGCAACTTTACGTTGAAATTGTTGTTCTTTCCTTTGAAAGATGCCCCAAGCATTTGATAAGCTCTGTCCCCTGGATCCCCAATACACTGCCACCCCTGGGGAGAGGGGTAGTTGTCAGGAAATGGAAAGCCATCAAAGGGTGGCATAAGGCAGACGTACAGACCCACAACTTCACGTGATGTTACAACAGATAGGATACTAGGGGTGACTGCAGAGCACTGGCTTGGCTGTCTTATTTGGAGGTTTAAAAAGTAAAGCTATGATAACAAAGCATTTCTAAAAGTGAAGTTATCTATTTTGTCTTTTTTAAAAAAAAATTATTATTCCAGCGTAACATGCTGTCAGTGAAGTACTCCTTGATAGCTTGATGATTCACTATGATTTCACAGTAACAATTATACCCAACACTGAGCTCTTGGCTGCATAAATGTGAGTGCCCTCATTGACTTCAGCAAATTCCAGTAGTGCTCCTGTGTTACATCTCAGGATTTTTCCTGCTTGTTTCTTAAGACATGACTGATTGTCAACCTCCATACACCATCTCATCAGCTCATGTCAAATGAAAAGAAATGGGGTTTTTTGACAGATGTCCCAAAATTTCCTAGGCTTTTAATGCAGAATTTCATATAGTGTTAGATACCACTGATGGAAAGAATTCTATTAACTGTTATTTTACAAAAATCAGTAGTAGAGCTCATTTCTTGTTTCTGCTGCCTCCATCCACCAGCTGGCACAGACCTTAGAGGCAGTGCCGTGTTATAGCAGATGGTTTACGACTCGAGGTGATAGTCTGGGTTTGAGACCAGAGTTCCGGGGGTAAAGGGGATAATGTGCCCTTCCCCTGCTTTTCCAAGTAATTAAAGAAACGAACAAGTGATCCTCTGTGAGGACTCTGTAGGTTTAGGTGGAACAAGATCTGAGGGATGGGACCACGTCATTCAGGCTCTTTCAGACAGATGCTTTCAACTTCTGTGGCATCTTGTGCAAATATGTCTTGAGACATCTGTCTTGAGGCGTAAAAGCCTGGAGACGTTTCAAAAAGTTGAATTTCTGAAGGTCTGAAACCCTGCAGATCAGCCTGGATGAAATAAGCTGGTTGTGTATTTCATCTGTTTGGCATAGAAAAGAACCTTCTAGATGCTGCAGTCTGCAATTTAAGAGTTGATAAATTTCACCTTGATTCTTCTAGAAATGAATTCAAAACAACCCAAATGTTTCTACTTAAAAGCCTGAAGGACTAAAGGCAGGCAGATGATTACTCTCAAACAGCAGACATTTCACCTCAAAGGCATAACTCAGAAACATGGACCAGGTGTTCCTCTGCTTGTAAATACAGTGCAAGCACTGCAAGAGGTAAATTACTTAAAATGGCAGGAAAAAAAGTTGAATAAAACCAGCAGAATCAATCTCTAGTGTAACCCGAGCTTTTGCAATGCCATATATAGTTAAAAGCTAAGTAGCTTTAAAATTAATGGATTATTACTGCATCGTTGAAGTTCTTCACTCTTGCTACATGAAAATCCTGTGGAGATCCTTCTACGGGGCTGCACTGCAGAAGGTGCACGAATCTCTGGCCATGCTTTGGTTTAGTTTAAGTTCAGTGCTAACAGACAGTCCAGATGACCTTTGGGGTCCCCCCCGCCCCCAGGTACAGTGCGGTCTAACCTCACGGTACACCGCTAGTTAGTTATACCCGCCCTCTCTCTCCGCTGTAGATTACACAAACCCCTAGTTATGGTAATTATTAGCTTACAGGCTGGACTACACAGATTATAAAAATTACTTTTATTCAAGTACAAAACCTTAGGTTTGCAAGTTAGGTCGTGATGGGAATCATGCGCCATTGGGCTACACCTCTGTCTCATCCTTCAAAGGTGGAACTGGGGAAAAAATTACTTGGGGTGTTTGGATATGATGGGGCAGAAGTTGTCTGTTACGATTTAGCAGTCGATTGGAGCAGAGTGCCCAAATCTTCAAACCAGTGCTTGTAGAATTACTCCGGTAGAATTGCCAGCCTAGAAGAAGGAGGCAGAGGGAGTAGCCATAAAGAACTACAGAGGGGCTTGTGCGGGGGACTGCTACAACAGCAGAGCCCCTAGGAGCATATCTAGAAGATTAGTCTGCCAATAGCTGTTCTGTGGTAAATCCTCACATTGCTACTTATTCTGCATGGACTATCAGTTTTAGCAGGTTTTATCTGGATTATTTAAATGACAAAGGCATTCACAGTACAAAGGAGAGCTTAAAATCGAGTTTGAGTCACCTCAGTGGTCACCACCTGAGCCCCTGCCAATTGCACGTCCTTTTAATCTCCCAGCTGTGAGGTAACATGACTGAACACAAACCTTTCCCTTGCAGCCCAAGTGTCCTTCTCGTTCTACCAGATCCCACGGAGGGCAGGCTGAGAGCCCTCCCTCACTCCTGACGAGCTCAACAAACACCTAATTAAATTGTTTAAGTGCTAAAATTCAGTCTTGTCTCTGAACCTAAAGGGTCAACATAGAAAGTCAGCATAGACAAGTAATTACACCATAAAATAAGCAAAAAACTGGATTTTAAAGCATTTTTGCAGCATAGAGAAGCCAAACAGTTGTTAAAAGTCTAGAGAAGCACTTAAGTCCCATTTCAACAGACTTGGATTTTGGTAGTTTAATCCCTTACAAGTTTTCCCCTCTTTACTTTCTTCTGGTAGCCTACGCTTCCGTTGCAGAGCGGTCTAATATCTTTTACAGCTACTAACTTTGCGCAGGAACAGTGGAGGGTGGTGAGTAAAGCCTGTCGGTGATGCTGTTACAGGTTTTCAAAAGTTTAATAGTGTCAAAAGTTACACTGGGCACGTCCACAAGCGTAATTTCTGAATTCCAACTCAAATTCAATGCTCTCTAATGTTACGAAACTGTTCTATGTGATACAAAACTGATCAAATTCAAGTACTTATAAAAGCATGAAGTGCTACAATAATTTAAAATAGCTGTGTGCTTTGCAGAGCGCTCTCATGTTGATGGAACACTTCAAATATTTTTATAAGAACGTCAAACGGGAATGCAGTCAAATGGCCTTTTGAAGTAAAAGCGGAAGACATCAAAACGCACTCCACAGAGTGAGAAAAGCACTTGGAGCATCTTGAAAAATGGTACTTTCAGCTCTTCTCCGGCTTGCAGCTTTCTGAAGCAAAAGTCTGTATGTCGATGCAGTTAAAGCAAGAGATTTGTCCTGTATGGATGTGTGTCGGAGTTCGGGTCCTGATCCTGCAAACAAGCGTTTGCTTCATTTTCTATAGTAGGGTTCCTTGTGACCCAAAGCCCAGCAGGGTCTGTGGGTCCCTAGAGGCTGCCGTCCCCACCAGTCCTTCCAACAACCCGCGGGAAGCTCATCTTCGGGGGAATTCGCGTTCACAGTCGGACCAACACAGGGAGCCCAGCTGAGCAGGGGAGAGAAAGCACTGTCAGGCACCCGACAACGCACTCTGCCATCTCCTGCTGCTGCGAGGAACCACACAATCTGCAGGTTCTACATTGTCCTAATTCTTACAAATTTCCAAACCCAAGACAGCAGCTGGCCATCAGTGGAAGTTTATCTACTCTTGGCTCTCACCAAAAGGTGGGATTCCCTTACCTATGCACGCCCACACACGTAGCGCCTGCCCACGCGCTTTGCGCTGGAAAAGTTCTAAGAAACTTTACATGATTTCTGAGCAGTTAATATATGCTGAATCCAACAGTCTGACTTTCATGTTTCTTGGTAAAGATGCCTAATTTGGGGTTCAAATTAATTTTGTTTAGCTTTGCACATATGAGTAAGCCTTGACAGGAGCTGCCTCTAATTAAAATTGTGCTATTGCATCACTCAGTCCTACAGACGATGAAGTGGGAAAATATGCCATGATAACATCCTCCTTCAATTTCCTCTTTAATTTTTTGTACAATAGATGTGTTTTCTTCTGCCTTCTGAAGAAGAGACTAATGCATCCCTGAAGTTAATAAAATGATATGGGGTCATTTTTATTGAAAGGAAGTTAAACATCTGCTGTGTCTATTGCAGTATATTAAACAATATTTTATTATTCTCACTTTCCTGACCTGATTTGTGTCCCTGGCAGGCAGAGACCCCAGTTGTCTGCTTTTTGCACAGGTGTAGCAGTTTAAAACACACCTGTGAAATAACATTTAGAGCTGGAGATAGCTGCAGTCAAGGAGAGGCAGTATTGATAGTCCCTAGCTGTCCTGCGTGTGCCCACCCAGCTGTGAGCCCCCCTGACTCCCCATTCTGCGACCGGGTGCCTGGAAATTGCTTCGGGGTCATCGTGCCTTGGGAAGGAAGCGGAGTCCTTATGGTGACCAGCAGCGTTTGAGAAGGGGACACAGCCCTCACAGCGGCAGCGGTGCTCGGAACAGATCCGAGATGAGCAATTCTCTGCGCGGGGCGAGGGGGCACCTTGTCCGTTTGCTGGAGTTTATGCCACTGCCCTGGCAGAGATCAGCTAAGGGCTCACCGAGACAGGACTTCTCTGTGCGTCCACGTCCACACAGGATGCCAGGCTGGCAAGAGAGAGCATCCGGCCACAGAAGGCCATCTGGGTAATGGTATGTGGCGCGGCACAGGACTGAGACAGGGCTTGCCAGAGTGACACGGGCTCCCAAAAGAGCCACACCGTGCCTGGGACATTTAAAACAAGCCTAGATTAGCAGAGTGCCAGGCCGGCTCTTCAGGAGCAGGACGCTACTAGCTATTATGGATGAGAGGCACATGGCATCGCTTCTTTTATGTAGTCCAGGTTTACACAGTAGATGGCAGATTCTTTATTTAAAAGGGGTTTTTTTGCAGATGGGAAACCAGGGTTGGTAATTACCGCTGAAACCCATGCAGATGGCAAAGTGCTAGACAGCGAGGAGCAGAGGCATCGTCTCCGTCCCAGGAGTTCAGCTCGCAGTCCCTGCGCCTGGCTGCTGCGGCCAGGACGCTTGCGTTCCCTCAGTGGACAGGGAAGGGAAAAATACAGAGTGCGGGGATGAGGAAGCCGTTTTGGGGTGAGTTTTGTGGTTGGCTTTTTTTTTGAATGTGGTAAATGGGGTAGTGTTGGAGAAATAGGGTAATTTGCTTTCCCTTAAGCTTTGCTGAAATGGCAGCGGTTTTGGTAATGCTTCCTATCTACTGGGGGGAGCACACGGGGAAGAGGAAAGGCGATGAACATTTTTAGTCATTTTTCATCCAGTCCTGACGGAGGCTGGGAGCTCAGGGACAGGCATGAAAGAAAAACACTTCACATTAACATTTCCCTACGCCCACTTAAGAGCCCGTTATGCCAGCAAGAAAACAAAACTAGAGCATCCGTGGGAAGAGAACACAAAAGCGATGTGAGCATAGCTGGAGCTGTGCTCAAGTGCCATTTACAGAGGGAAGGAAAAGACTGGCTGAGGCATTCGCCCAGCTCTGGATATTTTATAGAGATGTTTGCCCTTAGTTGCCAGGATTTAAAATATATTTATTTGTAGTGAGCATAGTAGAGGGACTCTCTACTGAGAGACTGACTGTTACAATTAAGCCATCACTGTTGGCATGAGATACAAATTAAAACAGACAGCAGTTTCAAATGGCATTAGAAAATACCCATTCATTCCAGTACTGCTTTTTCTTAAATAAAACCAACTGAATTCTGTTAATGTATGAACTGAAATAAAATAACACCTATTCAGGCTGACACCTTGTCACTGAGCAGGGCTGCCTCTGAGCTCTGACTCTCGGGTCTCTCTGAGGGACGAAGCGTTTGGGGACAGAAGAGAACCGTTGCCCTTTCCCCCATCCAGCCCCTCTCTCTCAGGTCCATCACAGTTGCCCACAATTAAAAGGCAACTCGTATTCACGGCCCTTCTCAGAATCAGCCTCTCTGCGAGTTCACCCTTTGCTGCTGCAATCCCTATAAAAACAAAACCGGCACAAACAGTTCAGCCATCTTTTGCATGAAGTGGCATTGCTTCCCTCTTCCCCAGCGCTCTCCCATCTTTCCGTACGCCAACTGTGCCTCTAGAGAGAGATAAAGGACACTTCAGCTCAGGATTTCTCCTTGTTCAGTGCTCAGCATGTTCCCGACTTGTCTGTGAGGGATCTCCTCAAAACAATAACGTTGCTGCCGGGGGAGCCTCAAGCCTGAGGCTGACCAAACCTACTGCTTTATCTGTATTTTGTCTTGTCCCAGTTTAGCAGAATCCTACATGTCTGAGTGACAGCGAGTGGCCTCGTCTCCCCATACCAGTGTGGTTCAATGGCATAAAAGCTTGTGCTCAGCATAAGCTGAACATTCCCTCTCTTCCCCCAATTCCCACTGCAGAATGGCCTCATGCACCTCCTCCAACTTCTCCAAGAGGAGCCACCGAGCAATTCACCGCTCGCCTCGACCCTCGTTCAGACCGTAACTATTTTTCCAGTGCCTCTGTCCCGGCGTCCTCGGAGGTGGCACAGCAGCCTCAGCCCAAGGGGCGGCTGCGCCGCGAGGTTCAGCAACTTCCATTTCTGTACTTAATATCACAAAGCCTTTGTTCAGCCTGACTTTCTGCTCCCTTCTGCTGTCACTCTTGCTGTCAGCATGGCAATAGCACTGTGACTACGGAAATGAGTGGATTGTGGAAGTCCCCCCGCGCCCCGTGGAGAGGTTTGCCAAAAGCAGGAGAAGCCCTCGCACGGCAGCATCGCCTCACCGGAGCCGGAGGGATGGGCAATTCCATACCTCAATTCCATACCTGACACGGCTTTTTCAAGGTCAGATAAAAAGCCTGTGGCAATTATCTGTGCCTCAGCTCCCCTCATTTGTATAGTGAGCGTAATGATTCTGATTTATCTGACAGGGGCATTTGGAGGCTCTCTCCAATTCATTAACGTGTTAATGCACCTCGAGAGTCTTTGTTTTAAGGTATTAAACTAAGAATTAGGATAGAATCAACATCTTGTCAGATTCAAGACTTCTTCACATAAACTGTAATCACAGGCTTCGGTAATTATTGTGTTTCTTTTCCAAGTGTGGCAAAATAAGAGACAAATAAGTAATTAGCATAGCCACATGTGAAATTCTTCTAGCAACTAAAGCTTTCTCATATCCCTGTTGGAAACCGAAGCCTAACCACGTGCCACAACACCTCACCAGCCACTGAAACCTCTTCTACACTCTCTTCTCATCCAAAACTGCAGCACAGAAGTCTCTGTGCTCCCCAGCCCACAGCTTACAACTTGCACGTGACGCCACACACGTTACGTGCACCCAGCACCATCAGCTGTGTGTCAGGTGTGTCTCAGCCACGAGAATGTCAGCCTTCACCTGCAAAGAGGCAAGGCTGAGTATCCAGTACTACACTACTGGACAGTTTAGAAATAGGAATAAGTCCACAGTGTGGCAACACACAGGAATTTTTAGGATTTCTACACCAACCAGCCAAGTCCAGAGCATATGTGCTCTGAATAACTACGTTAACGTTAGGGAATCCAGCCCAAAACTCTCCACGTAGCCCACGCATCAATGGTCCTCGGCCAGATCGGGTAGGGGGAAAGCTTCCCCTCTGTGAATGAACGTCAGTCAGAGTCTGGCTGGGTGTTATCTTCTCCTGACACCTGGTAACGCTTCCCCCTTGTGAACGGCATATTCACAGGCCCTTGCTGGTGCCCCTCCAGTGCACCCTGTGCGATGATCTGCGTTTGTGTCGTTCTTCCCCAACCACCAAGTCTGTTACCACTGAGGCGCCCTGACGAGCCAGCCAGCAGGGAGGGAGCGCGGCTGCCATCCTGCCCATGCTCAGCCTCCCCCTCCTGGCGCCGTAACCGCCTTTTGAGTGTGCAGGGACCCAGCTCCAAGCACTTCACTGCGTTAGCTGAGCCCACCCTCTCCAGGTGGCAGCATCGCTGGTGTCTGCTGGCTTCTGCAGGGACCTCTGTATTTTGGGCGCTTCAGGCTCGCCAGAAAAGCCAACTAAAGGACATCTTCTGGTTTTGTTTGTTTGTGGCAGGACTTCCTTTGGACTTCAATCCTGCATGCTACAAACACCTCTCATTTAAACGCCTGGGGCAGCAGCACCCCACTTGTAGGTGGCCAGAACAGATCAACTGCCATCAGAAGTGCAGCGTCTTCTAAACTCCTAAACTGCTCCCGAGTAGTTCAGCCCTTCTCTCCTTGCCGTCTTTCAGTGATAAGGAGGGGATTCAGCTTTCCCTTAATGGTCATGCTTAAATTACAGATTTGCACGGATTACTCGATACTGCCTATTCCATTTGCTATTCCATTCCCAGGTCCAAAACACCGCTTTCTGCATGGCTGCACCATTCAACAAGCAAAGGCAGCCTCTGCTCCCCGGAGGAGTTTTTCCAGACTTCATGAAATTCAAGAAAAAAAAAAAAAAGAGTACGAGTCACTGCTCTCAGTCCACTATCTGTATATTAGGAAGTATTTGAAGGAAATATGTTCTCCCTCCCCCAAGTTGTTTCCACCTAAACCCTTCACTAACACCACAGTGAAATTTTCCAGCTGGGAAATCAAACTTCATTTTCCCCCAGGGCAGCTCAGGTGGTAACTGCTTAGCCACTAGCAAATTTTATTATACCAAGAGGTATTCTCCTTTTGTTTTCCATCAAACTGATTTTCCAGCTCTACTCTGTATCAGTCAATACATTTGCTCCTCTATTTCTTGCTTGTCAGCTATGCTACGCTGTGCTTCGTGTGCCGCTGCGAGAACCATGAAGCAAAGCTGAGTGCTGCTGTCACCTGAAGGGACACAGATAAGGCAAGAACTCATGGAACTAAGATGTGAAAATGCATGTGTTAAAATATTGAAAATCATCTGGGCTTTGGGTGTGCTTTCAGAGTTTATGGTCATCTAGAGGCAACGATGCATTAAATTGGAAAGCTATTTTATTGAATAATATTGGAAAGGTTGTTTGCAAAAAAAAAAAATATAAATAAACGTTGGGGAACTATTGAGCTCCACCAGTGGCACAAGTACAGTTCAGCCAATTCATTAACTCTCAGTATCCTGGAATTTTAACTGACCCAATGCATACAGGTAGAGAGCTAGATGAATGTTTTTCCCCCAGTTAAAATAAAGCTTATTTTATTGGTGCTCCACTTGCACCATTCATAGCCGTCACGCTGCAATCACCAGTTGTAGCACAAGCAAACCAGAGACAAGCAGCCTGGTCGGAGACACTTAAAGGTGGATGGGGCTTTGAGCAACCAGGTCTAGTGGGAGGTGGCCCTTGCCCATGGCAGGGGGGCTGGAACTAGATGATCTTTAAGGTCCCTTCCAACTTTAACCATTTTATGATTCTATGAAAAGCGGAGGTCTAAACTGCAATCTTTGTGGAAGAAACCAACTTAAAACATTCAAAAGGATCAGCCTACGCCCCTGCTCACACAAGTTAGGTCTCCTCTGCGTTTCATCCCACCCATCGCTGCTGGCTCTGCGGTAAGAAGGGTAAGGCTCAAGAGCAGATGTGAGGATACAAGCATGGCAAAACCTAAGCTGGCAAGGAAAACCACACATCAGCAGAGTCCCACCACCTCTAAGCAGGTAACAGGGCTTGGTGGGGCAGTTTAGCGAGGCTCAGCTCCCGCTGCCCCCTCCCAGCCCCATTACCAGCTTCAAGCCTAAGATTGGGTTCCCTTGTGCTTGACCTTGTACGGGCACATAACCTAACCAGTCACTTTTCATCCAGACAGGCATGTCAGAGAGCAGACACACATCTGCACCCCACATGCAGAACCCAAGGGGGTAAATAATTTGCCCAGATCACCTAGGAAGCTTGGAGGAAGACGGGCAATCCAAGTCAGCTCTCCTAGAGCCCTGCTTAGCGCTCCTCGCTCTCCCTCCTCCCCTACATGTGCTCGAGCCTCTGCCTGGGGACAACTTCACTCCGAATACACCGCTCGGGGCTCAGCCCCACGAATGCTGAAGGAGGGGCAGGTTACTCATGCGATGGGCAGGTTACTCGCAGGACTGCCAGCTGCTCTGCCATCTATTTGCTTTTTATTATCTCTGAGGAGCTGAAAGTCTCCCAGAGCTGGGATTTTTCAAGACACTTCATTTTCATAGTGACTGTCTTAAAGGTAAAAGCCTCACCAGGGAGCACCCCTGAATCCAGAGGACAAACAGCGGGCTTGCTCTGCCCGCGCTGCGTGTACCCATCACTCAGCCGCTGGGGTTTTTTTTCTTGGTACTGTCCAAACACTGACTGTGCTCATGTGCCACTAAAATAACATTCAGTGCTTGTGCAATCACTTCAGGCTTAGAAACTCTCTGAGAGAATAAATATTTTGCTGGAGTGCTGCTCTTGAAAAAAAAAAAAAAACCACACACACTAAGAAAAAAAACCACAACAGTAAACCCCCACACAAACCAATACGTTGAGAAGAGTGTTCTTGTCCCACAGTCCATTTTAGAGCCTGACTTGAAGACACGAAGCATGGGCTGGCCTACAAATCATCTTTGGCAGGAAGAAGGAAAGGAGGGAAGTAAGTGAGGAACCACACAGCACTATAGCTTGGCATCTCAGAGGGGTTGAGCACCTGCACTGGGGCAGGGGACACCTGAGGAGAGCTGAAGGCAAGTAGTTGGCTCCCTGTAAGGAGCAGCAGGATGGGGCCAGGACAGAAGAGGCCCCCAGAAGGGTGGGGTGCCGTACAGACTGTGTCCTGGAAAGAGTCTGGATTAGAGGGAGCACGAGGGGAGAGAAGAGCGAGCACCGAAGTCAGATTCCCTGTCCAGGGGCTGCAGTCCCTTGCCCACTCCATGCCCAGCAACTCATGGCCAGTGTCCCAGGAAGGGAGAATTTCAGGGACCAGAACAAACTCAAAAGGCTGCAAGCTTCCAGAAGAAAGTAACTTCTGATGCAGTGAGGCGGGCTAGTGCCACCAAGACCATCCAAACAACTTCTTACCTGACACCCGAGCAAATCTGATGCACAATGTCCCAGGCTGCTGCACCTTTCAGAATATTTTTATTAAGTGAAAGATGAGTTTTGGAAACAAAACCCCAAACTTTAAATCAAAGCATGAGATTCTGCTGTTTCTGAGGCCCTCTTAAGGCTAGAGTCCTTCTCTCTGATGTAATGAGTAGTAGAAGAGGTGAAATGACATGGATAATGGAGAACAGGAAGATAAATAATAAGAAACAGGAAAGTGAATGAGGGAAATAACTCTTCCATAGTTAAAACAGTGCTAGTGGCAGCTTTATAGCAACTTATCATTTCTATTTAAAGCCTGGTTTGGGGGCTATAATCTCTCAGCTGTTTTCTGTACCATCTGGCTGAAATTTAGCATAAAATTTGCTATCTCAGGGGTAAATGAATTAATTTCCCTGTATCAAAATTGCAGTATTTGGGCAAGGAAACCAAGATATAGAGACCCACATTCAGGAGCATTTTGATCAGCTAAGGGCGATCCTCCTTTAAAAGTAGCTTGTTGAGATAATCTAGTAACGGGATCGATGTCTAATTCTTCCGCAGTATTTTTCATCATGGTCTCTATAAGCTCTAAAAGTCTCACGTATGCATGGACATAAGTGTGAAGCCTCAGAGCCAGGTGCCCTGAAACAGCCCCCCCCAAAACTGCTGGGACAGTGCCAGACGCGGAAGGGCATCCTCCGGTTTCCCCTCGGCTACTTGCCAGGGCTCACATGGAAAAGCCCCATGGTCGAAGTCCAGGTCTGGCCACTGTGGGGAAAACGGCACAGCCAGGGCTTGGGGAGCTTCTGGAAAGAAGTAGCCCACGGGCACCTCCATGCAAATCCAGCAACTCAGAGCTACTGAAGCCACGTGCTGCCTGCTCCTACCTTCCAGTTTCGGCTTTGCCCCAACTTCGCTGTGTGTCCCTGGTCCTGTCACTTCACCCCCTCACTCCACTCGTCACATTGACTTTGGACAAGTACACAGAGATGCCCGAGAGGGAGAGCTTCGCTCCACCGCTGCCACGTGCTGCTGTGCTTGCCAAGAGTGGACGACACTCAAACATCACTTCTTGCTGCGTTTCCAGGCCATCACGCTTGGGAGACCCCGCACGCCCTGGAGGGAGCACAGGCTGGTTGTGCGCAGCCCCGGGACACGACTCTCAGGAGTCAGTGGCTTCTCACATGCTCTTTCCCCATCTGTTTACCTGAATAAGGGATTCTTCCAGTCCTGCCCAACTGACAGGGACAGGAGTTACCATCTACCCGTTTCCTCCACCAAGTGCCTTAGCTCCCATTTCACTAGCTGGGGATGTTATAGCTCCTTTTCCATGTTTCACAGCTGAACATTTCTTTTTTCCTTAAAGCCCAGACAGCTACTTTCCAATTCATTTTACTTAAACCCGATTATTTCCATGCTCTGTGCCGCTTTGCCCCATTATCACCTTTGGCCATCTTTCGAGTTAAAGGTGTAGAGCTTTATCTGCTGAAAGAAGTCTCTATTTTCCAGTCTGGACTTCAATTATGCAGCAAATAATACAGCTCAGTGGAGGAAGGTTGTTGGAATAATTTGTAACTTTTATACAAACTGATAATAAAAATTTAGCTTCTTGATGTATTTTTCTCCCTTAAACTGTAGTTATGTTTCCTTGAACAGATAAATGCAAGATAAATTCAATTACAGCATAATTTCTCCCAGGATGAATAACCTTTAAATCAGCTCTGATCTCAAAACACATTACGAGATAACATACTGTCCATTACATTGTTGAAATTGGGGCTACGGCAGTGCCTAGAGTTGTCAGTATGAATATCAAGTTATTTATGTTCCTCTTTGCATCCTTGAATACCAAATAAGCTCAAGAACACTAACAGCAAGAAGCCCTATTTAAACACTGACTTTTAGCAGCGGCAAGAGGTGCTTGCTTGACAGCTCTTGAAATCGCGGCGCACTATTAATCACGGAGATGCGCAGCAGCACTGCGAGCTCCCACTCCGCTGTCCCCTTGCCAAGAGTTTCCCCTCCTCTCGAGGAAGAGCTCAGAAACGAAAGCTCGGTGAAGTCTTCCACTTGGGTGACGGCGCTGCGGCGGCTCAGAGCCGGTGTGGAAACACGAGGGGAGCCACCGTACATTGAGCGTGTGCCTCAGGTTTGAGCCGGGAACCAGGAGCAGTCCTGAGGCGCGTCCCTTTCCCCACCACCCAGCCACAAGGTTTCTTTACCCTCCTCCTTCATTTTACAAGCCTGAAGATTTTAGCACAGCTACTGTCTGCGTTTGGGGGATGCTCTGGTCAAAGCAGCATTCGGTACGGAAGCAGCATGCCTTAATGTAAGCCGTCCCCAGGGTCAGCAGTGCCAGAGGCCAGAGCCGCTGTGCTCCGTGCCACGACATTTCCTTCCTGCAAGTCAAGGTAACTCTATATTAGACGTGACAAAGCTTCAGATGGTCCAACTTGCTGAGACCAAACAATTCAATGTGATTTTAAGTGCAGACTTGGGAGAGGGAATGGGATTTTTATTTTTTCCCTTTTTAGGCACAAGGATAAGTCCAGCTTCACTTGGGAAACAAATGGAGAAGGGTCTTGCTCAAGCTAGAAATCTGCCTGGTCGCACTCTGCAAAGCAGCCTCTGTACAGGTGGTTTGAGACGTCTCCTCTGAAAAGCCACCATCCAACAGACGGAGTTTAAAAAAGAAAATAGAATCTAAAGCCATTTGAACTAGGACCTGGGGGATAAAAACCTATATCAAAACAATAGGTGTGCTTAGAAATGCTCTTACTTTAAAGAAGAGGAAGTTTAATAGTTTATTTTACATTGGAAAAGGTAAACCAAGCACTGAACTTATAGTGAGCTTGTTTCAGTGGGATGGATGTGGTAAGTACGTTTTGATTCACCTCGGATAAAATCCCCTTGGCCAGCCACTAACTATTCAGTTCAGTCACTGAGGGAGAAACAAAACTGAATTGCTAATACAACCCGACCAACAAGCTGTAGGACACGCTGGAGCTTTAGAAAGAGGCTTTTTAGCTCTGTAGCAGACGTTTTCTTTCCTAATTTTTAAGGCCATCAGCATGTCAAGCAGAAAATTCAGTCAGCTGTAGAGAGCTGTAATTACCAAGACTGTTTACAAGAAGCTTTGATGGCAACAAGCCTCTTGTGCAGGAACAAGTTTGCCATTGAAACAATTTGAGTGTCAGAGTCTCCAACTCAAGTGCCTGGATGGCTTGTTACTACCTAATGAAACGATGGGGGCAGAGCAAAAGGTGCCGTTAGAGCTGCTTGAGGCAAATGAGCGTGAAAGAGAGAAGCCTTGAGCAAGGAGCACGGATCACCAGCTTCTCCAAACCTCACAGGAGCCTCCAGCACTGGCAGCGAGATGAGCACCCAGGTCTGCGCTTCCCGACGCCGGCAGCATTCCCCGGACAGCGAGCAGGCAGCCGGCCACGAGAGCTCCCTCGGGTTCAACAGAGGCCAAGAGATACCCTGAGCTTGTCAGCACGGGGTCTTAGTGAATGNAGAATAAAAATAAAAAATTGAAGCAAGCATCTGGGCAAAGCAAGGGTTGGTGCGCACAAAACAGGCTGCGAGGGAGAATGGGGAAGGGTAGGGGTCTGCTGGGGAAAACGGTGCTTTGTTTAATGCCCAGACAACAGGTGAAATAATTATATAACAGAAGTGCCTGGAAGCTCTCATTCCTGATTTTGTTGTGATTTGTATCTTCTTTTGTTAAATATTTTATGACAAAAATAACCTCCTGGGAATTCGGTACAACTCGGGGCCAGGCAGTGTGTTGGAGTGAATCAGGTTGTCTCACATTCGGTGGTCCTAGATCCCCACTAGGTGCTTTTTTTAAAGACACAACCTAGACTTGAATTAAAATGTGAACGCCCCACCTGACTGAGAAAAGTGGGGAGCCACATGCCCGGGGAGGCTGGGCACCCCATGGTCTCAGGGAGCACCAAGCAGCAGCTCTCCTCTGCTCTCCTCGTCCTCCCGGGGGGCCCTGGACAAGGACCAAACACGGCTTTGCTCCACTGGGCTCCAGGCAGCTTCCGCAAGCCACTTGCCATCTGCTTTCTATCTCCTACAAGACAGAGCTACCTCCAAAATCAAAGCCTGGGATTTAATTCACTACATGGATCTGGTGGCCCTTACAGGGGGATACAAGGTGCTCTGGTATTAGCAGAAGCTGCTTTCTCCAAAGCAGGAGCTGAACTTTACAGCACAAAAAATCTCCCGTTGGCTGCAAACACGCAAAGGGCCCGTGTTTATCACTGGGATTTAGACGGCCCCATTTGACAAGCCTACACTAAGCAACTCCGCAAATCACATTACGTTTATCTGCCTTTGTTTTCCTCCAGCCAAGGCAAGTCACTTCCTAAAAACAACAGCTGTTAGTCACAACCTTCCAGTCCCTGGGAGTCAGCATAACTTAGGAGACACGACTGCGGGGCGTGATTTACCAAAGAGGCAAAAACATTTAAATTTACTTGACATAACTAACAATAATCATTCTCTCCATCTGAATTTTATTAATATCTGCGCATTGCTGGTGGTGATGTATGAAGGAGATAGAAGACAATGCTTTGAAGCTGGGAAACGAGGCTGGCCCTGGGGGACTGAGTAAATATCTGTGTCAGAGAAGCACACACGTACAACAGAAGGTGTCATTTTTATGGTGCAGTGAAGCCTTTGTGACAGAAAGCAGAATGATTGTGGCAGTAATCTTTCTGAAGACACTCTCAGGTGGGGAGGAGAAGGGAGAGGTCTTCTGATGAGATGAAGTTGTTCAGCAACTGAACCTGGGAGTATTTTGCAGTGAAAATACACTCGGTAGGTACCGCCTGCACATTCTGTAAAGTCATTTTGCTCTAAGCCAGCCACACAGGAACCCAAACACGTTTGCACAGCAAAAGGCAGCATTGCTCAAGGCATATGGAGACGACACAGGGACGAGGCACACACCCCTACCCTGGAGCAGCTCTGGACCATCAGCTGCCGAGGAGAGGAATTTTGTTCCTTAGCCTCAGTTTCCCTTGATTTGAAAGAGGACAGTCAGCTTTTTATGCTCATTAACAAACTTTTTCAGTGTTTTAAAGCACCTAATACAAGTGTTTCTGGCTAGCAGAAATTCAAACTCAGGCTAGGCGGAGCGTGACACAAGGCTACAACCCTGGAGATAGAAAAGTCCACAGTAAAGGCACAACCTGCTCTCGGATATCGCGTCTGCTGCCCCTTCGCTGCTGGGCAGGCACAGACCCGCACCGGTACTCAGCATTTAACGCTCTCCCTTGTCTCCTCCACAGTTCAGATGTACGCCTTCGGCTGCTCCATTTTCAGTTCAAGACCACGGCAGCTCACACCAGGCAACGTGGTGGCCTCTTAACAGAAGACAGGTTCTGCCCATCTAATGATAAGGCTTTTGCATCTTTGGCTGGCTGAGTGTTACATAGGCACTCTTTGGTATAAATTAGTAGACCGAACTGCGGGAGGGTCAGAGTTGGCAGACCTGTACCCCTGTCTGCCCTCCATGGTATCTCTTTTCCTCCAAGAAGGTCAATCCTGTGATTAAGGCTTCACAGGGAGGTCCAGACTCTTCCTGAAGCCACAGGAAAGTGACTTCCACTAACATCTGCCAACTTGTTAAAGACCTTTAAATCCTGCAGAGGAGGAAAACACGATCAAAACCCCTTTCTACTTCTCTGTGCTTTGTTTTATTATTAGAAGCAGCAGGGGAGCTGCCTGCCTCCCCTCGAGATTTTCTGCTTCTGCAACAACCTCTCAGGGAACAGCTTTCCTCCCATGTGTACCCCTAACCATCCACCAGCATCCTTCCCAAGGAGGTGGCTCCCGAGTACAGCAGCCACGCGAGGCTAGAACAGTGCGAGCCAGAGCTGCCCAAGGACTCTGCAAATACACCCACTGCCTGAACTTTCAGACATCCCTAGAGACTAAAAAAAAAAATAATCAGAAAATAACATAGAGCAATAAAACCAGAATCAACCCTAAAGCATTCACCTGCTGCGTGGAATCTCTCCAGAAACTTACTCTGTCATTCTAGCCATGCACTACACATTAAAGAGTTTCAAAAGCTCAGGTTTTACACAAAACAGAACTTTCTCAAACACCTTTTGTTTTATTCAAAGTTTCAGTTCGAGGCAGGCATTTTTCATTCACAAAGATTTTAAATGCAAGCCAAACCAGATTCAAGAAGGCACTAACTGAGGAAGCTTCATCAAGGAGAATTATACCTTTAGACAAACCGTCGCTTTACTTCTATTACCTAATGCACCACAAGTGATTTAAGAAAGACAGCGTGGAACTTCCAGTACAGAAATTAATCTACTTTATGATAGCAGATTGCTCTACGATTCTTTTCGGAAAGCACTTGCACAATAATTAAGCCAATACCTACATGATCAACACACCATCTATTTTATCTATAATGTTGTGTCACCTTTAACTGCCAATATTTTCCATTTTCACTTTGCAACTATTTATAACATAAAATGAAACAAACCCCAGTATAATATTTGTGTATACACACGCAGAGTTGTGGCAACAAACTGTAGAACAAAGCTTTCGGCAGCAGATTTACCTTGGGGGTTTGAGCGACCAAGTATTTGACTCTCCCCTGTCTGTCTTGATTACTAAATGCAAGAGAATCTTTCTCCAAAAGCAGCCCTCCCTCTACACCTACAGCACTCTGCTACTACGTTTTCCCAGGTTTTACGCTGTTATAAGTGAGGAAAGAGGGAACCCCACTATACTGCTACACATTCAGGCTTCCCTTTGATAGCCCGAGCAGTGAAGATGACACCAGGCTTTGCTATTTATGGCATGTGATGATACAAAAGTCATTGCCCAGTTCAGCAAGTGATAGTATTCACCCCTGAAAGTCATATGCAAGACTTGGGGAAAACTCTGGAGCACATACATTAATGGCACCAGTCAGTCCTCAAGTTGGAAAGAAAGTTTCCTCCTATTTCCAACTAAATACGGAAGCAATGGGTGATTTAGGACTCCTAATTTCTGCTTGCAAGAGTGATTGAAACCATATTCTAATAATACTTCGCATACAACAATAGGGGCAGAGCAAGATTTCTGAATAACTCCTGAGAAAACAGAATTCTAAAATATTTCTTAAAAGCATTTTTTTTTCCCCTCCATGGGCCCCTGGATCACTTTAAATTATTATCTCCTCTTACACGATGCACAGTTTTCTCCTGGAACTAACAGATCCTGTACATGCACTGCAGATGTGCTTAGCACATGCCACACTTTGAGCTCAGGGGCGTTAAACATGCAGGTAACGGGGCACAAGAAGTAGTAAATCGGATTTATTTACACTGCCACAAGCTTTCTGAACACCGCAGAGAGCGCGCTACAGCCCCGAGGGAACGTAATTACAGGCAGCGTTCAGGGCAGAGGTACACGGGAGAGACGGAGCGAGCGACGGTGGCAGTGGAACAGAGCCTGGGGAGAGCAGAAGGAAGGGGCCAGACAAGTGTACCCATGCTCAGGTGCCAGCCTTCATGTCCCATTATCTCCAGGCACTGGCTGAATAATCCTGCCTACAACGAGGTCCTTTGAAACACCCCACAAGGTGCTGCGGACAAGATCAAACTAAGAGCAGAGTATGGGGATACAGTGGCATAATGAGCCTCAAAATGTGACCAAACGTCCCAAGAACTGTCACTGAGGCTGGAATTCAAAGGCAGGTTTCATGGGGGGATGTGTCAGAGGCTGCAGACAGCACTGGCACTGGTGGGACATCTACCAAAACAGGATTCAGGATCTGAATTTTTTGGCCAACATTTATATTCAAAAACCAAATCCCAGAAGTTTTTAATGGAAGAAAGAGAATAAAAACCTAAAATTATTCAAAGCGGAGTCAGAAAGATGGAGAAAAGATACCTTGGGAGCTGGGGCAGAGATGAGATGATGGGCATACATGAAGTCAAGAATAGGAAAGTCAGCTGGGGAGTATCAGACATGGCAATCAAACTTCAGAAGGCTGATCACAACTCAGTCTTCTGAAAAGGTCACGGTATTTCTTTCACATTTGGGATGGGGTTTTTTGTACATGTAGGTTTTTGGTTTTTTCCTCCTCTACTCTAATTTGCCTCTTTCAGATCTTCCCTTATTTTTCCTTTGTAACACAGCATCACATTTTGCTTTTTCCAGGGTTTGTTATGTATGGACCATGGAGGCTGGAATGCTGCTAGAGGCCCAGTACCAAAAGAAAAAGCTCATCTAGATACTTGGACTATTTGTAAGAAAACCATTGCACACAGTTCAGGCACACAGAGGCTCTTAAATAAATCAATCCATCCCTTAGACCAAATAGATGTTTAGGAAGGACTAAGTGGTTGTGAACCTGCAGGGAAGTCACAGGTCATCAGTGACACAGTTAAACCTCCCGCTGTAATGACAGAGTGAAGCTCTCTGCCTTTGATCACTTTTGCCTTTCTACCAAGCAGAAAACTAGTAGAAGCTCATGGTTTTCTCCAGCCTAAAGCTGACAAATCCTTGATAACCCAGGGGTTTGTTTTTACCAATACTTCCATTTGTAAGTTGTACTTCAGTCTGCTCAAAACTGAGCAGAAAGAGCTGTTTCTACCTTACTCCTCCAGCTCACGAGCATCCGGATATAATTGATATCTGTGTTAATTTCATGGAGCCTGAGGACAGCTTCTTCTCATCAAGGACCACAGAAGAGCTCCCTACATCCAAACCTTCACCAGAGGCAGCAGAACTGCTGCAGATCCTTGCAAAAACACAGTAAGAGAAGCCAACCCAAGCCACTCCAATAAGGTGGCACTTTGTAGCTTAATGACTCTGCAATCCATTAAGAGCTTAGTAAGTTGTGGGAAGTGCATAAGCATAAAAGGCCCCCCAAGGTATACAATCAGAGGCAGACTCCTTGATGAATTAAGAGCAAATGAGATCTATATTTCAGCTGTCATCCTGATGCAGGGGCTTGGAGAGCAGCCAGGGATTCCCAGGGACTCAGCCACATCAGGATCCTTCAATTAGCAAGTGGGTCTCGCTGAAGCCTGGGGAGGTATTTCAGTCTGCCAGGGCTCCTCGGTGCTGCCTCTTAGCAATCCTGAGAGGGCACAGGATGGATGTGTGTTGAGGCATGTGTTTATATGTATGCACTCAGACTGTTTATAGGGAAAACAGAGAGAACAATTATATGCCCTAAGAAAACCTTAGCAGCACTAGAAGCAACACCTAGTCCAAGGCTGTTCCCCACCCACTGGCACACAAGACCATTTTATGCTTGGTATAATCCAAGGCAGAAATCTGGACTCTGGCAGTGTTTAGCTAAACCAAGCAGTGATGGGGGGGTGTGTGAAAAGTTGAAGTTCCCAGATCCACACTGACTTTGCAATAAGCTAAATTTGTTGCTCGGATAGACTACCCTTCTTGGGATTCTTCAGTGGACGTGCTTGGATCTGGAGAGCATTTCCAGAATCATAACTGGAAACTTAATGCCTTTTCTGGCTTAAGCCAATCTCCTTTGTCCTTCACAGGTCCCAGCCTCACCAGCTACTCCTTTAAATGAGCCACTTGACCCATCTTTACTCTGTAATTAGGAGCATACATGGGAATCAGAACAAAGCAAGGCTGCTCACTAGCCTTCTGTAGTTTTGTTTAGCTCAGTAGTGTGATAAAAAGGAAATCCATGGAATCAGTATTAGCAATACTAAGTCTGAGGCCACTGCTTGTCATTTTGTTTTCTTAACTTCAGCCTCAGAAGAACAGTTTCCTGATAGGAAAATTAAAGTATGTCAACATCATTGCAATGGGATTATTTCCCCAAGAGTTGAAGGGAGGAGAAAAGGAAAAGAAAAATGAAAAATAAGAGAATCATTAATACTTGGGCTTAAGCGCAATGGAAACGTCTGCTGGTAAATGACGAGGGAGAGAAGTGCAGATCTAGCAACTTCTGGGCTGTAAATACTGCACGGCTGTGCTCACCCAAGTGGCCAAAGATGGGCTCTGCATGGACTTCACAGTTCCTTTACTGCCCCGATATAAAAAGATTAACTTATTCTCCTTAACAGCTTGATGCTGAAGAGGGGGAAAAAAAAGAAAGATTTTATTGTATTTGCAAAGCAAAAGTAATTTTCTTCCACTGCTCACAAACTTCATGTGCTTTCAGCTTAAGGAAAGTCTGTGGGAATGGACCGTAATGCAAGGAAGGAATAACGAGGCGGGGTTGCCGAGGGAGGGAAGAGGCATCTGTGTTACAACACAGCTCTGCAAGGTGGCAGCTGAGAGGATCAGTTACTCCTGGAGCATTCCTGGGGAAAACATTTAGTGTGAAAGTTGTACCACCTCTCCTGGAGCGCTCACAGCTATGGATCAAGGAGAGGAATTGATGCTGGGCTGCTGAGCAGGGTGTTTGTCCTTCACACCCTCATCTCTATTGTCATGGAAAAACACCCGCTGATACAGTCATGCCCTCACCACAACTTCAGAATCCACTCCACTGCAAGTTAAAAACAAACAATAGGAGATTCTGTATTGAAATCTATGCACAATACCCAACCCTGTTTCCCAAGCTACCTAAGGTTTTCCTTTAACCCCTTCCCTTCAGTCCTGCCCTGGCAGAGGGCACAGAGCTGCCAGGAGCGCTCACAGCACAGCACGGTACGACATGGCTCCACGCTACTTAAACAGTTGTGGGGGTGTGTGGGGTGTATGAGAGGGAGGAGAGAGCCCGCACCTCCTCTTCTGCTATAGCTGAAGATACCTTAGGTCATCCTCATGGGTGGACGCACAGCGCAAGAGGGGTGTACTTCTGGGAAGGGACTTGAGCAGCTTGGGAGAAGGGAGGAAGAAGGTTGGGAGGGGTGGCATATCCTCAGCATCCATTTACTTTGCTATAGCTTTATCTATGGATAGAAATATGATGGGAGAGACCATGCAGAACAGCCTATGCCACAAGACAAGTGTGAGGAGCAGCAGCACAGTAACCCTGAGGCAACAGGACCCACTGGCAATTGACTGAGGACCTCACATGCTGCTGAGCCCCAGCCCCTTTTCTCTCCTTGTTTACAACTTGTGTTCCCCATCAGGTATGGACACAGAGAGCCCACAGCCTGAGAACTGTTGCTCTCAAAACTATTTGCACTCTGCAGAGCTCCTTGGCAACTAACAAACTTTTGTGCTGTTCTTTACATCAAACAGCAATACAGAAAGAGAGAACAGTTCCACAGGTTTCTCCCTCCCTGCCTGCTCCTTGAAACTCATTTTTCTACTGACAAGACACATTGTGAAGTTGGTATTGTTTCCATTCCAGCTCCACCTTAGGTATGAAACACCTGTGTCATAATTACACTTTTCATCTTCATTTTTAAACTGTTATTCATTCAGAAAAACACTTCATTTCTGCCCCCACACACTCAGTTATTCCAGGAGGTCCCAAAGCTAGTACACCTGTTATATTCAAGGTGCAGCTAGAGAGATTGACAATGCTATCTATATTTGCAGACAGAGGAATTCCACCACAGTGGAACTGCGCTATCCAGGGGCAGATCCCTCTCCCCAAGAGATGTATCTAGCAATGCTAGAATTGTGCAATAAACCCCAGAGCCTCTTAACAGACCTTGCAAGTCACTCACCAAGATAAGTGTTTCAGCAGTGACTTCTTGTTTGCAGGAAAAACACCCCACCCAATTATTTTCCTAGATGACAGATCCCTTTTAGGCAAGAGGATGCAGCTGCTTACAAAACCTTAGGCTACATTGATTATACAGAGCTCTGTCAGCTCTGGGTCCGCATGTGCATAAACTATTCCCCAATAGATTAGGAGCGAGCAGAGAGGACTCCAAAACACATAGCATGCCATACTTTGAGTGCCATCTTCTGGCAAACAGCACTGCTTGCCTGCATTTGTACACAGAGCAGCCTTACAGTGCCGACGACATCTTGACATTGGATAAGCAGCTAATCACCTCTCGCAATCTTGGCCAAGATTTCTGCTTAGGTGCCCACTCGGTGGTTTCCCTTTACTCTATCAGGTTAGCACTTACGTTCCTGAAAAATGTCTTCTTGGTTATTTAGAAATACATCCACTCCTGGTCTTCCCTGCTATCAGCCTGGTTTTAATTAACCTTCAAATCTTAGAGCTATCTTTTTCTTATAATAGATGCATTAGAATTTTTCTTCATAAACATCATAATGACGAAACCTCTGGATGGAAGCCCAGGACAGACAGTGCCCAGTCCTAAGGGGCACTGCACAATGCCAAATGAGTCCGGCTCCTTCAGCCTGAAGATTTTCTGCCAGGTAATTGCTAATATTTCTGCTAGATTGAGAGCTCAAAGAGATGAGCTCAAGGATCAAGATTTTCTGGAGCTGAATTTTACTGACTCAGAATTAGGTACCTGGTGCGATTTTAACTATTTTCCCACTAGATCACAACACCTAGTTCCTATTTAAACCAAAGCATTTAGGCACTCAGCAGTGAAAGATTCCACATCTAAGCAGCCCCTGCTCTCCTGTAGCATTCAGCAGCATTCCTAATTCAAATATTGTCTACTAGCCCAAGGCTTGAGAGAGGCATTTCCTACTGCTCTGAATTAACAAGAGATCTGCAAAAGCCTTCAAATTGCATTTTTAACCATTGTGTCACCAATATCTGAGGGAGAGTCAGGAATTTGATTCTTGAAGATTAGCAGTGCTGTATGGAACTGAACTAATTGAACTTGCCTGATTAAGCCACTAGGCTCTGATGGGAAATTGCTAGCAAGCATATTTGCAGGCCTTTTTAGGAAAAAAAAAGTCATATCAAGCCTTTTTCAACCATCCATTTTTGTTTAAACACACAAATGCAGCTGCTTGTGTGCCACCTCCATGTGACTGCTTTTCCCTGGGGCAATTCCTGCATTACCTGTAAGTGAATTCCCACTTCCCAATAAAAGCTCTGTTTTGAATTCCATTATTATTTCGGTTTCCTTATTTTGACCTTCCTACTAAAGGGCCATAGATTTGTTTCTGAATCTAGTGTTCACTACGCCAATTTAGTGCAATGGAATTCCCTAGTCCATGCAGACACAAAGCAGACAAGTTTGCAGACAGAATTTGCAGCGACTTTAGAATAAAGAGGAAGACAACTTGTTCTAATCACTCCAAAACACAAGTTCTGACATTACCTGTATTAGTTTCATAATTTAAGGCAGGAAATAGCCGTTGTTAGAAAGATGCTTGATGAGAGAAGAGACAAATGGGCTAATTAGGTTAATACTTTTTCTTAAAATGACTTCTCAGCATATGGAGATTTTTATGTCCATTACCTCAGCTAGAAGGCTGACATCAAGCTTCCTGGCTGGCCTCTCCCTCTCCGCCCTTATGCTGCTATCAGAGTATTTCTGAAAAAACCTATGCTGACTGCTAACTGAGCAGGTTTTGTGAAGTAAAAAGGTCATTTATTATTGCCTTTGCTGTACCATGGAAGGATCAAGCTGGCAATGCAGGATACTGCTTCACACAGCACGTGAGCCAGTACAGGCAGGACACAGGAACAACCACAAAACCGCAGATGAAATGCACAGAGTAAATTCATTTTCGTCACCTCGTGACCTGGGGGAATCTCTGAGGTGGCACCGGGGCAGAGACAGGCAGGCCACAGGCACCGTTACTGACCCCACGCATGTCAGGGGCTCACACAGGTGCTTCCATCTTCCCCACAGCAGGCAGGAATCTCAAGCACGTTCACCAGGGTGCCTCCAAGTCTATCACAGGCCTACATTATCTAGGCACAGATGTTCTACTTGTCAAGCACACAAGACTAAACAGTGATTAGTGTGATACATGTCTTTCTACACCCCAGCTGCAAGTCACTTGAGCATGTTTATAATCCTCTTTGCCAACGTTCTGTTATTCCCCCCCCCCGCCCCAGACACCCATCTAGAAGTAGGGGAGGTGAGAAATAGCCACCTCATCTCACCCCAGACTTCTCCAAGCATTATGGTGATACCTCAAGCCACCACAGAGCACGATGGTCTCTGGCTCTCCTCCCTCCCTGACATACATCCCTTCCTGCGATGAAGGGGTCTGCAGTAGCCTGGCACTCACATGGTTCATAGCAGTACCCTAGAAGGGAACACCAGGCTGTGAACTTCCCCCTTCTCAGCCACTGAGAGGTCTACAGAGAAACAGGGATGCCTGCAACTCCATTGCTCTCTCCAGAGCAAGTCTGCTGGAAGATTCAGTGGTACTGAAGGTAAAAGAGCAGGACTTGGAGAACAAGACCCAAAGAGGCCATGCTGCAGATGCTGACAATTTCATGCAAGATATACATGCAAATCAGTTTCCTGCATTTGTCTGCACTGAGCTACATCCCTGGGAAGGATTTAACTTAACATGCCATGTGCACCTACTTCCCATGTGCTTATGCCCTCCACCAGCTGAAGGGCTGTACTGGCCAAAGCACTGGTTTATATCATCAATTGAAAGGACTTGGCTTCTCCGTATATTTTTTCCAATGAGACCAACACAGAGCAATTCCTCTTAGCATCAACCCTATCATTGAATTTGATTACCTAGTGGTTTAATTTGGTGAATTGTTAATTTGAATCCACTGATTTATGGATTGAGTTTTAATAGCAGCCTTTGATTGCTGCATTATTCCATTCGGGTAGTTTAGTGAAATTGTACAGGATTAGTTTAGCAATATGCCTATTTCATTTCATATTTATTTGCTCATCTTTTTAATAAAACCTGTAAGTACATAGGATTGGTTATTTTATCAAAGCATAACCTGGTTCATAAATCCAAAGCTAAGGGCAATTTAAACTAGGCTATTAAAAATACTGCACTAAAATAAGACAACAGAAGCTGGGAAGACATAGAGGCCTTCTGTCCTTCTGCCCTTTCCACACGCACTTTCACTTTCTCATCCCCACCACTCCCCAGTAGCTCATGCTGGGAAGAGAACTTGCCACAGGTCCACACAACATACAGCAGCCTACTGAGGGACCAGACAAATGCAGGAATATTTAACTACCATGCAGCTGGCCATGCTCTACACATGGAGATCCCATTCTGTTACCTCAGCCCCACAGGTCCCCCATCCCAGGAGCTGCAGTAGCAGCTCACCATGGCAATCCTTGGGTCACTGAAAATCTGTGGGACATCCCCACACCTGCTATGGTGACCAGAATGGCACTGAGAAGAGGCAATGAGCACCTGCATCTTTAGCCTTGTGTTTCCAGCTATCTCAGTTTAACTAGACTAGGTTTTTTTTAGCCCAGCTTGTTCCCATTTTAGGTAGAGAGGAGAAGAGTTAAGGAGGAAAAAGAAAAAAAAAACAACCCACACTTCTGTGTCTTTAGTCTTTTCTAAACAGAAGAATTGTGTTTTGATCTGCTCCTTTTAAAGGCAGCAGCTGAATAAATACAAGCCCCACTACAGCAATTACTTCATGGATGGAGGATGCTACTGGAAGGACTGCCAGGAAGCAACCTGAAACATGGAGGGTTCTCCAAAAAGCTGTATTACAAGAGGACTGTACTCAGAGACCTCCACAAACATGAAGCTCTGGGAAACACTAAACTCTGTAACCACTCATTGCTACGGAGAACCACAGCTCGCAATCGCACATCATTGCGGGGGATAATTCACTCCAGCTCCTTCTACAGCGACATGCTTGTGATTCTTATAAAAATGTCTCATTCCTCCCTACTTGAGAAGAGCTGGACACCTCATTAGCACACATTTAGCAATCTTACCTTCAGCCCCAGCGTCAGGCCAAGGCCAGCATGTACCAACCAGAGCTCACAGGCTGGTGCTCGGCGAGCAGGAACCAGGGCAGCCCCAGCAGAGCCACCCAGGTCCCCTGGTCTCCTCGGAGCCTCTCGCAACTCAGGCAGCAACGAAACCCTCACTCACGCCTGCCCGACTGCAGCCACCCGGGTCCCACCAGCACCATCCCAGGGAAAACGCAGGGCTACAAATAACACTGCAGGGTTTTGGTAGTCACAGGTGGAGCCACAGAGAACAGCACTCCCTGTATGAGGGAAGACATCTGGGTTTATAATGGTTGTTCTTCCCTGTTGGGAACAAATACCTTTTGCGCTGCGTATGGGGGAAACTTCCGTTTTCATCTGCCTGGTGTTGCCAAACAGCCCTGAAGTTGTCAGTTAGCTGACCCGCTCATTTCCCTCTTCCCCCAACAAGCTCTTGCATTTTATTTTTGTAATAGTAAACTTTAAAATAGTAAGACGCAATGCCCTACAAAGCAGAGAAGATATTCTTGGAGCGCTTCAAAAAAAAAGTGTGTAAAACCCATGCCATGCTGATGGATGTGGTATGACGAATCTAGAGGCGTGATGGGAAAAGTAAATGGCAGATCCCAAAATGCAGGGGTGGAGTGGAAGAATAGGAAATGGTGACTTGATTTGCCAAAGTGTTTCTGTTAAATAATATTAATCTTTCAGACAATCCATGAAAAGGCCCTGTAGCAATATCATATTAAATTAATAGAGTCTCATCATTACGGTAACCTCAGCTCCGTTTTATAAGATGTATAGTGTCATCATAACCAAAGAAGAGTCCCCAGATAATTCTGCTCCTATAGCAATCGCTACTAAATGACACTGAAGTGACAATCGTTAGCTAGACAGCATTTTGGGTGCCTGTCTGTCTCAAGTGGGGCTTTTTGCCTGCAGCGCAACTGTCCAACAGGAGCCTCAGAAGCTGCACGATGCTGTTTGGGAACCAAAATCTTACCCGCCATCAGAAAACATACAGTTCTGACCTGTCCCTAGAGTAAGTCACTGTCACATACAGCCAGATGATCAATTACAGTCAGCCCTTACCAACAGTACTGTTCATCTTACGGTTCCTCAGGTGTTAACACAGATCACCAGAGCGGAGGCTCCTCTGGTACCTGCCCTGCTGCTCCCATGGCACCTAACGAGAGCCAGGACACGTAGCCATCAGGGGGCTTGTGTAGATCTTACCCCCAAACCAGGAAAATTATCGCTCCAAACCAGGAAAGACCGCAACAGTCAGGTGAATTATACGTACGTTACAGAAAGCAAACTAAGGAAGCAATCCTAGTCTTTATACAGCATAAGCCTTCATCTTTTCTCTCATGGGACTCGGCTCTCATTCTTCAGTTCCGTAACGCAAACTGTCCACGTCTCATTCCACCTTCCCTCTCCCCACAGTCCACAGGAGATCCGAATAACATGAACTTGTGCCCGTGGCTTTTCATTAGTATTGCTGAAATTTAAATCAGCAATCTCAGGAAGCTAAATGGCAGCTTAAAATGTGCAACAGTGAAAGAAAGACACAGGGAACAAGCAGAGTTTGATATGGCCAACAGCAGAACAGACATTTCTCAGCCAGGTGACCCTCTCCACGTGTGAGACAGTGGCAAAACTACCAAAAGCCTTCTGTAGTATTTCCCTCCTATCCTGTATTTTTAGCCAGACAGAAGCATCCAGATAATTATGGTGCTGTAATTTGTTTATGAAGGATTCCAACCTAAATTGTGGCTTCCAGGAATTCAGTTGCTGCCCACATTATTTGAATTTGGGGGATCAAACGTGACCCTTGCAGCACAAGGCTCAGAAGGGCGAAGAAGCTACTCCAGCAGCCAGAGCAGAGGTACTTCAGTGTCCCCTGCGGTCACCGTCCTGAGCAGCCACACAGCGTGCTGGAAACTGGCTGCCTGAAAAACCTTCAGGTACAGGCTCAAGGGAGGGAAGAAAAAAGTTACCAGCTATCACTAAACATGCTACTGCACCTCCAGAAAGAGGCACGACTGGCTGCAACGTGCCCGAGAGTGCACAAAGTGACCCCTCCAGCAGCCAAGGGAACGATTAGGACAGGATGACTTTGCAACTGGATGTGGCTCAGCTGAACACCAGACATTGTCTCCAAGAGGCTTGTGGCTGGCTTTGACATCGTCGCCTCACACAAAGAGCTTTAATCCCTCCCGACATCATCGCCTCACACAAAGAGCTTTAATCCCTCCCTAGCATAAGCGTAAAAAGAATGGGTCCGAGTCTGTCCGAAATAAGTAATCAAGAGGGAGAGTTACTCAGTAATTTGCACCATTATCTCTGTCTGCTGCTGCATCTTTGCTGACAGCTTATTTTTTAAGTACTGAAATCCAGTTTAGGAGTTTTTCAAAACAGAGCAACACTCTTGCTGCTATGACTACTTGGTTGTGGAGCTTGGCAAGAAGGAAAGAAAAAAATACGTGTGCAAGCATTAGGGGTCACCGTCCCATTTCCCACCCAGCAAGCTGGGTGTAGCACCATGGATGGCCAGCAGCCCTGCTTTCCAAAAGCAAGAGCCTTTCGCAGATCACCTCTCAAATTTAATCAACATCAAAGTACTTCTAGAAGCTGAACACAAGTCAACCTGCTCACTACTTGAAGGAATATGGTCTTCCTAGCAATTAAGGCATATTCAGGATTCAGCATCTGATCCAGGATGCATCACACTGACTTTGCACTATGGGATGTCCCCATGCACACGTACCAGGCAAATTGCATCTTATTCCCTTAAGCAGTGGCCTTTCCCTTGCCAAAGGTAAGGCAAAAGCAACACACAGTAACTGATTCCCAAACTTGGGACACCTAAGCAAGCAGTAAGATTTCTCCCTGCCTCCAACCACAACCCAGTAATAACAAAAAAACCCAAACAAAGCAGGACTCACTTTTTCACCAAGGTCCATCCTGTGCCAGCAGCCTCACAGCAACAAAAGAGCAAGAGAAGAGCTTCACTTCTTCTCTCACCTTCACCCACTCTCTCCTCCTGCAGCCATCGCTCTCCCACCCCACGGCTACACCACCCCACCAGCAGCACAGCTGCCATACGGGGCTCAACCTTCCTCTGCCTCAACCCAAATACCCTCCTCTCCCCTGGCAGGCTGGGCTCCTCCTTACTGACCACACCAGGTGATTTCACTAATTGCCTCCCAGGTACAGCTGGCTCCGGGGCTTGGAGGAGGGGACAGTGTTCACCTGGCACCGTCTCACCTGAGAAAACAGGGCCCCTTCACCTTGCTCACCTTTTTGTCCTTTACCAACAATTGGAAGTCACTGAGCTTCTCAGATGAAAGGCTCTCCTCTAAGTACAAATTATTATTAATGAATTTCCATCTTGGCTCCTTGACAGAAAAGCGTACCTTGCAGCGCGTTATCTCTGCAACCATGCACCCCTGGTACTCCCAGATTCCCTCATCTGGCAAGCACGGCACCTTGCCAAGAGCGATGTTCAGAGCAGCTCTCCGCGCCCGATTCCAGTGCCTTTGTAACAGCAGCACAGCAAAGCTTAAGAAATGTAAATCCTGGCATTTGACCCAATGCGAATTTCTCAAATAAATGATATTTCACAGCCCACTGGTTTCCTCCCTGCCGAGATGATCATTTACGGTGGTTCACTCACAATTGGGCTTTGACGGAATTTTTGGTCAGTGGAAGATAAATTGAAAAAATTCAGTATCTGCCTCTGTCTCTGAAGCACCATGTTCTGTAGCTTCAGAAAAATTAAATGCGAAGGCAGGGCTGAGTTTTTCCCTTTTTTTTAATTCCCTCTGTTGTCTCTTCAAATACAGCCTGTCTTTCTTAGCGATTCTGAAGACATGCTCCTGTTCAGCCATGAGTTGCGGGAGTTGAAATCAATGGCTTCTTCTAAGCTTTCTCTGGGCTTAAGACCTGCAGAAAGCAGAGAGAAGCCCAGTGCCAGGACTGCCAGGAAGGCCAGCGAGCCCTTCCACGGCTCCGCCAGCCCGGACCCGGGCAGCAGGTACGTACGGCAGCAGGAGATGCTCTCCCTGCTTTGGTTCAAGCAACATCCCAAAAAGCCAGGCTGGCAGGTGCTCATAAAGGAAATTTCAAGACACATGAAACAATTCCTGCTGCTGAGGAAGAGAGCAGGCTGTGCCAGGAGAGGCATTGCCTCCATCCCGCCCGAGTCTCCGGAGCGTTCCTGATAGCCTTCTCTCTTCCCACTGTCATGGCAGGGGTGAACAATCCCCTCACCCTGGGAAGCACGCAAATTCAGTTCTATTATGTAGCAAAGCAGCTTTAAAACTCTTCCTAAAAAGCCAAGGACTTCTCATATATATTAAATCAAAGATCCAGGCTCCTGGCTGCTGTCAGTTAATGTGGCTCTACCAGATGGCACTGGTATGATGCTGTCAATGGAGATGGCATCATATGGATGGCCTCAATGGAGACACACAGATTCCCAGCAGGAGCGGGTCTAGACAGAAACGCTGTAGTTGTGACTAACGGAAGAGTTGAAGTGGGATCTTGGGACTGGAGAGGCTTCCTGAGTCCTCCCTCACAACCGTCACAGGCCTTGCATCGTGGGCCTGTTGTCAAACACATCCTGCCCTGTCTGAACACATTTTCCACATTTCAACTGCTACCACGTATACAGTGCAGAACCTGGAGCAGCGGTTCTCCTCCTTCTCTACAGCAGGATGTCATATTGCCATGGGCAGTACGTCAGGTGGCTTCCTCCTGTCCGTTAGTTGGTAGCTCAGGAACTAAAAGACGTCAATAACAGGCACGTGTTAGTAAAACACCACTGGAGAAAACCATTTAATGTGCTTCAGGGATGTTATGTTGCCATTTAATTTGCTTTGGGAAAGTGGCCGCACCGACCGCCCCCGAGTCCTGCTTCGGAAACCGCTGCTCAAGCCTCTTGCTTTGGCCATGCATGTGCTCCTGTTGGCAGCGGTACGTGATTATCAGCATTTGCAAAGTGATTATTATGGCACAGACAAGATAAAGAGTAAGTCAGAACTGTAACAAATGTCCATGGTAATCTGCAGCGCGCGTAAAATGCCGCATGTGTTTGTGAATGGCAAGTGTCCAACCCAGTGCCACAGGGTGCAGCCAACGGGCTCTACGTGTGCGAGCTGCTCACACCACTAACTTTGCAGGGACTCGGCAGACACTGATTTTTTCTAATTTAAATATAATGACAAAATACTGTCACTGAGAACTGACACATGGCTAATCGTCAATGAAATCTTGCCACAATGATCACCACTGTATATTAAAATTAATTCCTCCACAGGGTAGTCATTTCAAACAAACTGCCTAAGTCTCAGCCTACAGACAACAGAGAACTATATGTGCATTCAATAAACAAAAAGCAAAAAATGGTGATTATTTCAATGAATATTGAAAAAATGAATAAGCTGTAATTTTCCTACTCATAACAGAAGAGCTCTGCTCCTCTCTGGGAATGTTGAATCCAATCTGAGTTGCATTAATACAGGATTGTGTCTTTCAACAAAAATTTATATCACTGTTTTTGAAAAGGAATTGCAAAATAGTTTCTCATGGGAAACTTTGATTTTCCCCCCTTTTTAGTTTCAATGAAGACAGATTTTTCTCCTTGAAAAACACACTTGAGCTTTTGGAGAGGAGATGAATTAGCAATAATGTTTTCATTCACTGTGGAATACCTTCCCTAGAAAATGCGGAGAGATAGCAAGACCAAGAAAGATACGCAAGTCATCGTGAAAATACAGAGCAAGATGAATTCTGCTCACGAGGTTTTCTCTCAGTAGCCAACTGTTATGTTAGATGGAGATAACTCTTCTCTTCTGACCCTACAAAGCCCCAGCTGCCAAAAGCAAAGAGCAAAGCTGGGGTGCATGGACTACAAACAGTGATGTAGTAATTAGCCCTTTCCTCTCCAGCCAGTGCTGTACCAGTACACGGTTTCGGGAGCGCTGGGTTACTAGAGATGCTGTTCTTCATATGTGCGGTACCAGGGGCTGGGTAAAGGGGTCAGCCTTCTTAAAAATACCCTTTGAACAATTATATTCTGCGCTACCGTGGTGTATTATTTTTGCTCCACACTATCTTTCTTGTTCCTCTGCTGTTGTATTTTGCAGTTCTGTGCTGTAAATGCCTTTTTCACCTCAGAGACACCTGCGTTTTCCCAGGAAGATATACTGATCCCTGAGGTGTGGCTGATGCATCGCTGTGCTTAGCTTGTAAAGCAGCTTGAGGTCCTTTGGGACACAGGGTGCTTTGTATATGTCAGTTGTGATTCAGTGGAACTTGCTTCCATCTGAACCTACTGTATCAATCAGAGAAGCAACATAATTAATTATGACTGGGCTGCACACATCAGAAGCAAGAGTCCTGGAGTTGTTCGTGCTGATGGTAGGCATGAAGATGAACAAGATGAATAGTGACACTGCCATGAACTGTGCCTGACTGCTGTCTTCTCCTGCCATCCATCATCATCACCACATGTTGGGTGGGAAGGGGAAGCGGTTCACAAAAGAAGGGTCAGAGCAGTGAAAAACTTTCATACATCTCTATTCTCCTCTTTTCAGAAAGCAGCTTAAATTTTGTTGCAGCTGTTAGGCAGTGGACGCAGTACTTCAACACACAGATGACAGAAGGAGCCCCCTCCCTCCCCTCAGAAAAAAGAGGTTAATTTGTCAAGCCATGTAAAGCGTTTTAATTACAATTCATATAACATGTATAAATAAATATTACATTCTTTCAGTCTACAATGCATACTAGGCATATCTTGTTAAAACATCCATCTATGTTACTGGGTGGCAGGATTGATTTTGTCCAAGTAAAAAACCAAACTACTGAGTTTAGTAATTAAAAAAAAAAAAAAAAAAGAAATACATGGGTAAAGACAGGACAATGTAAGTGCTTCTGGCTAACAGTCAGGACATAATACTGCTTTCCAAGAGGCTGTATATACCATCTTCCTTTCAGTTACAAAAGGTTTTGGATGACAGTGGTTTCCTCATTGTATAGATTTTGATCTGTGTCCTCCATTTGTGTAAACTGGTACTGAGTGAACACAGTTCTGGCAGTTTACACAACAAACTATGACTCTGTTTTGCATTTGCTTCACATTTATTACTGGTTTTGTATTTTTTTATTCAAAACATCAGTTTTACAATCTAGTCTAAGATTTTCTTAGCTGGTCCAATGGCAAAAAAAAAAAAAAAGAATCTATAAAATAGCTCCAGGTATTTCTTGATCTCACTTCAGCAATATCTCCCTCCCTTCCAACAGTCTGTCCAGAGGCCAGCTCTTCCACTATAAGGAAATAAAAGTTTGGGGACAATCAATGTCTTTCTGTCCATTCTTCTTGTAGCTTTCTGAGCTTGATGAGAGCTGGTGACATTAGAATAAACAGAAAATTACAGAATGAAATTATGAACTCAAAAACCCCCAAAATCCAGGCTGTACATATTTGGCCTGTGACGGTCTCAGTTCCAGGTACAGTTAAAACGCTCCAGTGGAGCACTCCTATCGGTCGGTACTTCTAAAAGCTAACATAAAACAGCACCTTCTTCCCTTGGTGAAAGATGGGAACTTTGGTTGTGGAAATTTCAAGCAAACAACTAAACAAAAAATCCAAACCTGAAAGTAAAATGAATACTTTTTCCAAACAGGACACATTTCTAGCTAGGGTGAAACAAAGGAGGCTTAGGCTTTCAGAAGAGACACCATATGGAAATTATTAGTCAATACTTGTCCCCTGAATTCTTTAAATGACAGGAGATCATTTATAGATAACTTAGAAACAAAATGTTCTTGGTCCACTGTGAACTTAGTGAATTGAAAATTTTCCTGGTTTTAAGATATTTAAAAGAAAAATAAAAGGGGAAATGATTCTGTTTCAACTTACAAGACAAAGAGAAAAGTAAAAAGACAAATACCAGGTAATTTCTTCCTCCTTCATATGTAATGCCAAAGACGTATCTTCATTTCAAATGAAGGAATAAAAAGAAATGGCTTGAATAACAATCTAAAAAGTCTCCTTGTGGGTCATATGTCCACAATTGTGACGTTTTATTAGAAATACAGACAAGTTATTGTTTATCTCTTGCTTATTCTTTTCACGCTCTTATATTCTCTCTTTTCTTTTTACAAATATTTTTGGTACTTTGAATCATTATTATCATTATTATTTGCATGACCCATAAAACAAATTTTCACAACCTCATCTTGCCCAGTTCATCATACTGGTTATACCATTTCCTTGTTCCTTTCTGCTATTTATATTCCAATTCCTAAATCCATGAGTAGCTGAACAGCTGCTGGAAAAGCAAAACAAAGTGAAAAACAAAAACAAACCATGGACAGTTTGGCAAATTTCTTTCCCTGATTACAAAAACTGCCTCATCCTTTCTCCTGGTGATTCCTTCCCCTCCCCCTCTTCTGTCCCAATATATACTGTAGAACTGAAGGCATCAAGGTGTCGTTAAACCCAAAAAACCAGCAAGGAGCTACACTTTGTCTTTGAACTTCTCCATATAGTTTCGTATGTCTTTGGAGTCCCCCAGGTCCATATCCTGGCACACCCACTTAATGTCATCGTCATTGCTACTTAGAATTGAGTTGACAGTAGGACAACCATCGTCGGGTGGGATGGTAGTGAATGTCGTGAATTTTACCCGCTTCCGTTTAGATGTCGGCGAATGTAAAGGTTCGGATTTCTGTTCCTTTCCGAGCTTGCCCCCTGAGTCAGCACACCTGTGAACCTGGCTCTGAATGTTCTTCTGAGCACTGCCATTGAGGAGCTGGTTGCTCTCCTCACAACCCGACCCTCGGTCGATAATAGTTGTGTGCTCATCCTGCTGGGGTGATGCATCTGCTGTGTTCTCCAGCAGTTCTGCTTCATTTCCCAGCCAGACCCAGTCATGGGAATGGGTCATGGTGGCCTGTCCTTCCACCAGAACCTGCTTGTGACGGTACTTCAGTGCAAACGTCGCACAGTTTATTAGGAAGACTAGAATTGCCAGGCAGAAGACCCCTAGCAGAGCATACATCCCGATCTCCAAATCGCTAAGGCCCCTAGGTGTCTGCACCAGGTCATTTTCCTCCATGCCCGCGTTACCTTTTGGGAGGTCTACTTGAGCAGGGAAGTTGGTGAAGTCTATAGGAATGTTCTGCAGCTGGTTGTCGTCCGAGATTTTACCACCATCCAGTCTATTGTTTTTAATGACTTTATTTTTTATTACGGATCTTTCTGTGGTGCTGACTTTCCTGATGGCGCCTTCCTCTCGCTCCACTGAAGAGCTACCATAATATCGTCCATCTTGGCCATAGCGGTCCTGATCTGACACTTTGTGCCGCCGGTCGCTAGCGTGGTTTTCAATCTCATCAGCATCATAATCTCCACCTATATCGGAGTCTGCATCGTTCTGGCCAAACTTGACCTTGATGTTGCCATTCCCCACAGCCAGAACACTTTTTCTCTTGGATTTTTGGCAGGCTTCAGAAATCATCATGTCCACCTTGATTAACGTGCCCTGACCTTCACCTTCTGCTGCCACAACTGGCCATTTTAAGGCAGCGTCCTGGTGGATCGAGACAACACCTTCGTCTAATGATACGGCAGAAAGGGAGAAGTCCTTAGAGTCATAAATGTCCAGCGGAGTCACTGAGCTGTCACTGAACTGAATCCAGGTGCTTACTACAGCTTCCTGAAAGGAGAGGGATATGGTTAAAGACAGGGTCTTAAATAAAACAGCTCAACCCATTGCAGCTCATCAATCTCTCAGCCCTGAACAGCAGCTGGAGGAAATGGAAGACAATGGCTCTGCACTGCAGTTAAAGCGAACCAAGCTTCAACTGATGGGGCAGAAAATTGGTCACATTTTTCACTGAAGGTTCCGCTGTTATCCTTCCTGCAAATGTTTTGCAAAAGAACATATAAAATAATTTATATGAGATGTCTATAATACCAAAGTACCCATTAACAAGCTACAATTTACATGATTTATAAAGAAAGTAATTCCCGTCATACAAAACCTGAAAGAGACAAACCAGAAAAATTACCAGGGGCACTTGACAGAACACTTATTTTCCTCATGTTCCCCATGCACAGGTGTCACAGGGAGCTGTCAAATTAAACAAGGCATAAATATCTTAGCAGGAATAAAGAGCTACCGCAATATCTCGGAAATGGATGGAGCAGAAGATCCACCTGGGAGAAAAAGACTCATGGAACAATTGCCATTTTGCTGGAGAAAGGTTTGTTTTAAGTAAAACACACTTTATCCTTGAGATAATTAAAAAGTCTACTGCATTTCTGTGCCAAGGAGAGGAGGATGGGGATTCTCGTATGATCTCTACGATAAAAACACAAATGGCCTGGATTTAATTGGACTGTCTTTGTTCTCTGCAGGTAGCACTGTTAGAAGGCATCATTAGAAGCAAACACAAAGCTAGAGGTCAGCTCTTTGCCATTTGAAATCCCATCCAGATGATATAGATATTTACTTCTCCACGTCTCAGTAGCTTTCTTTGCAGGAGATTTCTTTATTTTTTCATTTGCTCTATGTCTTGCCTGTTTAGCCAGCAGACGTGCAGGCAGATTGCCAGGGTGCAACTTCACACAAAACCAAAGTTCTTTTCTTCCCAGCCTTAAATCGCAGATGGCCCTAATAACTTTACACTTGGGTACATCAGAAGAACTGGGCTGAAAATCACCATCGGGGAAAAACATTGCCACCCTGTTAAGGTTCAGTCATAATACAAATTTACAACCTAATATGGTTTTCAATTGGCTACAATTTGTTACGCTACGGTTATAAACAAAGGGAATTGCTACCCTTCTAGTTAAATTTAAAGCTTTTGAATGGAAACAGCAAGGGGCATTTAGCTGTACAGAAGGTTGGACTATACTGAATATTTGATTTCCAAAGTGCTATCAGCGAGTTCTTGAGGGACTGAAAGAAGAAAAAATAAGTCGTGGCACAACAGGAATGAAGGCAAACTTCTTGGTGATACAAATGTACTTCAAACAGCTGAAATGGAGCCAGGGTAGCTCAGAAGCTGGGAAGGGTGAACCGCGTAAGGAGATTAAAATAGCTGATCTTTCATTAGAGAAACAACCCTGAAATGGCTGAACAGACAGAAACATAAAGCTGCAGGGCACAGCTTAAATTTCTATCATAGAAATCTATAGCAGAGCAAACCCAGTCGTGGGAAAGTGAAGGATTTTATTTGTAATGGGTATGCATAGAGAGAAAAAGATGCATCTTCTCTGGCAATTCAACACCCTGTTGCCTTCCTTCTCCCTAAAACAGGACAGCCTTGTGCACCACCGGGGAGGTGTGTAAGGTACGCTTACTCTTCATCAGCCTATGGAAGGCAAAAACACCAGCAGCATTTCAAGCACATAACACGACAGGCTTGACACCGTCTGCCAGCGGCACTCTCTTTTGGAGAGCAGAATGAGAAAATAAGTGCAGCATTTTGTACAGTTAAAGCTGGAAATTACAAGGCCTGTGCCTCCTCCCAGCTCTGCTGGGCACTTTCATAGTTCCACATCTCTACAAAAGGATTTACATCACTAAATCCTTTGTGCAGTCCTTAATAGCCAGACACAGCACACCCAGCGTTGCAGAGCATCCAGGTCTGATTATGACCCTGACTCTGCAAGTAGGTTTTATTGGTGGTACAACAGCACCTTTGATGGACCGTGGTCTCTGTCCAGACACTGGAGAAAAACACACATGAGGAGCAATATATTCTTCTTTCCTGTCTTCTTCAAGATATCCACATCCCTGTCTGGTTTTCTTATCTTGACTCCTTTCTGCTTTCACAGCCCTCAGGTTGAGAGGTAGACAACATGGAAAAATCCATGGAATTTGCCAAAGTTGTATGCAACTTCAAACCAACTTTTATTCTACTTCTCCACTATTCTGCATTCCTGGTTTTATGAAGCAGAGACAGAGAAAAATGAAATGGCAGTCAGCTGAAATTTGCAGGCACACATGTGATTTACTATAGATAACAATAGCTTAGCCATTATTTTCAACCTGCATTGAGCTTTTTTCTTTCCAAGAACTAATTTTTTCACAACGCAACATTGTCATGCTTATACTACAGACAGTATTAATTAAAAGGGAAAGAAAACAAATGAGATAAAGAGGGACAGAATCTCAAATCCTGCCAAAGTATACTGTATCAGCCCAAATATTCTATTTGGCAAGAGATCATCTCCTCTCATTCACTGCTGAAGGCAGGGGAAGGAAGTGAATTTCCCAAATGATTATAAATTCTGAAAAGCTGAAGAGGAAAAAAAAAAGAAGGAAAAAAGAAATGATTTAATACCATGTCCTTCAAAGAGCTGTTTCTGCAAATCCTATGTACTGCATCAATAAATCTGCACCGAATCTCTGACAAGGTCCTCCAATTACTATCAGCAGATGAAGATGGATTGGAGCCTTCTTACCTGCAAAGTTGCTGCCCCTAGTTTGATGCCCACAACACTGAGGTGACAAATGCTTGTGTTCATTAATTATCAAGCATAAACAAATAGCCTGAAGGATTATCTGGCTCTCCAGTCTTTCTCGGCTGCACTTTTCCTCTCTCTTTCACATCTGCGTGCGCGCACACACACATACACACACACACACACGTACTTGGTTGCACTCTCAGAGCAAATGAACCACAGCTACACATCAGTGCCAGTGTCTCTTGGAGAACAGGATGATTTATACGGTGACTATGATGATGTGAAGTGAGTCAGCTAATGTACGTTAGATCATGCTAATGACAGCAAAACCCAGTCCAGAGGACATGAAGAAACCGTTTCCCACAACCACTGTTGATTATCAAATATCATGCTTTCCCTGAGCACATAAAAGACTTTCTTTATCATGACACATTTTGTCTCCATTTTCCCTTGTGCCTTTGCTGTTGTCTTCTTCCGTTCCTGGTATAACTACATGCCAGACCAGCCAGTTGGCCAGTTCTTCGTGATCTGCTGCAGTCCCACCACCTTTTCTGGCCTTGCATTACATAGCTGCTTATCAGTGCAAAGATGCCACTTAATAAATCTTCTTGGATAAACCTGCATTTTGCTTTTTGTTAGTAGTTTTATCTCCCTTATTATTTTTAGGTGGGTAAAACAAAGGGAATATTACAAGTGTACAGAAGTAACATGGCACTAATGGAAACCAACAGCCCCTGAGGAGCCCTGTATTGCCTGACCTGGAATACTTCAAACCCTGCCATATGAGTCACCACTAACACTATTGTTTGCTGGTTTTGTCTGTTCCACACAGATAAAACAAGGAGGTTCTCACTCCAAAAGGCAACCTGAATGCAGGAAGCAGAGATGGTTTGGAAGCTCACTAGAAAGCCCATCATACAGACATCTAATGAGTCCTGCTGTGCTGGGACTCGCATGAGTAGCCTGTGAAAAATCTGGGAGTCACAGTGATGATTAGCTTGCCCTCTAAAGCATCATACAGCATTTGAAAGTCTGCTTATCTTAGGATGTTTCACTGAGACCATCTGTAGCATCACAGTCAGTGATTACAAAGTGTCCTTCAATACCTCCTCAAAAAAACTGGGGTCAGCTTGGTACCGGGGCATGGTATCCTGCATTCTTCAAGCAAAAAATAGGGGAGTAAATTGTGCAGGACTGGTTCCATTTTAGAGAATTCTGCTGCTTAGAAACACAGATGTGAGGACTGATCAGTATATTTCATTTTATTCCATGCTCAGAATAAAGAGCCCTTTTAATGGTATTCATTCACTAAAGCGCAAATAAAAGTATTTGTTAATAAGCCCTCAGTTGCTGGGGTCAGCTGTAATAGCCCTGAAGTGAGGCAGGACACCAACGGGAAGAAATGGATGGCTGAATAGCTCTGCAGAAAACAAATACTTCCCTCCCTCAAATAAAGGCAAGGGAATAGTGTTCTCAGCAGCTTCTATTAGACCAGCTCCGATTGTTCTATCTGGGGACTTGAATGCTGAAATGGGTTTCCCTAGCAATTTTATCACATGAACTATCAAAGTATTACATGTGCATTTATTTTTAAGCTTGTGGCTTGTGTTGCATAAATTGGGCTTGATCATAATGATGCGGACATGAAAAGCAGCCAAGACTCAGATCTTAATTCAAGCCATGCATTCCCCTACTGGGTATGTCTTTCTCTCCTTTTTGTCCAGTCTGCTAACGTGACATTCCTTTCCAGTGGGAATTTGCTTGTATTTGCAAGGGAAGAGTGCAGATTCTTATCTAACAATATATCCTTTCTCCCTTTCCCGTGCTGCCTAATTCCTTTGTTGTACTTGTGAGCCATTACGTCGCTCTGTCAGTTTAAAGAAGATATAAATACAATTTAAGTGTAATTTATACTGCCAGAATGGGGTAATGAATCCACACCATAAAAATACTCCTAACATCTGCTACTTCACTGTGAAATGTCAGTGACCTCCCAGAACTAGTTTTCAAGAAGGACATAAGTTAGGACAGCATCATGTCAATCCAAAAGGCAGGGACATGCACGCAACTCCGGTTGTTGCCCCGATTCAGGTGGTGCTGAACACCCTCCCCTCCTATAAGAGTGAGAGCTGGCACCTCGGAGGACACTCCCTGAGGTTATGGATGACCACACAGTGCTGGGTCTTGTCACTGATATCAACAGGAGCTACACACGTGAAAGAAAAGAACTTGGCCTTTAGAAAGCGCTAACATTGCCCTTTTTTTCCCCTAAGAAAATGTCTGCAGTTTTCCCATAGCACTGAGAGATCTATTGACACAGCTATTTATTAAAGGCTTTCTTTTTTCTTTCTTTTATTTTATCCATTCTCCCATTTCAGCTCATTAGACCACATGCAATACCCTACGGTGACGAAAAATGCTATGATGTGAGTTTCCCTGCAGAGCCAGCTGAAATATAAGAGTCCTTGAAGCTCACTCAGATCAGAAAACACTTAAACACTGTAGGTTTTCTTTTATTTACATTTTGGGGAAGCCTTTAAGATGGCAGTGTTGATTTTTAACAACCATAAGCAAGCCAAATGGAACAGCTTTCCTACCTGAGCAGATGGCCACTAGAAATAGATTGCTCACAGCTACAATTTCCAAATTTTCAGAAGGTATTTCAACTTCGATATTTAAAAGTTGTTCAACCTGCATTTATTTTTAGGCACCTAAATCCACTTTACAGTGCCAATGAGCTCCCCATCGATTTTTTTTTTTTAAAAAGTATGGGCTCAGTATCCCTCAGGGTCACCTCAGGTAATTAGTTGCCCAAACACAGATAAAGATATCAAACTTAAGGCATCCAAGATAAAAAACTCCCACACATTAGCTTATCCTCTTTAGATTGCTAAGGATTCGGAGAAACTGCCCACTTTTTAGTCCTTGGTGTTTTGGGTGCTTTGTGCTACTTATGCAGACATGGTGTGGTCACTATAAACAAGGAACTAATCTAGTAATTATATTCATTGAAAGTAAATCAAAACAAAAATGCTAAATTAACTCCTATGATATTGAAAGATCTGTAATGGCACAATCTGAACAATGCTTTATGCCTCCCATTGTACTATAGAGATGTACTGGTTAATCTGCTAGGGGCAACACTGGGCCTCTTGGAGTACCAGTTCCCCAAGGACATTTCCTAAGCTATGCTGAAGGTTGGCTCCTGAAGGTGCTAAAGTGGAGCCAAGGAAAATGTTTGACTAAGAACACATCGACTGGTTTTCTTCCATGTGACAATGCTGAGACATACACAATCATTCCTGAGAAAACTAAAACCTTCAGCTATCTTGTTATTTTGTTTTTTCTGCTGCATCAGTAAAGTTTGCATGAGTTATTTGGGCCTTTTTATAAACTTTTTTGAGAGGAAAAGACTTAAATGATCAAGTCCTTGCAACATTCAAGTATATGTTTAGTTCTGGGCCGCCCCCTTGGAAAAAACCCTCTTTCAAAAGGGCCTGATTTTCAGAAAATACTCAGCACTTCCCTTCCGAAATTTGAGCTCAGTAAGGATCTCAGCTGATATTACTCCAAATCATGAGTCACTTCTTGCAAAATTTAGCCACAAGCATTCCCATATTTGCATTGATTCTTCTAAGAGCAAGTGTCTTAAAAGTTATTATTTTCCATTCAGACTGCAAATGAGAAGAAAAGATGCTGTGACTCTACGGGCCACTCCTATGCTAAGAATATTTCCTTCAATACATTCTCCAGTATGAAATCTATTCCTGTCTTAGTTTTTTGGTGATGCAAGTGCCGAGTCCCTACGGTCTCTTTTCCAAGAGCCCTTCCCTGTGCAAGCCCTGCCTGTAGGCTGAGTAGGATTTAGGCCTGAGAACAAACAAGTGGCTTACAGTAAAGTCGGTGTGAATTGCTCAGTATGTGGAATTACCTCAGCCCCCCTGGGATGAGGGCACGGCCAAAGTGCCCCAGTAACTAGGGACTGTGCTCAGGTTCCACAGTGACCCACCACGACCAGCATCAGGACCACAAACACTCACAGTGCTTGAGCAGCAACTGACCCTCACAAATTCCCAACAGTGAGGCGCGACGCTCCCAGCAAAGCCTTTGGTTGGGAAGCAGGCAGGACACCGCTCTTACTCCTGGTGAAGAGGAGGTGGTGGGAAGATCAGCAGAGGCAATGGGAGTGGGCGGGCTCCAGACTGGAGGAGCTGGGAGGAGAGGGAGAGACTGAAGTGGGATTCCACAAGAACACGCTGCTTTATGTTTGCAGGAAACTGGGACAGAAGATGCTGTGCACAGGAGTGGGAAAAACTGACTAACTTGGGATTGCTACTGAGCAACCAGATCTCCTTGTGTGTTCCAGATCCTGGTATAGAGGTTTTCCACTGCCTTCTAATAGAGTCTAGGTCCTGTTTTGTTGGGGGTTTTTTTCCAGATGGAGTCTGGAGAAGAAACAACATATTTGAAACTTCTTTTACTGAGAAAAAGGTCCTTGATTTTCTCCTGCCTCATACTTGACAGTTGGTACCTTCAGTGAGCATGATGCAGTAGTGCTATCTGCAGGCCCAGGAGGAGGACAGGAGGGACAGCAGCATCCCATGCTCCCAGCAGTACCAGGAGCAGAAGGCACTGCTCAGAATGGGAGCTTGACATGCCCGGTCACTTCTGTCTCAGAAATGTGCCACTGAGGAAAAGGAAATTGTCTCACAAAAGAACATCAGCTTCAACTAAATATTTCCCTAAAATCATTCCATAACACAGATGCTGGGAAAAATAATTTCAAAACAAACCACGTTTACACATTTCTACTCTTTTGTATTATTTCATAACTTGCCAGTTGTAGCGATACTTAACGACACATCATAATCGTGTTGCCACGCCACAATACAATAGCAGATGTCATTTTGTGCACTGCTGAAATGCCCTGTCATAATATGCCATAACCTCATGCTGATAAATATCTTTGCATACTCAGGACAGATCATCTATAAATCTGAGAAGCTGACAATATATCTGTGCAACCTTTCCAGATTCACAAGCTCTTTTATCTGCAATCAAAGCCATGAGTCTTCCAATGATGCTGCAGGACAAATGGTGCTGTGTCCTACATAACAGAATTGGGTTAGGCATGCTTTAGCTTTTGCTTTTACAGTCTTTGTCTGAAGACAATATGTCAGATGTGGTTTCTAAGCCCTGGAGAAGGGTATAAATGGGTTAATTACATAAGATTCTTATGTTTACAGGATGCAGTAAATGGAACAGATGGGCAGCGTGTCCTTCTAGTTTGGACATTTTCCTGTCACTAAGTTATAAAACAATCTAAATTATTTTTATGTTCCAGAAAATTAGGTAGCAATAATCATGAAAATGGGCCATAAAGCTTGACTTGGGATCTCTCCCTATCTCTGCAAGATGAAATACAGTTTCTGTGACAGGACTAGCTGTGGACAGAGTTAATTGCATGGTCCCCAGTCCCGCTCTTCAAATCAACTGACTGAAGGAGCAATGAACGAACACACAACTTCTTCCACTGCTGCCGACCCTTGTTTTTAATCTGTTCCAGAGCAACTGTTTGCCCAATCTGGTGGCACTCTCCAGTCTTCTTTTCCATGTGGGCTGTGACCTGAAACACGCTGCTTAAAAGACTCCCTTTCCATCCCAGAGATGGAAATTTGCTGGCTTAATTTAAGTAGGATCAGCACAGTGATACCCTAACGAACTGAATGACAACCCCCCCCCAAAATTAATCTAAAAATTAAAAGGAGAGAGGAGCCTGGCAGTCTGCCATGACTCCAGGAGGGAAAAGAAATGTTTTTGGCTATCTTCTGCTTCATTTTATAGCTCCTCAAAATACTAAACTGTTGTGACACACAGAGCTCTCTGGCATGGAAAATAAGGGCATGTTCATATAGCAAACAAGGATCACTGTCCAAAGACTGCCTGTGTTGCAAAAATAACAGATGTTGCATCATTTAAAGAAAGGGTATTAAAAATTTAAATAATAAAAACTCCAGTGTAGTCAGAACTTCTACTCTAAATTAAGTCCATATTTGAAGGGAAGAAATGAGAAGACAATTTCAGAGAACCTCTAGAGGAAAGCAATTGACATGGACATCTACTACACCTATACATTAAAGTCTAACTTCTAAACTTGTTACGAATTATCATCTGTACTTCACAGGGAGAAAATGCTGCCCCATCCCAAAAAGCAGCAACAGTAAATATGGAGGGTACATTACCTGCTTAGGAGTATGAAGCAGCTCTTGGGCAACGGTTGTAGCCACAATAGCCCGACTACTTGCTGCGCTTGGCTGAAGAAAGAGTGAAAGCCCAGCCACCAGCTGGACTCCAAGGTCTGTTATGGTCACTTTGTCATCCAGCACAGTCACTGTCTTCTCTGCCAGGATGGAGTCAGACAGAGGAGACAAAACCTTTGGAGAAACACAAAAGAATCAACTTAGGTAAAGGCTGATCAATTGAAATAACCTTTCTTAAGGTCATCATCTCTTGTCTCCAAAGCTTTATGGATAGAAACAAAGCGGCAGAGCACACTGAAAAGGCAGTCTGATTTTATTACCCGAGTCAGAAGAACATTCAGTAGAGAGGTTACAGCTGAGAACATTGCATCCAATACTGGACCTGTACTATCGCAGTTGTGTTATTACATATCTGTAATTGTGTTAATTACACAAATTATTTACATCATTTCACTAAAAGAGTCAGCATAAACTTTTTTCCCTGTTATTCTATGTTCCAGTATGGATGAGCTCATCAGATCTACTTCCTAACCATTTCAAAGGGAGGCTAGCAATATCTAGGATTTGTCCTTCACTTCTTTGCTCAGAAATTCTCATTTCTCTCTCTTTTCTATTTCTGATGGAACATCAAGGTAGTAGGATATCCTTCCCTTTAGTGAAACTAAGGACCATACTGCTGTCTTTAGGGAACTAAGGACAGCTAGTTCATGCACATACTGTCTTCTCCACCTTCCCCACCTCATTTCTACAGCCCGGATTAGCTATATGCACTCTTTGCGCATTGGCTTAAGTAAGGATTAAGCTGGGACAGAACTGGGATATGGTGTTGGCCACTTGTGCCTTTCAGGGTTATTAACCAGGTTGCATTTTTCCCCCTGAATTAGAGTTTAAATCAAAAGAAACTTAGCACAATCTAAAGATCTCTATCTCAAAAAGCCAAAATGGTGCCCATCAGCTGACTGGTGGTAACCTGCATCCATGTAGGGCAAGAGCTCTGACTTCTCACTGAGCCTGGAGATGCTGCCTCTCCTAAACATCTCTGAAGGCTCTATGGCTTCCAGCTCCTGGCCATGCTGCATGCCTTGGACCACCTCTAACTTGGATCACTGTCAGTGTGTTAATGCTGTGTGTGACGCTCTAGAAGGTCACAGGAATGTAATGGGAAATTTTCCTGTTTCAAAATAGCAGAAAAACTGTATTGGATTTATGCCCCTATGCAGGTTCTCTATGGGAATGGCAGAATGTGTCAGTCTGCAGCACAGTACCTGCATCGTAGTCATTCCTACTTCCCGTCCGATCAAAATCCTGCCTTCCTGCAGCTTGGCAATGTGAGGATCCTCCAGTTTCATAAACTCCATCACCAGGTCTGTAATGTCAAACTGCCAGTCTGAGCCCAGCAGGTAGCTCAGCTGACCCCAAGGGCTGGAATCCTCAGCTACAAATTGTGTGAGGACTCGCACCGTGGCATGCTGGTACTGCAGAGTGCATCCTCTTCCCTTCCGCTCATCTTCATCCTCGTCATCGCTGTCTCTGGTGGGTCTTTTTTCATAAGAAAATGGAGCATAAAGAAATGTTTTCAAGAACATTAGTGAAAACTAACCTTAGAGAGCTAATGGAGAGCACCCCCTTAAATAGCAGCCCTTGCTGCCGTTCTGTTGGACCATTGCTGATTCATGGCTACCTCGCACGATGAGGAACCAGACAAATGAACTATACCATTTTTTCATCTAAGCTGGTGTGTCTGAACAACAATAGCAATGCTGTAAGTGGTCCTTACTAGAGCACCACATTGTACTCTGTTGCACAGGACAGACACACACGCAGAAGCAAAACAGATATCCAGTGCAAAGCTGGGGATTCCAGTACTGCTGTTCCTCAAGGAAAGATGCTGCCTTTTGGGGGCAGGCGCTGCACCCAAAATCATGGAGTTAAAATCAATTCCATTCACTTTACAAAAAGACCAAAGAAATTTAGCAACTCGAACTCACCTTTTGTTGGAAACAACAGGGACTCGCCAGCCTTTTATTTGGCTCAGTTCTGTGTCTGAAATGTCGATCTGAAGAGGCAGGCGTGGAACCCAGACTGTGATTTGCAGAGGAGCACTCAGATACTGATACGTGAAGTTCACAAGCGCATTCACCTTGCCTTTCATTTCTTTGCCATTGACAAAAACGTAGTCACATCTGTCAGAAACCTACGGGGGAAAAGAGAGAGAGAAAGAAGAAAAGGTAATCACTGCAACAAAACGAGCTCAAAGTGTAGCCCTGGCATCTCAAAACCAAAACCAAACAAAAAACGCTCCCTTCTCTGTATGGATGTTAATGATGGCTTTTTACAATAGGAGCAGCTGAACACAAAAATTCTCCATTGGCTCAGGAGGCATAATAGTGCTGGAGATGCCTAAAGACTGGATACTATGACGCTGGTGGTTGATTTTCGGTTTGCTATGCAGTGAGCCACTAGGGATCACAGTGCTGTGGAATGTATAATGAGCAAGGCTCCTTCACAGCTTGGTCAAGAGGAACCCAACAGACCAAAACAGGTCTCGATGGGGGCAAGTAGCCAATCAAACCTCTACCTTGATGAGTACGTTCATCGGGGGTGACGCCGCTTTACCAGTCTTCAAGACAAAGCCGGCTCCGGAGTGGGTTTCATCCACTGAAGAGTAACAGAAGTCTACTCATTTCCTCCACCATAAACATTATCTGTTTATAAATGTTTACATTTTGATTAAAGCTGTAAAGTATTTCTAAATACTGCAGTAGATTTATCATTAACATGTAAATGCTGTCCTGAAATATAAGCAAGCATTACCATAGTCATGTAAGAGTTATACCAGTAATCACTTCTTTAATCAATGTTGTAATTTACAGACCATTGAGTTTTCTCATTTATTACGTTACTGAGTACTAGTGATAAAATCACTCCTGAATATATAAATCATTAAGAGGGATGCAGATAGTATGAAGTGACTCCATGTGATAAAGTCATTGTCATATCTATTCCTAAAGGTGTCATAAATGTCTGGGGAAATCCTGTGGCACATTAATCATACATTAAGTGGCTAGCAGTGGGAGCTGTTACGTTACTAAATGATCTGGTATGTCTGCAGAAATTAACAGTAAACCCAGCAGATCTCTTCAACTCCTGCTCTTGCTCCCATCCCATCAGAATTCTATTTCATCACCCATAACGAGTATCGCTAGTGGTGGCAATGCGTCTCCCCACCTGAACATAAATTTATATTATCATCTGCTCCCTTTTATCCCCACTCCCATTCCCAATACCATTTTATTCAAATGAAGATTATGAGCTGGAAATGCTTATGTCCCCAGGCTAATCAAACAGATGGGTGTTGTCTGTGACCACAGATACAGGAGCTAAACTGTTCCCAGCGTGACATACGCATCCCGTTTGTATCCTCTGTCAGGTTTAGGCACTGCTCACATTCTGGTAAAATATTTGATGGTGAGACTGCAAAAGGAAATTTCAGAGAACATAATACAAACATTTCTAGGACTCATTCCCTAAGAGGGTTATGCTGTAACTGGGCTCTGTAGACTGAAAGCAGTGCTACATACGACGACACCTGACCCATCTGTCTGTTTAGGCTTCTCTCAGACCATCTAAAACAGGTTTAAAAGTCTGAAGGTGGCCGAAATTTCTTCATTTTATCACTATTAATGCCCTGCCCTATTTTCACGTACATTTAACTTGAATGGCAATACAGAAAGGGGTGTAGTTCCCACTAGGCTGTTTCATCTAATGACTGTTTGATCTAATCTGCATAATATATAACACCATGCAGTGATTCACAACTCTTCCCCAGATGGGCTGCTCTTACTTTCTGTGGTGCCATTGCATCAGCTTGGCCCTGGGAGAGGAAGCATCATGAAAACGTTTCTCACAAAAACAATTCCAGCTGCACGGGCGAGCCAGGGCTACATGTCAGGAGTTAAAGCCTTGACTTCCTGAGCACAGAGGCATTTCTGGCTTGAGTAGCACCCAGCCGCTAGGACATACTGGGGGCGTTCGGCTCCCGTATTTGAGCTGCTGACGTCTGACGCAAGCCCGTTGTCTCACTGCTCAGTCGAACAGAAACAGGAATGGGCAGTGGGTGACTCTGCTCTCTCAATGTTTGGCAGTGTTACTACCCCTCTCCCTGCAGCTGCCCGCATCTCTCCACCAGAGATGGAGACCTGTGAAGTATCTTGGACCAGATACCTAATTCTTAGATGGCTGGAGTTAAAAGGAATTCACATCTAAACAGTATACCACGTATGAATGTTACTTATGGCACAACGTCTTCAATGAAGTTCAGGGTACAACAAAGTCCTGGCTTACATGGACTCTAACTTCTGTCTTTCTCTGTAACCTCAGGAAAGACAATTCAACTCTTTCTGTCCATTTTCCCACTGCTGGTGTAAACAACCCAACCCAGAGAGCCTTGGTCAGAGAGCTGCACTGCACCTGGAGCACAGAACAACTTCCAGAGCCACACAGGAAATAGTGAGTGCTCCTGGGAGAAGAGTCTATGTCTGGAACACTTGGCAAAGCAGCTTCAGATATGGCTTTTCATTCTTTAGCCCTATCTTACTTAAAGAAGCAGATTTTGTCAAAGCTTCTTGGAGGCTTGTCAAGAAGATCTCATTTAATTCTGCTTGGAGCAGCAGCCATTGCCATCCTGAAACTGGCTCGCTCCTATTCATTTCTATGGAGTTGATCCCAAAGAAAAATGAATGAACTTTCTGAGTAGTACAAGTTGCTCGTTTATGCACATAGTAAACCACATGCACATGCTGATAAAAGATTTCTGATAACATACTCAGCTTTAGACTGACCAGGTCTGGTCCAGGTGTATGATTTAATATTATCTAAAGCCCAATGTTTTCAGTAACCGAACAAATGCGACTGTCAGAGAAAAACCACAATAACAATAGTAGCAAAACTCCAATTCCTAAATGGTTCTGGGCTGAGATCCAATCTCCATCTGTATTTGTAAGCTGTTATATGCCTTCATGGGTATGCGACAAACAAATGGCTAAACAAATATATACAGCATCCTAAGGAGGTGGCTGCTGTAGCTACCGCGCAGCCTTTCCAATTGCTACTAGATATTTATTACTGGACATGCATCAGCAATAGTGGCAGATCTTTATGAGCTCTATTGAGAAAAACATTACTCTCTTCACCAAGTACAAGCATTGCTAATGTCTTTACACATGCTCTTTCTTCTGTTCCTGTATTTCTGCTAAAGAGGTAGCACAGAAAGTACGGGAGGAGCAAAGTTTATGTCGGATTGTACTACTGTGTGCATCTTAACTATTGTGCTTTCAGGTATCCATTCCTGAAGCAACACTGATCGCTTTTGACAAAGAAAGGCAACGGACTTCACAGCTAGTGCTGTACAGGGGATGACAGAGAGAAGGGAACAGTTATCTCGGTGTCTAATCTCGGTGTGTGTGTGTGCTCTCCATATGTACAAAACTAAGGATACTCCTTCCCAAGAAACATTCAATCAAAGCTATTCCATAGTCTACAGCTTCTGTAAGCAACACATCTCAGCTAAGCTCAGCTACAGCAGGCAGAGCACAATGAGAGCAAGTGGGTTTGCCTCCCTTGCCCTTGTCTCACACAGTGTCACTTAAAAAATAAATAAAAAGGATTTCTCAGCCTCTGAGAACAAATCCAGATGTACTGATTCTGCTACAGTTTACGACATCAGCAAGCCATGTGTAAGGTCTGATTTGCTAAGCAGACACCCCTCGCAAAAAAAGGGTAGGGGTTATGTGCTGCAACAACAGACCCCTTAGCTCAGATTAACTGAGGTGGAAATAACATCACAGGCAACTTGGTTTTGGAGTTATTCAAAGCAGACTTGGTAAAACTGTTTTGATCTGTTCCCATATGGGGTTGAGAGAGATGGAAACACAAGACTGGTAGGGACAACCTAAAACACTGTTTCATGGAATCATGCAGGAAGGATGGAAGGGAGATTAAAAAGCGTAATAAATTAAACTGGATCATATTAGACCTCAAATTCTTTTAAATTAACAGAGCACATTTTTTTAAACATCTTTGATGGATAAAAGTACCTCTCTGTTTCCCTCCACGGTTTGCAATGCTTCTGGAAGGTCACTGACCAGCACAATGATCAGCTCTCATCTAGGAGTCCTGCCCATGGAAGTCGGAGGAAGGTTCTAATAGAGGCTGGGGACTCTGTGAACGGTGATCTGTCTCTCATCTCCTGTAGTATTTATGCTTTTACTATGAAAGCATTTTCTCTCTGAAAGTGCTTTTTATCTTTGGAATCAGAAGTGAGAGAGGATGAAGGCAGAAAGCCTGCTTAGCCACCACCTTTAAGTGATTGTTTTTCTTCTCATTCTGCATAGCAGATCAGCACAGAGTTTTGCATTTTAAAGAGCTTTCTGATGCTATTTCAGCGGTTTCTTTCATTATTAAGCTGCATTCAGCTACTTTCCCCCTTTTTTCTATTTTTCTAACTTCTCTCCCCAGATTAAAACTAAACTAAAGAAGCTAGACAGCAAAAGGCAGGGCTAAGCACGATTCCCTAGAGGTTTCTTCTTTGTCTTTCTTTTTTGTGCCCCTTTGCAACAAAGGCCACTGCCTTTCCAAATGACTTGGATAGATTCTCGCTGCAACAAATCACATTTTATTGAGCTGACAGAGAAAACTACTGCCTGGAAATCAAGACAGAGTCACTCCTGAATCACTACCTATGGCACTATGTGACTTTGTGATCTGGGGAGTGAATGCACCTTTCCATCTGGTAACGAACAGAGTAGCTGTAGTGAATATTAAGGAGATTTCTGGTACTGTTACGAGTCAAATGCAAAAGCTCTGCGTCTTCCTTTACTTACTCCTTCCAGATTAAGGTCTTGATCCCACCAGGACCTCTGTATTGCAAGACTGAGCTGCTGGAAGTCACCATGAAGGATATGACGATGTACTGCCTTGGACTCTGCAGCCATAAAGGGGCTGTTGACACTTCTGTAAGAATATCCCTGCTTTGCTGGGTTAAATTCTGCTACAGATTCCTGCAAAATCTTCATTCAATTACTGGCAGAGGCAGATAGTTTACAAAAGACAAATTTCGTGTCAAATATAAGCTAAGACAGTCTTTCAAAAGATGGTGAACTCAAAATGTGTGTTCTGCTTCCTATCTGTCGCACACAGGAGTGGAAAGAACGACTACAAGACCTAAAAATCAATGAGTGATGCTGACTCTGTGAGTCTTCTCTAAGCTTGCTTATTCTCCTAGTGGTTTTCCACCTCTGGAGACATCAGCCCATACCAACAGGTCTCTGAAGAACAGTTCTGAAGGACAAAAAGAAAAGCTTTTAATATGGCAATCCTGTCAAGTTTATGAACACGGCAAATTTATGAGGCATCAGTCCATTTTCCAGGTAGAAGTCTGTGTGGTTTGCCCCTAATTAAACACCCTGAGGTTTAAAAAGTGTCAGAACTTTCAGACTGAACAGGAATGAGGAGATATGATAATGGCAGATGTCCTGCTTGTATTCATCAGGTGCAGGATCTTGTATTTTGGTGTATAAACCCATTTACCCATTTCTGTTATACTAATGTAATGTTGCTAAAATATTCACCAGTTACATAAATGTTTAAATATTTATGAAAGCTTCTATAAGCTCACTTCTATGAGCAAAAAGATTTTTCCAGTATCTCCTACCTGAATCTCAATTTCAATGAAAAACTTTACAGGATAATTAGTAAAGAATAGTGATGCTCAGCACTTTTCAAATATATGACACTGAGTATTTCAGCTGAGTATCATCACTCGTACACATCAGAAGGGCCGTTGAAGCTCGTGCTGGTTAAGCTTTGTGAACAAAGTTATTCATTCCATTAAGGAATACAGAGCACCAGGATGACTTATCCATTGAACACACTGACACATACTATCATATAGAATATATCAGAGAGTGATAATAGTTCCACAAGCTTTTTTGACAGTCTTTTAGAATTTTGTACTGTTCACGTCCTTGCTACAGAATTTCTTCTAAGATTTTTTTTTTTAACAACCACCTCTGTAAAAAGGGAATTATCCTCTATTAAATTCTAGAGGTTTTGAGAGAGACTCTATATAGCACTCTAGCTTTGATTCCAATTACACACTATAGTTTTATATATAAAGGAAATCCTGTGCTACATGAACATTAGGTCATGGTAACTGCTTCATAAGAAGGATTTCAATGCCTGGCTGCATAGTCCGGAATAATCAGTAACCTACTACTGGAAAATGGAAGCTGTCTCAAGGCCCATACTATCCACTTTATCATGTTAAACTGTTTAAGTTGGTAAGAGTTAAAGCTTCAGACTTGAGCTCTTCCACGATCTCTGGAATGATATTTACAGCTTTGTGACACTGTTAGAGCAGCCTTTAAAACGGAAGCCTCCATTATAGGAGTTGCTAATTGCTAGTGTGACTTGACTTGCCAGAGCCACCCCTTGATCCCCCTGACTGTCGCTGGGGCCATGCTCGGTGATTCGGAAAGGGAAGCCAAAAGCTCCCCTCACAGGACGAGCACAAAGGTAAATACAGTCATTCAGACTTAACACTGGTAAGACAGTCATCTTAATAAATGAAAGGCTTGATTTTTCACATTACATGGAAGAATAACCCCGAGAGCTGTTTTTACCCACAACCCACCAAAAGAAAAAGGATGAATTTGTTTCTTAAAATAGTTGAGGAACAATTACTCCCATTCTGGAAGCAGTGATGAGGGAGCAGGGCAGGTATTACACTTTAATAACTCATTTAAGCCTCATTCTGCCTCTCTCAGAACTAACTGTCTGCAGGTTTTGATGGATAACAGGGCTTGCGCGTTGGTGTTGCTTTGCGCTTGTAAACAGCTGCCACATTCCAAACGTGGTTTCAATCCCTGCCATCAGTCCTCAGGCAAAGTTCCCAGCAACCCACACTAATAACACAGGGATCGGGCCCCGAGAGCTGAAGAAGAGAACTCTGTAAAAACGGGGCCACAGTTTAGAAGCAATTTGGACTCCCTCTGCTGAGAAGGGTCTGCATGGTCAGTACCAGCAGCCAGATTAGCAAAACTAAGAAGAAAACCCCCAAAGCTAGACAGCATTTCTTAGGGAAAAGGCTGTACATTATCTAATCTCATTACAAAGATTTTGCTGGCAGCTTTGCAGAGCAGAAGCAATACATTTAACTAACTGAATATCATTCACTACGACAGAACTGAGAGAGTAAAAGGGGCACAAAATGCCAGCTGAGACTGGAGGGCATATATTTGCTCCCAAATGACCAGCTTTTGAAGCTGAACTGTAGCTGCGCTGAGCCACAGGAGCTCTCTGCAGCTAGCATTATCACATAAAGCCAAATCTGTCTTGTTTTGTGCACTCTCAAGTCAAGTAATTTCTGAAAATGGGGCCAAACAGAGAGTTTGGCTCCCACTCACTAGGGATATGCCAGACTATATACGCAGCATGGCCCCAAATATCTTGCAAAGCAGAGCAGGATCACAGGGTGAATGGAGGGACTTTTAATTCCATCTACACACTGTGGACAGTAGCTGCACATTTGAGAACATCACAATGCTTGTCATTTTCTAACTGAGTACATATCCACAATCTCCAAATTCACAATGTCCAAATTACAGCTACCAGCAGAAAAGAAGTGAACCATTTCTTCTGACTGTCTGACTCTACAAGGTCTAGAGAAAACTGCTTATCTTCCCGTCGTATCTATAGCCGTCACAAGACTAATGCTACTTCTCCCATTTACTTCCCTGGTCTTGATCTTGCAGCTTTGAAGCTGATTTTGAAGCACTTTCTGTGGAACTTGAGGCACTGTTATTGGAATTCTGCTTTGACTTTGCATTTGGGATGGATGTATAGGTTCTCCATACTGACAATACTAACACAGGCAGCGTGCTGGGGGAAGGCAGGGGACAGCAGGGAAAGAAGTCTGCAAGGATATGATTTAAAAGTTTCTTTAGCTGCCCTTGAAATTTTTGCATATGTTGTGATGGCTGCCCTTGAAATTTTTGCATATTTTGTGATGGCAAGGTATTTACAACTTTTACTGCTGAATTTACGTATCTCAGACCATGTCAGTTTTGAGTTTCAGCTTCCACAGAGGCTGACTGCTCGGGGAGTAGTGGTATATACATTCATGATATAACATCTTCTGTGAAAGCTCCACGTATTCCTGGCCCATATGCCGTATTTGCATCTGACAGAAGTGTGTGGGAAAGCTTCATTTTTCTAAAGCTCCTCTGAAATTTTTCTACTCTACTGAGGTCTATTGATCCCAGAAAATCATAGGACTTGGAAAAGTACGGAGGAGGGCAAGGAGGTGGACTTTCTATTTGCAATTTTGTTCAGAATATAACATAACATATTAGATTTACCAGAAGAAAAGCCTACAAAGTCACAGGGCTTCAGAACAGCAAAACAATGGAATTTCCATGCTGTGACTTTCTTTCCTGTTTTTAAAGCTTTTCAGTTTCACACAAATCATAGGAACACGTAGTATCAGAAGAGGAAAGAGGAGCCATCAGAGAAATAGGCTGCTGGGTTTGGACTCACAAAGAGATAGAGCTTCTGCTTTTGAGGGCTTCCAAGGGTGTGGTGAGTAGAAACGGTATTTGCAGTTCATCAGCTACCAAACATAAACTTCAGGAAGGTGATTTGTGGTGGACCTGGGGGGTACCTGCACCAGACAGTGGATGTGAGGAGATCTCACACTTGCTCTGAGCCTGCTGGTGTGTCCCTACAGCACCGCAGAGACCCCAGCTCGGGACCGAAAAGCAGCGTAGCAGTGGTGGCTCTCAGCGCGGCGTCACGTGGACTGACCTTTCCGCTCCCAATTCTCGAACTAACCAAGGGAAGACTTGCAAGCCTGAGAATGAACACACGGGCACTTTAGGAGGAGTAGTCCAACTTTTCTACACTCCTTCCAGGAAGTTATACAACTACTTTATTTTTTAAAATGAGAGCACTGCTACAATTTTAACTGTGTGGGTGGAAGTATCTGAAAGAGGCATCAACCCTCCCAGAGTAGCTGCCCAGCAGATTACAGCGGAGGAGGACTGGCAGCAGCTGCTGCTGGTTAGATTGACCCCTCCGCGCTTTCACCGAGTCTTGCAGGACTGCCATAAAACCACAGAAGAGAGCATTACATTAAAGTGACTGCACAGAATATGGCCTGTCTATTATTAGACCACACTGCAATCCCCATCTACGGTGACTTTTCATCTCTCCCTTTGTTTTACAGGGCTGAGTTAGGAATGAGACCTGTTTTATCAGAAGTTTATCTACCTACTCGTTATTCAGCACGCTCAGCTCTACGACACTTGCACCTAGCTAACAAACTCCAAATACAGTTTTATTTGACCTAAGTAAAAAATGAGTGATAAATCAATTGCATTATATTTGCTGTACGAGATTTTTGCTGGAAGTTAGTGTTCTTCCTCGATCAAAATAGCTGGTAGGAACAACCAGTTCTTTCTAGTCAGCCCCTTGTTTTTATTTTCTCCTATAACCTGCACTAAAAATATAATGTGAAGCCCTAAATCCTCTGAGTCTTGAAGGCTTTGCAATAAAGCCCCATACGAAGAATGTATGTGTATGCTGAGGTGCAGAAATGCAATGCAAGTTTGGACGCTTACCCTGCCGTACGCAGCAGGAGCTGAAAGGTATGAGGAAAAATATAACATGCCCGTGACGTGCCAGGGTTTCTAATGGGACAAAAATCTTCTGAAACTCTGCTTCCCCTTGAAATCACCATCTGCATCACACTTCATCACAACCCACCACATCATTATCTGCCTCCAGATGCTGCTGGTAAGAAAGCACAGGGAAGAAACCTTAGATGCCATGGGAAGCTTGGGTTTGAGCAGACACAGCTTTCCTCTGACAGGTACTTACGGGATTCCTCATTTTTATATTACAGCAATATCTGTTACAAGGTTTCACTGAACCAAGTACAATTATTGCCAAGCTATGTTTAGGACCAGGAGCTCTGATTCTCTACGAGATCAGTTCTGTAATGCTCATGATGTAACACTTTAATTTCAATAGGAAAAGGACCAGATCTTGAATTAGCCCTCTGGAGAGCAACACACCAGGTATTTAGCCCCTTCCTTCACAGTCTCAAGCATTTCCATACCCTTTAACACCGCAGTGCACCAGGAGGGACAGACACACCCTGATTACCATATATTTTCATGCGGGTTTTGACAGACTGATGTATTTTGGCACTAGCGCTTTCTTTAATGTAAAACTTCACACCCTTCCATCACACCAATAGTTCTGTCCTCGCCTGTCCCCATCGCCATTCCCCGGGTGCCCGTTTTGCTCTCTCTTGCTTGTGTGGCTGAAAAGTTCAAGGGGAACCAGGGATGGGCTGAGCCCTTAGAGTAAGCAGAGCAGGTAGCAGGAGGTGGTGCCGCAGCAGGACCTTGTCCCCCATCAGTCCAGCAGCGGTGGGGAGAAGCTGACGGATGGATAACCCCACTCTTGCCGGCAGAGCTAACAGAGGAAGGGCAGGGTGATTCCCTGTAGCGCCTGCGTTTGAATTACAGAGCCTGGCATCCAGCCCCTACGTGCCAAGAGCAAGGGACCACGCTGCCCCAGAATATAACCAAGTCAAAGGATCAAGTCAGAGTATCTTTCTATTTGGTGCCTAAACAATGTGATGAAAGGGCATCCATAGATGTTATGTTTGTTAAGACTTTTTTTCTGGAATAGCCATGGTACTATGATGAAACAGCCGGAGGGACTGTCCCCATGCCATTACAATTTCAGGGTGAGCTTTGCTGATGGCTTTAATGAGCGCAGCACTTTAATGAGTGCAGGACTGAGGCTTAAGAGTTCGATTCTTTAACAGCCGCCTGTAGCTCAGCCATTCAGCTTGGAACTGCATTCAGCCTACTGGCAGGAAAATGTATAACTCAACTTTTAATACAATCCAATACCTACGGATGCTGCTAACCAGTGGTTCCTCTGCCCATCGAAGTGAAAACAGGGCTTCTGTATCTAGTCTTAAATCATATTTCAGGTTTTGCAAACACTGAAAAGCAAGGAAGAGCAGTGAAATTCTTTGTAGTTAAACAACTGAAGAGGCTGAAGCATAGCTATTTGTGTAAGATTGGGTATATTAAGACAATAGTAAAGTATCATCAAAATAATGAAGCGCTGATGACTTTTCCTTAGTAAACAGGGTATTGGGATATGGTTCCAGATATGCAATTTTAAAAATAAATTACAACAATTACTACACAACTACTTATTTATCTCTTACGAATATGTCCATCTGTCAGGTTCCTTACTGGCAAGCTGAGCCACTCCTGCATCGTGTGTTACACAGCACCCAGACTGGCCTTCAATCGGAACAGATTCACGAACGGCGAGCAGGCGTGTCAACACGAGTTTGTGTCTATCGAGTAAGATTTCATTTCATTTCCCGAACTGTTTCCGCCACAAATGGCAAAATCTCTGAAACATTTATCAATCCTAAAGGATTATTTCATATGAGTATGCTCCCTGATGTCAGCAGGAGTCCCAGTAAAGTTACTCGTGTGTGTAAATGATTACTGGTTTGGGCCTTTAAAGAAGGTCTGTGACCTTGACAGGTGTCTGGAAGTCCCATCACCATTGCTTTGCAAGTGTTGATACCAGCAGCAGTTCCAGTCTTCTCCAGCTACTCAGCCAGAGCTCCACCATAAAGCCCCTAGCTGGATTTTGAGCCCCCAAGAGCTCAGTTGCTTTGATCTGGGGTTTTGTTTCAAGTTGCTGTGATAAGAGAGGGACAGCTGTGACGCTCTGGCCTGGATTTCAGCTCCTAACAGAAATTCCTAACATTCCTGCAGTGGCCTTTACCTGCAGTTAATGTCACCCTCTGCTCCTCAGTCCCAATGAAACCAAGAGCCCGTTGTTCGTTAACGACTACTGAGGGACATCTTAAAGGTAAGATCCGTGTTTCTGCTTCCAGCGACAACCACAGCAGCTGCAAGTGTGGACTAATATCATCTGAATCCACGTTTTGATCTGAACACATCTCAAAGCTACTAATGACATTTAAAAATTAAAAGAAACTAGTAAATAAGGTCTCCAGAGTATGGTTCAAGGCTAATACACTGAGACTAGTATCCAGCTTTTAATTTACTGATTATAAATAACAGCAACACAATAAGAATATAATACCATGTATACAGCATCCCCTCGTGTAGCAATGGGATAAAAGCTAGTCCAAGAATAAGGAAATACAAACCCAAAATGTTTACAGTAGCTTATGAAATACACGTAACACTGAAGATTTTTGAAGTGAGGTTATTTTAATGGGAAAAAAAAAGAAAACATCCTCAAGTTAGTAAGCATTACCCAGAGTTTTCAATCTGGAAATGTCCCAAGATATTGCAACTCTCCGGAAATTCTGCTCTTCTTCACAGTGTGAAACTGCATCTGTTCTAGCAGCCAGGTGAGTCAGGAACCTGGAGCAGTATTTGCTCTTGCACAAACCACACAAAAGCACCAGCAAAAGCAGCCACATTCCCTTTGAATCTCCAGGAGATGAAAAAGAGCCTACGCAGGCAACTGCAATTACTACTAATGGATCCAGATATATGGATCCTATTGGTAAATTCCAGCTTAGCAAAGTAAAATTTAGCTGTTGCTTGACTTTTAGTGCCATAATAAATTTTGTCCACTTTTAAAAGGTTGGACCACTGCGTGAAGGTCTAGAGCGCTCAAAGACTTTTAAAGTTCATGAAATCAACTGTAAATTTGGAAGTAAAGAGTTGAAACTATGAGACGATAGAAAAAGCAAAAGGAGTAGCTGTCAGCAGATTAAGACAGGACATGAACTGTGTACTAAGCTGCTCCAGACTGTGCTTATCACTGGGGAAACTATTACCTGTTACTTGCAGATATATCTTAAGTTTAGATTTCCACTCGTCTCTGTTACCGAGAATAATGTAATTGCAGCCAAACTGAAGGCATTGTAAAAATTAATATAAATAAGCTATTATCTGATGGCCATTGAAATTGCTGGGCAGAAACATTACCTTTAGGCTCTTTACATGAACCATACAAATGGACACTTACTTATTTGATGACTACATTTCACAAGCCATGAAATGCTAATAGGCACTGTTCATCTTCAACTTCTAGCCTAACTCTGTATATTTGCCCGAAACCAAAGTTATCAGAAATTCCACACAACTGAAATCAGTCAAAAATATCTCTGCGAAACCCTAGATGATAATACATCTAAGTATTAAATAGTTCTCATCAATCACTTTTTTTCACTTTGTTTGTGGTTTAAATTAATCTACAGGCTTTCACGCTTGTAAATGTTTTGATTCTGCTGTGACAGGGATGCTGGGGAACATGAACTGTAAACACGTGCACATGTTCTTTGTTGGAGATACCGTGATCTCTTCTCAACAGATAAAATTTATGATGGCTGGATTTTTTCTTTTTAAAACCAGAAAGGTTACTCCAGCAAGGTCTCTAAAGCAGTATTTTACAGAGGAAGATGATCTATCCAAAGAATTTAACATAAAAGCTTGATGGAGAATTTCAAAATGAATTAAGGATGAAAGGCCTTTGTGCTCCATTTGAAGCTTTCCAAGTGCTTTTTAAAATCAGAACTAACACGAACATGTCAATTTGACTTGAACCCCAAACTTCATTTCCCCATCTAAAAAAATTTCCTGGAAACCAGAACATTCTAGATTAAAAAAAAAGCCCTTTTTCCTTTATGATGAGATGATAAAACCTTTTTGTTCAAAGCATTTCATTGAACTTGATTTTTTAACCAGCTGTATGTTTTATAGCAGTTAGCACTTAACGTCACAGATGCATTCCTCTAGAGATTCTGCATACATTTCTAAATACACAGAAGACGGTTTTGCTATTCATCTGAGCAATTTCAAAACATTTCTGAAGAGAAAGAAATTACACCTGAAAAATTTCTCTAGTTGCTTCCAATAAACACTGTGTGTTAGCCTCCGGTTATTTGTTTCACTTCAACTTCAGAGTGGCTAGACACAGAAGCTTCCAGAAGCCACTTAAAAATGTTCCGATACTGCAGGCGGGCTCCATTTTAAGAAACCCTTTTAGTGGAGATAAATTATTTCTGTAGAAAATAAGAGAAGAGCACAGCAGGATCCCAAGTGCTAATCAAAGGACATAGTGCTTCAAGAAAACATTCTTTCCAAACAAATTGTTGGAGAACTGCAATAGTCCTGGCAGTACTGCAATTACTGCAAGAACACTCTCTTTTTTTTTATAAGATTTTGGAGTTTCATTTCTCCTTGATCAATATGCTCCAAATCTATAAAACCCAGAAGTCATTTTTGCGGAAGGATTTTTATTCGGGAAATCATTGTGCTGTCATTTTCTATGCATGGTCTGGTGATGTACAGCAAATGCCCAGCAGAGAAATATTTTTTTCCCTGACTTGTGTCTTCCTCTCAATGCAAGAACTTAACACTGGTCATTTTCACTGTTGGCCAGAAGAAATCCCTATGGGGTTGGAATTATTTGGTGAAATTTTGTAAACTGTTTAAGCAAGATGGCTAATCTGAATGATCACAGTAATCCTTTTCTGAATTTGTTGGGTTTTTGTTTTTTGGGGTTTTTTTTTAATTTTGAATGCTATCTTTTATTTATTCTTACTCAGGAATGTGGTTTCCAAAGAGGTTACAATCAGGATGATCCCTAAACTAAATTCCAGCTCTTGCTTTGATTTGTAGTTAGGTGGCTACCTTCGGAAAAATGTTCCCAGGAATTCTTTGAGATTAAAAACTCTGTAAAGCATTGGATATATAGGAGCACTTCAAGCTCCAGCAAACTAGAGAGATTTGTTTGGTTCTGAAAGATCCACTGCAAAAGGCTTTCTGTAAAAGTCTTCTATAACTGCTTCATTAGTTCAAAGTATGACTATTTTTCCCACCTACTTGGTTACTGGTATAATAAATGCTTTTACATAAATAGTGCAGCAAGCTGTTGGATCTTGCAAGTTCACAGGAGTTTTATTGCTTTCCATGAACCTGCAAACTGAACCGACTGTCAAACATAACACTGCAGCGTTACTATTTGTATACGATACATCCAAGAGAGCTGATAGCATATTAGAGACACCTAAAGAGTATCAGCACAAAGCCTGCTGTGTTATATGCTGTAAAAATCACATAATACAATAAAATCCCTATTCAAAAGAGCTCATGGACCAAGGGTAAAATCACCCTTGCTCAAAGACCGTGCACCATGAAGGCCCTGTAAGGAAAGTGCGACGGGATTCATGCAGAGCACTGTCCCTGTACCGACTCCCCGCACAGCTGCGAATTTCCTTCAGGACTTTGCCTACATATTCACAGCAGAAATAGCCGTGTTGCCTTAAGACAATACTACCGCACTGGTGTTTGTCACTGCGCAACATTAAGCTGCTGGTGCTAAACCGATGGACCGGTCATGTCAATGCTTCCCAGCCACTTCTGCGCAACATCAAGATGTTAATTCCAAACGGCTTTCAGCAGAATGTGGAGGCGACCAGGATGACTTTGCATTGCAGTTGCTGGGGAGCACTCATCCAATCCATTCCACTGATGCAGCTGTGGAGGTGATAATCACAGCTGGAAAGGTGATAAGCAACATCTGGAGAAGCAATACTAACAGCAGAGCTGTTTTTGCAGTGAATGAACTCTGTGCACAGAGGACTTGAGGTGACGTTACCAGGACATTTTAAAATTAGGAGACAAATAAAAATTAAACGCTGAAATTTTACTGAAAGTGTGGTGGCTCTACTGTTGCACCTAATTTTCTCTTTTCTTTAAAATCCCCCTCCATAGCTTTTCCAAAAGTAGTACAATTAATTTGCAGGAGTAGATTTAGTGGTTGTTCCCAGGCCATTATCCTTTAGTGTATAAAAAGACATGAAATTTCAGAAGCCAACACATGGCATGAACTTACTTTAATGACGTCTTCATCGGAGGATTTGCACTCAACTGATTCCGAGATGTCTGTCACAGCACTGTTCTCCTCAATGGAGACCACTTTGATGGGCACTGCCACTGTTTTTCCCGTGAGAATTGCGGTGTTCAGAATTTCCGTGTCCTGTACACAAAACAAAGCACAGCGCTGTTCAGAGACAGCCACAGGGACTTCCAAAAGGCAAGCATCAGCTCTCCAACTGGATTTATACTCACGGAAGATTCATTAGTTCTCAGGGGCTAATGATCTAATCTCACCTTCAAACAGGTGCAACTTAGTAAAAGGTAGTAAAACTCCAATTGTATTTTGTCTGCTAAAGAGACGCAGTCACCTGCATTGCACACTGTTAAAAGAGCGAGCAACGTGACTGCAGATAAATTCAGTCCAGGCAGACACACATCTACTTTTTAATTATGTGGGACTTTTCCCAATATTTACTTTCCAAAACACGAGTTCTGAGTTTTTACCAAACTGGATTTGATTGGCAATGTTTGGGACAGGATACAAGAGCCTTGAAATTAAAAATACTGCTCTTTGAATCTAAGCCCATTGCAAAGATGGGGCCTCTCTGTGAACTTTGTATCTGGAACTGGTTCAAGATTATTTAATTTCCTTTGATAAGGCCAATGAAGCAATGTCAGGAATCCAGAAGGAGTTAGTGATGCTATTAAATGCAAGGAAGATAACAAGGAAATCTGAAGTTTGAACTTTGGTCGTGGCATATAAAACCTTTCAATGCACCATTGACTAAGCTAACTCTTCTAAACTCCTGAATTGTTTCAGCATCACTGTATTCCCAAGATTCCCATGCAGGAATAACTTCGAAGTTTTCTCCAACTTTTCAACTTCCAGTTCTATAAAGTGAATAAAATATTCAGCAAAATCCTCAGCACCAAATTCCTAAGGACTACAGCCACTGATGTCAACAGCAGCAAAATGGGGCGCTGATACTGATGCTACTGTTTTCAATTCAAGTTTAGTGAGTTTGAAATCTAGGTCAGATTTTCTTTTCATCTTGCAACTTGTTATTTCTCAGGTTCCCCTACAGCTCTCGTAAGAAATCCAATCGAACTTAAAAAAAAAGCCTGTTAAAAAAGGAATCTTGACTGTCCTAGAAAAGTAAGAACCCTGACTAACTCGTATGGCATATATGAAAACAAAGCTACCCAACACAGTAAGTCAGTGCCGGATTTATAAATAACATTTTTGGAAAGTCCAGGGCTGTTCTCAGGAACTCCTGACTTTCAAAGGCAGAGACCACCTCCAGCTGTCCCCCATGCAGATTCTGCCAGGTACCTGGCATTTTTGAGGAAGAGCACTGTAGTGAAATACGTGGCTTTTGGAACTTAACAAGTTGTTAATCTTAAGGAGGACTTAATCAAGTCCTCCAAACTTGAACATTTTGTTCCAAAAGCATTTATTTCCATGCACTGGCATTTTGATAAGTCCAGAAACAGATGCAAGGGAGAAGATCTCAACATTTGTGAAAAACCCCTCAGTAACAAACCCAATTACTCCTCTGTCTGCAGATTGCCGAAGCAACAAGCACTGAATAACCCACACAGGTTCACCAAAAAGCTGGTTCAACATATTTTTCTGCTGTGCGTTTGGCTACAGCAAATGCTATATGTCCTTTGAAATTAATCTTTTGCCTCGACCCCTTAAAGCCTTATTTTTTGTGACTCTGAGTGTTAAACACTGCAAACTAAGGACTCCAGGGCAAAGGTGCAGCAGGAGAGTCTGTGGAAATGACAGGACATCTTTTCAGGCTATCTCAAGTCTGCTTTGAAATGATTCCACTCAAGATTCAGTTTTTTCTTAGCAACTGATATGTTATTACCGACAGAGAAATCTGATTTAAAGGGTCAGTTTCAGAGGAAGAGATATTCCATAAAGAGCAACAAGTTTCTGATATAAAACACACCCTGTGGCTTGGGGATTTACCCATAGTTGCATTTCATGGTAACTTATGAAGTTCAAGACAAATCAGAAAATCATACATACGCAAAACAAACGAAGAAAGAAGCGCCACACCACCACCAAGAACATAAAAGCAAAGCCATGATTATGCAATGAGGTGAAACTTCCGTGACCCAATTGGCAGAGTAAATTCATCATCTGGGTTTAACTTGCAACAAACTGCCCGGGAGTCACTAGAGCTTCCTCCAGCTCAGCTCTGCTCACGTCTGCCAAGTTGAGTAATCAGTGGCCTCAACATGAAGTCAAATATTAAGAAAAACAGGAGAGAAGTGGGAAGCCCATCAGACAAGATCACAAGGCATTCTGACCCACATGAGGATCCCGTGCTCCTGATTCCCCAGCCCTGCGTAGCCCCAGGAAAAGACCAGCTGCTTAGTGTGCCCTGGCACCTCCCCAGGCGATGGCGAGACTGCCAGCAGTATCATCCCAAATCCCAAATCCCGCACCACCAGCCACGGCGGCAGCCAAGCTCGGAGCCTACACCACAGCACCACCAGAACACCAGAGGACAGGATTAAAATCCAGTATTGGAGACAGGGTTTAAAAAAATGGGATGCAATAAAGTTGAATGCAAGCTGCCACTTTTCTGTAGAAACAACTTATCCTATAAATACAAGGCAGAAAAGATTCAACAGGAAAAGCTGTTCTCAGAAAAGCATATGGGAACTATCGGAGATCATAAACTGAACACGAGTCAGCAATTGCGTGCTGCTGTGGTTAAAAAACAAACCCAACCAACCAAAAAACCCTCCCCCAGTAAACTGTGTAAAGGGGGGTATCGCCTGTAAGACGTGAGGTATTCCTACTCAGCACCAGCGAGGCCTCAGCTAAAGCACTACGTCTGATTGTGAAAACTATCCCGCCAAGAAAACCTTTTCTCAAGTGAAAAGAAACAAAAAGAACAAGGAAAACAAATCAAAGACTCGAAAATAAGATCTATGAGGAATGAATGAAATAATTGGGATTGGTTAGCCTAGAAAAGACTATGGGGAAAGATGATTACTGTCTCCATATACATAAAAGTCTTCCAAAAATGAGGAAGAATAAATTATTTTCCATGTTCATGGAAAGGGCCGGAGGTAATGAGCTTAAACTGCAACACGGAAGATTTGTTTGACATTAAGGCAATCTTTATTATAAAAATAATAAGGAATTGATGGAATAGGTTGTCTGGAGCAGAAGAAAATGCACAGGCTAGCCTAAAAGATCTTTGGAGAACAGGTTATACATTATTCACAAATAACATAGGTTCTTTGAGTCAGGTAGAAGAGGAAGGGGAGCAGATGACCTCTCATGGTTCCCTCCACTCCTGTGTCTTAGTAGTCTACATTTTTTCAGAACTGAATCATAACAGAATAACCTATATATCTGGTATTTGAAATAATCCTATTCTGCTTCACCCATCCCAAATATTATGATCCTTCACTGGACAAAAGAAAATTATCTATACCTCCAAAATGGAAATGCCTGACAGGCAAATGCGACTGGTATTGTTGCTTTCTGCACTATATAGAGCAGAACTGACATATCAATTGTTAAGTAATAATCTGTCACTTCTGTTTCTCTCTTTCCAATAGGTCATTATTGGTGTATCTGAATTCTAAGTGGCCTTGATATAAAGCCATTATTACAAAGGTTAAAAAACCTTTTCAAATTTCCCAAGACCTTTCTGGAGAGAAGACAGAAAATTTGCCTACTGGCACATTACCAGCAATTAGAAACCTCAATCTTCTGCCCTTTGCTAATGGTTTCATTAAAGGAAGCAGTGTGCATCTGAATGAATTTATTTTGATTAATTACTTCAGAGATGCATCTGCCCCCAAAATTGTAAAAGGCACCTTTGGTCATGATAAAGGGCTGCTGGAATTTTACATCCCTTCTCTGTAGCCCAATATGAACTTCAGGTATTTCAAATTCATGATGTGTACAAAGGAGATGGAAACATATTGTAGATGCTATCTAAAGGCTTCATAGCTAGAATCATTGGAGATCCCCAGCGTTGGGAAGCAATTGGTAGCCACCTAGCTACAGCTTTGAGCAGAGATGGAAACCTCCATGTTTCACCTCCACTGACGGCAGTCATAACTCATTGGTATTACACAGATTAAGAAATACTGAAGTATAGGTAATTAATATATTACATACAATGTTAAAACCAATTTTAAAATCTGTCCCTTCCCTTACTCAGTTTCTAAGTGCCCTATGCTATTCAACTGTGATATTAAAAAAAACCCCAAACCAACAAAACACCCCCCGAAGAACCAAGTCTTGAGTCCATTACATTTTTGTTTAGAACTAAAATAGAAAAATGTGTGTCCTATATCCCTGTATATGGAATAGCCTTACGGCACAACTTCTGCCTCCTCTGTGTTTCCTTTATATTGCTGCAATAAAGCCAAAGGCTTTAATGTAACAGAGAATTGACCCATTGTCTGCACCCCTACACAAGCTGTTGGGCAGAAAATTCTAAATAACGTATGAAAGGATCCATGGTTCAAGAGTCCTCACAAAAGCTGAACTGAAACTCATAAAAATAAAAGGAACTTAAATAGAACTCTGTCTGTCTGTTCTGCAATACCGAGCACTCTGAACACGCACCACAGACAAGGGGGCTCTGATTCAGCACCCAAACCTGTCTCCCTTGCGTTCTGCCAGCTCCTCTACTACCCTTGACTATCCACTGATAAGTGAAAATAGCAGTTCAATCTTTAAGATTATGTCAAGCAACGTTAAGAAAACAATTGATCTCACATCAGAATAGGAAATACAATAGCTGGTATAGGTGGTGATTTTTATGTTTTAGTTTTAAATGCAATATACTATCCTGTTTGCAAGCTCATTTGGGAGTATACAAACAAGATTACTAAGAAACCCTTAGAGAGACTAAGAACTCATTTAAAATGTAGGCGCTGTTCAAAAGCACAGTATCTTGGCCATTTCCACATTCTTTAATTTTTAAAATCCCCCCAAAGAACTAATCTACTTTCTGTGCAGGCAGCAACTAAAGTTTTAAAATCAAATTTATTTTGTATGGCAAAAGACTGAATGCATCAGATAGAAATGTTTGGACTGGTTCCCAATAAATTCAAAACTGGTGAAAGTAGTATAAAGTAAATTGAAAAAGCAGGAAAAGGACGAATTATAAGTAAGCATCAACATCCAGGTTGGAAGGAAGTTTCTGTAAGTGTATTACAAACTAAAAAAGCAAGGGTTGTCATTTCCAAAGTCGAAATGGAGAACTACACATATAATTCTCAGTGACGCAGAGGGAGATTCATGCTCTTTGGAAGCCTCAAACTGTCTCTGCAGTGCAATGACCGAATCCCAACAACATCTGACTCTGGCACTGCAGAGACAGAGTTGGGTTTCTTGTAGAAGAACTACCTACAAACTCCCAATTAGGATGGCTCTTTCCTGTTACCAGGGCAACCCTTCAACGAATACAGCTTATGAAGGAAATCACTACTATTTAAACATATTTAATTAACAAACAGTAGCATTAAGGAACACTTCTTCTTGCTCTTCTAATGATTAGAGGAAGACTCTAGTGGTTAAACATAAGGCTCTAATCAAAGGAGATGCTCAAAAGCAAACCGTTGAATTGTGTGCATTAGAAATTATTTTAAAAATGTACTGGTTAAGTTTTGAGTTAGCTCTCATAAACAGAACAGATTAAATGCCTTTACTCAACATAGCATTTTCATTACCAATGACAAAACATCTGCTCAGTCTAGCTCAAATCAGAACTACATTTGCTTGTTCCAAAACCCAACCTGTTGCAAAGGACCTGAACAAGCTCCTGAGGAGCAGCTGAGGGACTGGAGTTGTTCAGCCTGGAGAAAAGGAGGCTGAGGGGAGACCTTCTCACTCTCTGCGACTACCTGAGAGGAGGGTGTAGAGAGGTGAGGGTTGGTCTCTTCTCCCAAGTAACAAGCGACAGGACAAGAGGAAACAGCCTCAAGTTGCGCCAGGGAAGATTTTGATTGGATATTAAGATAAATTTCTTCACTGAAAGGGTTATCAAGCATTGGAACAGGCTGCCCAGGGCAGTGGTTGAGTCGCCATCCCTGGAGGTCTTTAAAAGACATGCAGATGTGGTGCTGGGGAACCCGGTTTTAGCAGTAACTTGGCAGTGCTAGGTTAACGGTCGGACTTGATGAGCTTAAAGGTCTCTTCCGACCGTAATGATTCCATGATTCTACGAAGCAAGGACACGGAATTGTACCTCCTCTACACAAAACCTTCAGCATGCTTCGGTGACTTCAGAAATGAAGTCCTTAAGTCACAACCTGATACTTACTACAGAAAAAGAAAAGCTTCCCTGCTGACATGTATGCAGCAAGTGTGGGATGAAATCTTCATGCACAAGCAACTTCTCTTCATCCATCTTCCTCAGATACACAAAGAAAGTAAGAGGGCTGGGTGGCTTTCCCACCTCTTTATAGTTAAGCACTTGATAAGTTGTGACTGAAGCGCAAATAGTTAGAATAAAGAGGTACTCCCATCCATTTCCACACATTCTGGATTTGGGGAAAAAAAAAGAGAAGATCTAATCGCGAAGCCTACAGACTAGAACTGGTGAGTTCTGTCAGCCTAGTGGCTTGGAAGTCCTCTGTGTGCCTGTACCAAGTTACCACAGTCATAAATCTTGATACTACATTTGAGTAGATCAGGGAAAGAATTAATTGACATTTCAAAAAAACAATGGTGAGATTGGAGTCAAGCAGGGAGTCAGACACTGCACTGTACCGCACTGAGACCTGAGTTCAGTGAGACCATTATACAGAATTTGATGCAAGTATCAGCACTCTACAGGAAGTCTCCGAGCTTTTTTGCTTGGAGCCAATGTTATGATTCAGAGTACCATAAAGTTTTGCTCGTACACTGGTCTTGGTTGCATCAGGGTTAATTTGGATAAAGTCCACTAGCAGAACTATTGGTCTAAACATTTTCTTCCACAGCTGCACCCATTGTGCTACTTCACAGAAAACTCAGCAGAACTGGTATTCAGAAAAATCAGTACATTTTTAGAAAGGGAAAATAGCATCCATAAAGCTAACATATTCTAGCCAGAGCTGAGAAGAACCGTGTGCTCACATTTGGTCATTTGAAGTTAGGTAACACTATGGTTGACTGTGCAGGAATCTCACATTTTATTCCATCCCTGCTTCAGTCAGGGAACTTCCACTGATGTCAGTGGGAGCTCTGTGCAAAGAGCAAGAATACAGAATATGAGCCTTAGTTGCTTGAATTTAGCTGAAGAGCAAACCTTATGTTCATCCAACCTCTCAATTGTAAGAAGGCAAGCATTCAGCCATGACTAATTTAGGAACTAATTCAACATTAAATTGCGGCAGAATGAGGAAGCAAAGTGACAGCTGTTTAATTAAACCCTAAATCTGATTAGATGGTGTTATCAAGAGAAATCCATGGGAGCCTGAGGTCATGAGAATGGTCCTGTTTACAGGCTGAAAATTCTGTAAGTGGAATCTCAGAATGATGTTGATCATAGCTTAGCATTAAGATTTCTCACTCAGACAAACACTCTACGTTGTGAGTAACAAACCTGTGTTGTAGACTTGAAGGAGTGACCACAGAGGAACCAATTATGTTTTAATTTATAAGGAAAGTTTCTTGAAGAAGTTTGTGGAAAAGAGGCAGTTAGGTACTGTCCATATTAAAATCAAAACAGTACTTATCTTATGGAAAAAGGACAGAAGCACAAGCCCTTGCATGCTGTCGACAGCACTTGAATCGGTGGAGACAATGCCTAGGCAGGAGAGCTCCAGGAGCTATAATGTGCTTCCAACTATTTTCAACCCATCACCCTTGATGAACAGTGACACCTTGGCAAAACATTTACAAGGGAAGAAGATGGAGATGTGGAAGATATAAAGTAAACTCCACATACACCAGTTGCAAGCACCATAAATAGTCTACTGCTGAGCACTAAGTGATGCATCACCAGTTTCCAGGGCATCCTAGTTAGAGTGATGCAGAGAGCCGTACTGCACTGCAGACAACCGTTACGCTCGTCTGTGACCCGGGTAACACGATGGTTGTAGATTTGAGTTATTAATACTACTAAGATTACAGCTGATTAACAAAACAACATTGTTAGGCACCAGACTCTGTTTATCTACATAATCCCCCGATTAAAAGCAAATTACACATTGTGCTTTCTGCCAACTGTATTCTCTGACACTCCACATTCACAGACAGTATATACCAGAAATGAAAGAAGCTGACGTTCTGTTTTTAAATTCTTAGCACACAATTCAGAAGAATGGGAGTGTTTCTGCAGGCCAAAGAGCTGGCATCATGACTGCGGACCTTGCTGAGGCAAATTCACTCCATGGCAGGCAGTGGGAAAGGGCAAATTTTGCTGGTCAGACTGGTTTGCTCTTTTCTTTCACTTGATTCCAGTCCTATCGGCCCATCATGTGTAAATCCTGCTCTGCTTCCTTCTTCAGTTTATAACATGAGGACTTTTACTTCACATTGCAAAAGAAACGGGGTAATGCCATTAAAGCAGTAAAACCAAAGGGGTGCAACCTGCTCACTTAATAGCACCCCTCTATTTAAACATGGATGCAGATGGAATCCAGGTTACTCCGTGACTCTAAGGTCCATAGTGACAAGGAAAATGTAAACTAATGAACAAATTAACACTGGTGAAAAATTGGGCTGTTCAAAATCTACATAAGAAACAGATTTATTCAATAAAAGTTGCCATTTCTGCAGTCTGTTTCTGATGAGGATAGTAGAACAAAGGATCTCAAAGTTTCTTCTGCATGCTAATTCTTTTCGACACACGACAACACTGTAAGGTATCTTCTTTTTATGAAATCTTTGTTAAATGCCCAACAATGAACATAGCACAAAAATTAAGGACAATACCTGCCCTGAAGAACAAATAATGCAGAAGTCAAACACAGATAAAAAATCACCCATGGAAAGACCCAAAGACAGATGTTGGCATTGTTCTGTCCCTGGCACGCACAACATTTGTTTGAAGAGCGTGATCAATGTGATGTCTGTGGGTCTCCGGGAGTCTTAAAGAAGGTAAAGGGGAAGAAAAGTGGAAACAGGGACATAAGGAAGTCATAATTGAGTTGGACTCATATTTCTCACCTCCCAGAACGGGGCTTTGACCATCATCAGTACACAGGTAAAGACACCAGTGCACAGGCCAGGCTGGGGCCCCTCACCCTTTTCTCCTGGGGCTGGACCACTGTAAGGAAAACAGTGGCAGATTCCTGGGACCAGAAGAAGAAAAAGCAAATGGTGCTCCACTGGGATGAGAAAGTCTTAGGCCCAGCAAAATCTTCCCTGTAGTTTTTGTGAACCATGAAATTTATGACAAAGATCTGACTGTCTTTTCAAAATGGGAACTCAGTGTTCTGCAAATGCAATGAATGCCTTTTTAATCAATGATCTTGTCTCTGTTTACAGTCTCCATATTGAGATAAATCTTAATTAGTGGCCCCCTACATTAGCAACAGACCATTCCACTTTCTTCCCTGCTTGTACAGTTTTCAAATACTCTGCTAGTGGAATTTTTAAGTCCTGATAAATTACGCTCTGCAGACAGAAAAGGCAAATGTAGAATATATTAACAGATAGGGATGCAGCAAAATATCTTTGGATTCTTGAATGACTAATCCACACTTTCTTTGCAGTGAATCTAGCCTGTTAGCATTCAAACGTGCAAAAGGGAACGTAGCCAATGATTATTTTGATTTAGCAGATGCAGGCTGTATTGCTAAATGTAATTCTATCATCGCTCAAAAGTGAGCATCTCTTTTGAAAAAGTAAGAAGAGACTGCAGCAACTGAACAAAATTAATCATGCCTTTAATTGCTTTGTTCTGCTTACAGTTAGTGATGTAAAATGATGGAAAAATGTTATAAAGCCACTACTCAGATCTGTGTATCGGTACAAAGGCCACATTGACTTAAGTCAGGTACAGAGAGGTCTGACACTACCCAGATTATTATGACACCAGGATCTCACTCCTTATTGCTTGTAATTTTGAGTAAAAAAGTAAAATCTCATGAGCCGTTCCCATGTGGAAAGTCCATAAATGGTATTCTGGCTAGCAGAAAAACATGCAATCGACACCGCCTGTTTTATAATAACGACGAACCCGCCAAAAAGGACAGTGAGAAACATTTTGCTTCAAGCTTTGGGCTAATGGATGCCTTTCTTCAGAGCTTATGGAAGCAGCAGTTATACTAGCAGACAAGGTAGCTTCCTGGATTCTGTTAAAGAGTGTTAAAGAGTGATAAAGATGATATCCACCTTTTCATTTCCAGCGTGTTTGAAGCTAGGTGGAATGAAGAAACCTTATTAGCCAGTAGGTCCAGAAAGGTATAATGCCTCTGAAGATCTTGTTACCTTTTTCACTTGTGAACAACTGAGAATCAAATTCAGATTTCTTTTAACAGATTTGTTTCAGAAGTACATATTTACTTTATTGTATTTGTTATACTAAGTTTATCATATGCAGTTCACAATGGCAATTCAAAACTTGATTTTGGAGCTGTAATAGTTTGCCACAGGTACTGAGACTAACCAAGAAATGTTATTTCCTCTCCCTTGTGGAGTCAGAATCTAAGCGCTTCCATTAATATTTCTACCAGTAAAGTTCCACTGCCTGAATATCAATGCTACTTGTATTTATTATTTGTATAAAAGTAACCCCGTCCTGGCTCCACATGATAGCTGGATGTCAGCATGCTGGGCAGTGACTATAATGAGAGACTGTTTCTACACTGAGGAGGAAAAAAGAGCAACCAGATCAACTGATTCTCAGCAGATCTTGGCAAATAACTGGTTCTTGTTGTTTTCTGAACAGATCTAGGAATGAGAAAAATCACTCCCACACCACCTGACACAGTTTGGTTTTGGTTTTCTTGCTGATTAAAATACTCCAAAAATATTGAAGTGTTCTAGTTTTCTTTCCATTTTATTTTCCAATATTATATTTGGGAAATATATAGCTTAGATGTTATATGAAAATAAAACAAAAACAAAAAATCAAGTTCCTTTTATTTATAAAGTATGGACCCCTAACCCTTTGTCTAAATGGGTCTTGATGGGTCTTTAAATTTTTTTATATATAAACCCCTTGGGGTTTTTTATCTTAAAATCTGTCTTTACCCAACGTAAAGCAAAGTGGAATGAGAAACATCTGGTCCTTTTCCCTCAGAGAGCATGGATTCAGTTAAAGCAATAATTACTGACTCCTTGGAGAACCCGCACCCTTGGAGGAGCTTAGAAGATCCAGATACCTCAATTGCGAGGGACCGAACTAATTACCAAGTAATTTTTTTAATGAATCAAGTCCTCAAGAAATAACTTCAAACCTTCCCTACCACCCTAAATTACTCTGACAAGGTGATCTCATGAGATAATCTAACCCCCTAGGTGATGGAAAATGCAAATTAATAGAGACATGAAATAAAATCAACTGAACATTTTCATGCTTGATCGTGTCTTCCTTTACCATCTTAAAAAGCTGTAAATGTGCGTAGTTTGTCTTTTTGAAGTGTCTATCATGATCAATGGGCATCAACAGTGACTGGGCCTCTGGCTGGGGGCCTCTGTTTTGTAGGAGCTGTGACACTGAATTCAGTTAGGTACAGCTCACTAAAACCCCAGTATTATGCTAAAGCTGTCTCTATTTCCTGTTGACTAGAACAGATATGTCAGGATCCAGTGGCCAATATGGATTTTCAAAGAAAGATGGTATTTCCTGCTGTGTGAAGGAAGCATCTGTAACCAAAAATTACTTCAAAGGAAACAATTCTGGAACCACTTAAAACATAAAATAAGTTTTAAGGACAACTGCAGGAGATGGGAAGCAGAAGCCTGCATTTCACCTTTCTATAAGCACTTAAAGTACAGAACAAGGACACAAAGGTGCCTGGAGAAGATGGGAAGCAGAAGCCCACATTTTATTTCTCTATACTTAGACATAACTGAAACAAAAACCCTGATTTTTTTAAAAGATGCGTATGTGTAACACAGGAAACTACCTGCTCCTCTTTGTGAAATTTCATTCCTTACTTCCAGTATTTTGCTAAATTGACTTAGAAATGAAAGCACTTACACAGGGAACACATTATCTGGAGAGAAAAAGTTGTAGTTATGGGTTGAAATGTGAGTGATTACCTGAGGTATTCCAACTCCAGCATCATTATTGCTGATTTTGAGCACAGAAAATGCAAAGAGATGAAAAGGTGTGAAGTGACAGGTTAAAAGCTCTTATTCAGCGACTGACATACTTGAGAACCTTGGCTGCTGTTGTTTCAGAGCATTGCTATTTATGGATATAAGTATACATACAGATACTTATGAATACATTTACACCTGATGAATAGAAGCAATAAACTGTCCTAAGTTCTCTTGAAAATGTATGTTTTTATACATTTATGTGGTGCATAAATTATACATATTTCATATATAGTAGACATATGACAAGATCTATAATAAGTATTCATACATAGATTTTTTTATCTAACAAGTGCTCTTAGCAGAGTAGCCACGTGCTTGGAAAATAGAGTGGACAGAAACATATTAAGAGTATTAGTTCAGTGACTGTAGCTACTTACAACATTCCCAGGAAAGGATAAATATTTGTTACAGATTGCAAAAGCTACGCCAATAAAATGGCCTCAGAAGCTGCAACACATTCTATCCTTTCTAATCACAAAAATAGCTTTTCATTTACTCAAACATCTAAGGAATAATTGTCTGAGAAAGCCTTCAGCTATGATGAACACCTCTCATGTTTTCTCCATTGCTGAATGGTGCTATTAAGTTTATCACAGATGGGAGTGGGAATATTGCTAAAGCCTGAATGGGAGAGAAAGGCAACAGCCACCTGGTGATCTTAGAATGGAATAGTTCATGGATGCTTAAGCAGCCATGGATGGGGCTATACAATATCTTCTTGCTGAAATAATTTCATGGCTTACAGTTCCCTTTTGTTGCAAAAAGATTAATATGTGAAATTTGTCAATTTAAGGGTATTTTCTGGGCTCAGGATCTGTCAGTCATTTACTTTCCTTTTTCACGAGCTTGAGGAATTTATTTGGAAATGGACCCCCAGTTAAATTGGGTTTGCTCCACCATTAAGCAGAACCAGCGCAGCTCTGATGATGTCTCCAGTCCGTGACAACCGTGGGAATATAGCTGGCAGTAAAAAGGCAATTTTCATTAGCAATTTGTAATTCTTCCCATGTTCACTTCAATTAAACCTGCAGCCCTGTTATATAGTTGGCTATATATCTATAATAATATTGCTGTAATAGCTGTAATCAATAGACAGTTGGAGATTGAAAATAACCAAGCATATCAGGACACATGCATGGATGTCCACACAATTACACACTATGTGTATATGTGTGAGTAATCTATGCGCACACAAATACATATACAACTGTAACAGAAATAAGATTATGAGGCATTCCATGTTAATAGAGGCCCCATACTTGATTACAGGCGGTACTTTTCGTTTTATAAACGCATTTCTATCCTTGATATGTCTTACTGTAAATATTTTGCAAACAGAATTTTTTAAAACCTGACCCCACTGAAATCAACAGTGATTTTACCAGTGGCTTCAGTAAAGCTGAGATCTATTCTATCAAGCATTGTGGAGTAAACCCTAGAGAGTCCTCCCTAATGTGCTTTCCTTTAGTCAGACACAAGCACTTCTACAAACTGACTTCTTCCACTGACTTCTACCTGAAGGATTGGGGTTCTGCTCCTTAGACAAAACCGACTGGTTTAATTGGCTGTTATGCTAACAAGATGACAGATACGAGGGTTTTTCTACTACTTCATGATGATCCGGATCACAGTGATACTTTTATTGTTGTGAGTTTATCCCTTAACATGTTGCAGATGTTCACTGTGATGGATATGCAACCAGCATCATCACTGACACGGTGGATCCTCTAGAGACATGGAGTACAACAGCAGCCCAAAGTCATGCTGGGCAGCAATGACGGAAATCCTAACGTGATTTCTGAATGATGGGAGTCAAGAATAGCTTTAAGAAGCCTTACAGTGAGGGTCTGATGTTTACAAATACTTATGTACACTTTTTATTTGCTTCAGTTTGCAGTACTGCAGGAGCAGGAAAAGCTGTCAAGGAAGTAGAGTTTGAGAAATTAAACTATACACTGAAGGTATCCATATAGTCACAGACAAAAAAAGATGGCATTTTTGACGATGTGCTTTACAACAGATCCAATTCACAATTTGCAGCTCTGGGGAAGGAGTGAAGTGCCTGAGAACAGAGTGCCATTTACACACTCTTAGGTATCATGCCTGGCCTCCAGATGCTCTTCCATAAGGGCACAGGTCTCCTGTAGGTCCTGTGTCATACCTGGTAGTCCTGGATGGATGGCTTAGACCCTATGGCATCTTTAATCGTATTACACACCTATGTGTAGGCATCTGGATCACCTCCTTCTTTCTTCTCCTTGAATCAACTTGTGCAAGTTAAGTTTCTGGTCTGCCTTCGTGCTTCAGCTCCCCGTTTCCAGAGGGACTACTGTCCCTACTCCATTTGTTTACAGTGGAAGTAGAGACTCTTCTACAGTCAATGAAAATATGGTGCCTACCATAACCCACTCCTGGAATTCCAGGTGGAGCCCCCAGATTCTACTGAATATGAACCAAGGTTTATAAAGTGCTACAAGCCACACTGATGATGAGTAAACTGCTCAGTTTGGAAAACTGAAGTAAAAACTTTTTTAGCCTGATTGTTTTGAGGGAATGGCAGACTACTGATCGCAGAGAGGGGTGGCACGCGCTTCTACAGCTGGGGTGAAGCAATTTTAAGTGCTTTATGGACTTTAAGGATTAAGTCCCAAGGACAATTCCTTGTTTTAAGTAACTCGGGTACTGCATGATACATGGATGATTTTTATGGCCGCTGTGAAGGGTTGTGAACTTGTTTTATTTGTGTAGATTAAAATGTCATGGATTATTAATGAGTTACTTTTTCCTTCTAATAGGCAGTATTCATCTTCTACTAGTCCCTTAAGGTCCTCAATTTTTGGCTGCGGAGTGCATATGAGCACTTGGCTCAAGTTTGTGGATGTCAGAACTCTATTTAAACCACAGTGGAAGTGAAGCAGGCCACTTCTGCTAAATTATTTCAATTTAATTTAGTCTATTTTGAAATCAGCAAGAGCAAATTTCTACTTGTTCATCTCATTTTGGCTGTACAGTTCTAATTTTTGATAAGAAAAATCTGTAACAAAGACACAATAGAGATTCTTACGAAACTGCTATGCAAAAGTAGTAATAAAAATGCAGAAAATAGTGATTATTATTTCCCGTCCTTACCCCTAGATTATTTTTCCTTTTCAAATAGTTTATTGATTTCACTGACTTCATAGCAGGTCCACATAAGCAAAGCACATAGAGGGCAGGAACAAGATTATTGCATTAATGAGAGCAGATACTGTACAGACATCAGAAACTTACCACAGTTAAAAAGATGAGAGAGCAACAGAGGAAAATTAAATTATTGATGGGAGACGGATGTCTAACAGACTGCTGGGCCTTATAAAATATAGGAACTAAACTCAGCATATATGTAGAAGGAGGCAAAGTAAATATATAAAGTACGTATAATCACAGATGCAATTATTTCCTCCTCACTCAAGCAAAAACATGTTTTACCTTCAGGGGTTGCTTTGCAAGGTCATGCTGGCAAGAGGTTCACAGCTAGAGAAGCATCCTTGAAATAGGTTGCTATGATCATTGTATAAGTCAGTGATATGAAGGACAAAGGGATCAAACCCATTTGTTTAAAGCAGCACTTTATTTGTTAGCATAACCTGGAGCAATCGCAGTGACCATTATCTTTATCTGCGCATCTGACAGCAATGTACTACGCTGAAAGAGGCTTGAAAAAGGTTTGCGTGCTTGAAAGCTTGGCTGTTCTTTCTAACTCCGTTGGATGGCCTAATAAAAAACATTACCTCTAGCCACAAACCTTGCTTTGCTTATATTCCTACTCTTCAGGACTAGAACAACATTGGCAGTGCAGAGTAGGGGAGACTGGCATTCATGTTTGAGCAGGGAATTCTCCTTCATAAAGAATCAGCACTATAGAATGATGCTGTAAGCCAGATACTTGCATTGTAGCAAGGGAAATATTAACTACTGTGTCGGTTTCAAAGATGAGTAAACTGCTGTGGACCTGAGTGTTGCTAAAGATCCAAAAAAGGCGGAAACTAACTCCAGACACGCGGCTCCTGGTCCATCAGACAACTCCTGGTTTTGCGCATCAGAGTCTCTCAGTGCTTAATGAGGAGTCCATAACGTGAATGAGGTAAGAGCAGTGAGGAGGAAAGACTTGAGGAGTCTTGAATGACTTATTTATTACCACACCAAGCTCACTCCTGAAGCTTCCAGGCATTCTTAAAACATATGCCGCAGGATACCTCGTGCCAGCTGGCAGCTCCACTGTTAGTCACTGCTTTTCAATGCTTGCAATTGACATCTTGTCCCAGATCCAGCATCTAAAACATAGTCTTCTCTGCTGGCTCAATCGAAGCTTCAAGCCATATAAAAACTTCTTGGTATTGGCACACAGGCACGTAGTACCCTATACAAAATGATTCCCAAATACATCCAGGTCTTAGACTGATCGCTTTGGTTTCTGCTGCTGACATAATATATGCAGCAGGAGGCCCTCTACCTTCTGTTAGCTCTCCAAAATGAGAACTCAAGATCACAAAGAGGTTATAGCAAGCCTTTTGGATTTCACTCAGTTGCGCACTGTTTCAGAACACAAAAGGAAGAGAATTCACCTTTAAATCACACAAGGTGATTTTTCTCCACATGCTCTTTCCCCAGCTACATCCTTGTAAAAACTGGTTTAGGCAAATGAAAATAGAAGTGTTACTCTAAGGCAAAAAATCGACACATTAAGGAAAAAAAAAGAGGTAAAGTAGTTCTGTCTGGAATGGCAGATTGAGAGTAAAACTCAGCAATGAACCTGAAGGTTTGAACTGTCAGAAGTACTTTGGGGGCAGAGGGTATAGAAAGGGGCTACGCTGGTGACCCATCCTCTGTGGAAGCACACGGTGTGGTGCAGGAACACACTGCTGTGTTTTGCAATACTGAATTTACAGGCTGATGTTTCCCTCTATCATTTTCTCAAACTCCACAGTGAACGTGAATTCTATTTTTTTCCACTTATTTAGTTTAATTAAAACACTCATTTCACAACCTCCAAAACATACACGGCCCTCTACAGGGCCTCAGAGAGCAGAGTACAACACCGTCACTAATCCCGATAGTGAGAGTCAGCATTCAATATTAAACCGCTGTAATTAATGAAACTGTGCTGTTGCCATTTTTCACTAACAGAGGATTTCCAAGAGCAAATTGCAGCAATAAATTACATCATTACAGCCTATATTATTGTGCTGTGAGGTAACAAATCTTGCAGAAAGACAATCAGCTTTGCTAGAGAAAAAAATACAGCGAACAAATCAGATGACTAGGGCCTGATTAAAATTAATGTCGGTGTTACTTTTGTTTCCATGCGCTTCCTGAAATTCCCTCTCTCACCAGCGTGCTGGCTTGCAGAGGCTCGTGCTGTGGTGCTGGTGCTTTAAGTATCCGGCATGATTTGTTTCTGAGGGGAAAAGGGATGCTGGCAGGTTCGGTGTCCGCGTCGCCACACGCTGCAGCTCACCTGGGGCGGTCCTGGGAGCCTTTTGATCCTGGGATTACAACTACACCAAAGCCTATGGCCACTGCTCCTCCCAGGCAAGGAGAAAGGGCCAGAAGCACGGCACCGGCTTTCTCCCCAGCCCTGTACTGAACCCTGGCCTAGGATTTTCAGTCTGGTGAAATTCCTGTGGATTGGAAAAAGGGGGACATGACCCCGATATTCAAGAAAGGAAAAAAAGAGGACCCAGGAAACTATAGGCCAGTCAGTCTCACCTCTGTGCCTGGCAAGATCATGGAGCAGATCCTCCTGGAATCTCTGCTAAGGCACATGGAAAATAAGGAGGTGATTGGAGACAGCCAACATGGCTTCACCAAGGGCAAATCCTGCCTGACAAACTTGATGGCCTTCTACGATACTGCCACGAACTTGGTGGACAAAGGCAGAGCAACGGACGTCATCTACCTGGACTTAAGCAAAGCATTTGACACTGTCCTGCATGACATCCTAGTCTCCAAATTGGAGAGTCACGGGTTCGATGAATGGACCACTCGGTGGATAAGGAACTGGCTGGATGGCTGCACTCAAAGGGTTGTGGTTAATGGGTCAATGTCCACGTGGCGGCCAGTGACGAGTGGTGTCCCGCAAGGGTCAGTACTGGGACCAGTGCTATTTAACATCTTTGTTGGAGACATGGACAGTGGGATCGAGTGCACCCTCAGCAAGTTTGCCGATGACACCAAGCTCGGTGGCGCGGTTGACACACTGGAGGGAAGGGATGCCATCCAGAGGGACCTGGACAGGCTTGAGAGGTGGGCTAATGCAAATGGCATGAAGTTCAACCAAGCCAAGTGCAGAGTCCTACACCTGGGACGTGGCAATCCCAGGCATAAATACAGGCTGGGCAGAGAATGGCTGGAGAGCAGCCCTGAGGAGAAGGACTTGGGAGTGCTCATGGATGAGAAGCTCAACATGAGCCGGCAGTGCGCGCTGGCAGCCCAGAAAGCCAACCGTATCCTGGGTTGCATCAAAAGAAGCGTGGCCAGCAGGGCACGGGAGGTGATTCTCCCCCTCTACTCTGCGCTTGTGAGACCCCACCTGGAGTACTGTGTCCAGCTCTGGAGTCCTCAACATAGAAAGGACATGGAACTGTTGGAACAGGTCCAGCGAAGGGCCACTAAGATGATTAGAGGGATGGAGCACCTCTCCTATGAGGACAGGCTGAGAGAGCTGGGGCTGTTCAGCCTGGAGAAGAGAAGGCTCCGGGGAGACCTGATAGCAGCCTTTCAGTATCTGAAGGGAGCCTACAGGAGAGCTGGAGAGGGACTCTTTGTCAGGAAGTCTAGTGATAGGACAAGGGGTAATGGTTTTAAATTGGAAGAGGGGAGATTTAGATTAGATATTAGGAAGAAGTTCTTTACTGTGAGGGTGGTGAGGCACTGGAACAGGTTACCCAGGGAAGTTGTGGAGGCCCCATCCCTGGAAGTGTTTAAGGCCAGGCTGGATGGGGCTTTGAGCAACCTGCTGTAGTCAGAGGTGTCCCTGCCCATGGCAGGGGGGTTGGAACTTGATGATCTTTAAGGTCCCTTCCAACTCTAACCATTCTATGATTCTATGATTCTATGATTTAGTATTTTATCTCCCTCAAGCAGAATTACCGAGCTTGAAGTACAGATTCCTAATGAATTCCATGACAAACATCCTCAGTGACAAGAGTCCGGCTGGATAATGAACTGTACACTGAAGGCAGGGTAAGGCAAACACACATCTAACAGCAAGCTGAAGGTGAAGAGTTGCTGGGTTTTTTAATGCTTGGGATAGCTCGTTATAACACTGAGGCTTATAAAAGTCCTGGTGATTTCTTTTGCCCATGCTCACTCATCATCTTACAATCATAGAATTGTCTAGGTTGGGTGGGACCTTTAAGATCATCGAGTCCAACCATCAACCCAACACTGCCAAACCCACCGCTAACCCCCGTCCCTTGGCACCACGAGACTGGCCACCAACTGGATTTAACTCCATTCACCGCCACTCTTTGGGCCCGGCCTCCCAGCCAGTTTTTTACCCAGTGAAGGGTACACCCATACAAGCCATGAGCAGCCAGTTTCTCCAGGAGGATGCTGTGGAAAATGGTGTCAAAGGCTTTATTAAAGTCCAGGTAAACACCACCCACCGCCTTTCCCTCATCCACTAAGTGGGTCACCTCATCACAGAAGGAGATCAGGTTAATCAAGTAGGACCTGCCTTTCACAAACCCATGCTGACTGGGCCTGACCACCTGGTTGACCTGCATGTGCCGCGTAATGGCACTCAGGATGACCTGTTCCATAATCTTCCCTGGCACCGAGGTCAGACTGACAGGCCTGTAGTTCCCCAGATCCTCCTTCTGGCCCTTCTTGTGGATGGGCGTCACATTTGCTAACCTCCAGTCAACTGGGACCTCCCCAGTTAGCCAGGACTGCTGCGAAATGATGGAATGTGGCTTGGTGAGCACTTCCACCAGCTCCCTCAGTACCCTCGGTGGATCCCATCTGGCCCCATGGACCTGTGTATGTCTGAGTGCTGTAGCAGGTCACTCACCATTTCCCCTTGGATTACGGGGGCTTCGTTCTGCTCCCTGTCCCTGTCTACTAGCTCAGGGGGCTGAGTACTCAGGGAACAACTGGTCCTACTACTAGGACTGAGGCAAAGAAGGCGTTAAGTACCTCAGCCTTTTCCCAGTAGACATCTGGTAGGTTGAAGTAAATCTTCCATTGTAACAATCTGGAAGCATCTCCTTGTTGTCTAGATAGTCCCACTGTCCAAGCTGGAGCACCTCAGGACCTCATTAATTAGACTGCAGCCTAAACAATTCATAATTCTGCTAGGTGAGTATTTCACCTGATTGTGAAGAATGAGGTATTCCCCAGAAACATTAAAACTCTCTTTACAGATCAAAATCACCATTAGAAGTTGCCAATTAAGAGAAATTGTTCCTAATTTTTGGTATGGGTCACAGCTAAGCCACTTACTGCTCAAGCTGGCCGAGTAACTGCTGTGTTTGCAAACACACCTGGTCTCTCTGGCAGTCACTGCTCAGCCTGGCATCCCTCTGAAGTGACAGCATGAGAAGGTGGAGACCATTTACCCTCTGGGGTAGACCATGAACCTTTGTTGTCTGGAATAAGTTTGGGCAGTGCTTGGACTTGTATTTATCAGTTAAGTCAAGACAACTGATTGTTAGCTAAAGATAATGAGAGCGCACTAGTTTAGATGAAAACTGGTCTATTAACTTCCATAGGAGAGGGCATAATCTGGAAATTGAGACTGCTGAGTTCAGTCCCCCTTCCAGCTCTGCCAGCACCTCACGAACAAGCTCATGAAATGTTCTTCCATCTCCCCATCCATTCCTTTCAACTCCTTCACAGCAGAAGTGCAGAGCTGCAGGAGATTCAGAATCAGGCATAGCATTGGCCTCCCATCATTGGCCACGGGTGAACCCTGGTCAAAGTCTGAATCGCTTAACACATACTACAGTTTTACAAATTGGTAACTTCTCCACCTTTAAATTCCAGTTCTGTTTCAGCTGCAAACTTTTACAGAACAGGAGCCTCTGAAATTGTTCTCCTGCTCCTGCTGAGAAGCGCTTCTCTGCCCTCCTCCGTGCGACAAGGCAGCGAAGGCAGCAGGGGAGTGCACATAGGGAGAACACAGACCTTAGCAGCTACAGCATCAAAATACACAGCCCTGAACATCCTTCTAAAGCACTTATCATCTGGGTCCAGAGCTCCCTTTCTGCTGGCTCATTACTATGGCTCCGCACAGTCTCTGCTCACATGTGTGTGGCAGCTGTGAAATTGCCTTTGTGGTTATGTTAAACAATCAGAATTTTAATCAGCTGTCATTTCAAATATAAGCTGTTATTTAAGATGTCTTCTTCTGACGGAGCAGTATCACAAACCTGAACCCATACTTAAAGCAGTCTCAAAATCCTGCCCAATAAATCACAAGAACAAAAGAATCTCCAGACTTCACATTACACAATGCAGTGCCATGAACCAATACCAAAATTATCTGCAGCACAATGTGGACTTGATTCCGGGTAACTTCAATGCTGCGAATCAGCATTGAAGCCCGTGGCTGTCTCCATGCAGCCCTGCGCGCTGCCATGCCGTCCCAAGAAAGAGCCCGTGACAGCACTCTCCTAACGTGCACAAAGGATCGACACCAAGCACGGAGAGGCCGGGGGATCCCGAATCCCTCTGCCCGCTATGTTAGGACAGAAGTGTGATCCTACGTCCCAGCGCCAGCTGCGCTGCCCCTCCTCTCCCATGCATGGAGCTCAGTTTCATCCAACCTGGAACAACACCTTGACTTCCACCAGCTTGGCTTGCGGACTGAGAATTTTCCAGAGGATTCTGACTTGTCTGTCATTTGCCTGTGCAGCATTTGGTGCTGTGAGACACTCCTATTCGAGGGGAGCATTTAGGTATTACCACAACACCAAGCACCCAACAATGGAGTGGCTGGCTGGCTCGCTGCACAGTCTCATTGTTCTGCAATATTCTGCCCAGGCTGAGAAGCATACATATTAAGCCTCATATTGATATCTCTCTAATACTGGCAGGAAAATTAGCGAAGAAATCCAAAAGATCTCTATATGGCAGACATCTCTTACAGAACGCTTTAAAAATCTGGAAGCCAGCTGACCCCACCTCTCCTCGGCGTTTTAAAAATCTCCAAGTAATCCATTCAATAGCATTGTCAGATATAAGGGATGCTGGAAGAGGAAATTATACATACTGTTGTGCTGCATAGAAAATTACATACAAACTCGACCCAATGGAAAAATTAATTCCAGCCAGCTGAGATAGCCTTATTGATCCATTCTCATTTCCTGCAAAAGGTAGGACTGAATGTGATTGTAGTAAAGAAAAGGAAAACAGAAGCTAGAGGCAAAAGTGCAGGGCTTGTAGAAATGATGACTTAGACTTAAAAAGGCACTGTTAAATTGAGTCATTTCGAATTCTTTATGTTGTCTGCATCTTCTGAACAATTTGAGATCAATGAACAACAGTCCACCCTTTTTTTGCTTTTGTTTCCTGATGGGCAGACAACAAAAAAGCCAATTCTTAGCAGATAAGATTAATCGATATGCATTGCTAGTCACAGCTCAACGCACTATGTGACACAGCCAATTTATAAGCAGGTATGCCGGCTCCTGAGTTCATCTGGTATAAATATAGAGCAATGACACAAACTTTAGTGAAATTATATCCACCATAAATCTGAAGGAAGGAATGCTATCCTCGTTTAAACAATTGTAACCTGCCATGATGGTAATTGCAGGCATATAAGTGATGTCGGTTACTGCTTCTCCCTTAACATCAAAAGATTGTAACTCTGGGCTTTCATGCAGAGCACTCAGTCTTGTAACTGGACTCTGAAAACTCTTGACTTCATGGCATTATTTAGGGCTTCACACTTGATTTAAGTTGTCCCAGTTAGTATTACTAATAGTAAAAGGATGGTTTTACATCAAATAAATTTCCTTCAACTCACAGCATTACTTTGATGTGATTCATAATTAAATTATCTGAGACAATACCTGTCAGCTGAAAAGTTTGATACGTAGATTACCTGTTCGTTTGTGATAAGCAAATCAGGGAATGGATGTGTTTATATAGCCTCAGATTTTATCTTCTGGAAAGCTCCTCGGTGCCTGTTGCCCCCCACTTCACTCAAGACTGAAAGATTAAAAGGAGAATTTTGCACTTCTGTGACCTTGAAACAGGCAGAGCTTTATGGTGTGAAGTCACAGGTTGTGCAGGGATGAAAACTCTATTTATTTAGGTCCATATTTTAAAATGGTATTACAGGGACTTCATTACAATGAAATACCTTAAAAAATCTTTACCTTGGGGAATGGCATACATAAATGTGTATATAAAACAAACATTGCTTTGGGAGCTAAATTTTCGATCATCTGTTTTAATGGAAAGCAAGCTAATGAGCACACATTAAAATGTCAAAAAGTGGTTTTGGCCGAGTCACAGCTCTGCACCTTAGATGTCCATTCACTTACTTTCGCAGCAGAACTGTCAATACCTTGAGTTCTGAATGCAAAGAAAGGTACGAGCAAACCAAGCACTTCCTAATGAAACACCATCAGTAGAGAGGCAGGACGTGTAGAGACAGACCAGATCTTTTATTAGACCCACTGATAGAGCTGGGGAGGAAAGACAAACTTTTGAGCATGTGATACAGCAGCAACAACCTTCAAGAAATGCCCGAGAGTCACTCCAACTTGATTTGCTTGCGAGCAGTTATCAACAGATTAAAAAGCCTGAAGAATTAAGTCTGAAAGACCCATTGAAAACTTGGTGTTATTTTAAGGAAGAAGTATGCATGGATGAGCAAGTTACGTGGCTTCCCACGGTGACATATCTTTTTGGAGTAAATTCAGATTAGAACTCTCAGATTAGACTGCTGAGACTGCGTTTATGCTTCAGCACCTTAAATATCTGGATTTCACACAAGTCACAGTTAGAGATGAACTAATTCAGAGGGAGTTTATCCTGCTATTGAAGGATGACTACTTCAGTTTCATATACAGGGACCCAGATGGTCTTGCATAAATATTAAACCCTTGATTTGCCAGTCTACCTCCCAGGCAGGAGTTCTCCTTTAACACTGACGTGCCTTACCGGCATCAGACAATGAACTTAGACGCAGGTCTTCTACCTTGCTCTAGCCCAAAGCAAAATTTAATGGTATTAAAAATTATCCATTTAAAGCACAAAAAGAAATCTCGCTAAATTTCCTAAAACACGATCCCATGTTGGACACAAACATACAGACTTCTTCAGCAGGATTTGTGTGTGTGTGCATGCTACAAATGTGAATGACTTTGGTTTGGTTTTTTGCCTAGTCAAGTGATGCAAATGATACAACTGGCTGCATTTGCTCATGACAGGATAGAAATCTGAGGAAAAAGTGGGAAGTAAGTTAAGCAACCTTGTATACTTTAATTGGCAAGTTCTGAGGTTACTTGTGATTAATTGAGGACATTTTCAAAAGCAGTTTAGCAGATAATTAATTAAGCTACTATGAAAGCACTTTCCTAATTGATGCTGCAACAAGTAACATGAAATCAGAAATGCTAGAACAGGGCACGATGCAGACAGTAGATTTTCTCTCCTGGAAGGTTAAATCTTTGGGGTAGTTTTTTCCTGTCAGCAAACAGTGGGATATATTTCCTGAAAGCAACAGAACCAGTTAGAATTACATTTTCCTAACTTTCCTGTCTCATTTTTCTCTCTAAATACCTTGAAGTGTGAAATGTCCTCCAAAATTACTCAGATTGATTAACTTCTGAGCACAGGAAAAAAATATACTTACTTCAAATTTACATCTCATTTTTTCTGGGAAAAAGTTATTACACTTATTTTCAGCCCAGTAGTTTTGACATCTCTCGTTCCTTTTATTTCACTGTAGTGTTCACTGGAGCAGCATCAAGGTGGTGTTGTTTCTTACTTGTGTACACTATTTAGCCTGGCAGTCAGCGACACAGAATATGGATTGTACCCAACCCCTCTCTTTTGACTGTATGATGAATTTCCATTGATTTTTCAGCAACTGTATCCTACCACTTGCTCCGCTGATCCAAGTCCTATAAGGCTCTTTTAAGATTCCAGGTTCAGTTCTTACTGACAATGTCAATTCTTTAATCTCTCTCATTCCAAAACACTGTAGCAACCCAATTGCACTAACCTTTTGAATGCCACTTGTTTTTCATCTTACTACTTTTTTGTAACATAACCAGGCATAGGGCAATAAAGGATACATGACCTTTCTTGCTTCATAAGTTTGGAATGGTTCACATGAGACATGCTTTGCTCTGTGAGTCAGAGACAACCTATGTTATACTGAAAACAAGCAAAATTTTACTGAATTCATCCTCAAAAGACTGACTAGGATACCCATCAGACCAATGGCAGAGACTCAATCAGATCCTACATCCTAATCCAGTACAGTATCTTTGGGCAACTCCTTCTTTCCCTTTTTTTGGCCACCTTTAAAAATTCGGAATGACAGACTGTACTTCTGATGTTAGCAGTTTTGCTGCAGGAACACTCCAATTCTTAAATCAACAAAATCTACTTCACCTTCTAGAGGATTATGAAACACACTTGCTGATAACCATTGAGATCTAATTTCTGTGCGCAACAATGCGCTGCTGCGGTACAGTGTGTGGTGGAGATAAAGAGCACGGTCCGACTCCTCAGCAGACACAGTCTCACCCTCTCTCTTTTCAGTGTGACTCTTGTTTCTGAACAGCAGAACTGCCAGGTAATCAGCTCAGCTAGAGATTAGTGCCTAAATGAGGAAAGCACCCTGGCTGGATATGCAGTGTCAGCTAACAGAAAACTCTCAAAATTCCCTTTATCTACTAATATCCTGCTAGCAAAGCCAATTTTGCATTGGTATCCCATCCGACTGGATTCTGTTAACACAGTATATTTTGGCTCCAGCCAAGTATTATCACAAGGTACAGGAATGAGATAAGCAAACACAAGAAAGCTTTGCAAAGAGAAAGGTTTAATGATTTCATTGTTTTTGCATGACCCAGAGTGCCTCATGGTACATCTGTTGGGACTAAAAGTTCTTACCTTATATGATTTATACAACACTAACTTCATTCATTAAACCTCTGGTTCTTAAAGGAAGCCTTGTAGGTTGATGAATTTTAATCTAGGATAGACACAAGTCTGCAAGTAAATCTTGAACTGCCTATGCAAGCGCAAAGGCATTAGACCCTGATATGAGATATTAAAAAAAAAATCTTGATTCCCTCAGATACGGAGTACAGAGGAGCAACTGATGAATTATTTCAAGAAATGAACAAGAAGATGTAAAGTCTGCCAGCAGACAGACTGTCATTTGGTACTCGAAGGCATCTATCTCAAAATAAAATCTGACCACAAAAGCCTTCCTTACACACATTTTCAAGACTTTAGAGGACAGATGCTCAGATACTTATTCCCCGTTTAACGCCACTGGTAATGAGGACAATTATTTTCCTCTCAGATCTGGAATGTAGAACGAGCTTGCTGCTGAATTAGTGGACTTTGGATCAGGCAATCGCTGACCATGACCTCATTTGGTATGAGCAGCAGTTTTACTCTTCAAAGAGGAAGAATATCTTGAAGACTGGGACTTCCAGGAAATAATACTCACCTAATTATCTGCTGCAAACTACTGAACACTGTTCAAAGAAAAGAAACTACAAGAATGTCACCACCAAGGTTATGCACAGGAGAGGCAAAATTCACAAGTGGGATGGATATGTCTAACTCTTCTTCCAAATCCTGAGCTCTAACATTGATTAATGGTAGCACATGCAATTCCTCTATTAATTGTCACTTGATCCTATTCTAGGTAGCTGGCAGCTTCATGCTTTTTCCTTTCCTGAGGTTCAGGAGGACTTCCAAAATAAATTCTCAGTGTGCACTTCACCTGTGAGCATGGAAAAAGTTCTCAGCATGTACCTAAATCCCACAGAAAATAAAATGTCTACTGAAAAACAGTGCAGCTGAGATTTTGGAGACCTCGATGAAATTTCTTGTTCGCTTGACTTGGAGGCGGAATTTAATCCTAGGTTGCTCGCTCACAGGAGGGGGCCCTAACTGCTAAGTCTCAGGGCTCCCCCTGTCCCAGCCTGGCTCTGTATAAGTAATTGCATCTTCACCGGGCAGAGAAGAGCCAGAGACGCTGCTTCCACAAATCACATTTGTGAGCCTTGTAAAGCCGGGTAACAGGTATGATTTCACAGGGAGGTAGATAGCCCACAACTGGTGCTACAACACTGAGCAGAGCGAAAAGATTTTAATCCAAGACATTTTTTCTGCATGGAAGTTTACTTTATTTTTCTTAAACCTATTATGGAGGCTATTATTATTTTCTGTATCTTCCTTGAAACCACAGGTTCTTACACCATTAGGGAAATGGCCGGTGAAATGAGTATCAGCCTCAGCCTGCTAAGGACCAAGAAACTTAGGCTTTAGCAGAAGGTCCCTGTAAAGTTGCCCTAGAGTCTGCAAGTTCAAGCCACGTAACGGCAATTAGGAATGGGAAGGTAAGCCTACTTGGCTTGGTGTTACCAGCTGGTAGCCTGGAGGGAACCATGCATGACAGAAATTCAGGATTTAAAGTCTGAGAGAGACTTCTAAAGGCGCAGCATCTCTTTCCTCTGTGATGAGTTTATAAGAACCCAAACTGTGTGATGTGTGCAGGCCATTGAATGAGGGCATGCCGTCAGCAAGCAGTCCTACAGAGCTATAAACGGGGAGGCAGGGCAGAGAACATTCCTTTGCAATCCTCCCTGAGGCCTGGTATATGTTTTCTCAGACCACGAACAGATCAGATGGAGCAACATGCTGAAGTAGTTTCTTACCATGGCCAATGGAACAATTCCAACAAGATCCTTCTGGCAGATGAAGATTTCAGACAAGGTTATGTCTGTTGTCCCCTTCCGAGGGTATTCCACCTGCCAGGTGATGGGCTGCGTTCCAGAAAGGCTGCTGAAACTGGCTATTTCAAAGTTCATCTGCACGACCTCATTGAATAAACTGTTACTTCTGAAAAGAGGAAAACAGGGAAAGGGAAGAACTATTACTTTCGCTGAAGAAGGCAAATGAAGTGAATCATATTAGCTACTGGAAAATGCAGCTATTTATATGCAGATATAATACAAGGTTTTTTTCAATCTACAACTTCTTCAGAGCATACAAACTGGAATTATTCAAAATGGGTCAGCTGCTCTTACTATGAACACTATGTGCAGGGATAAAATCCAGGATATCGTATCTGATGAAAGCAAAATATATTTATTCAATTACATGTTTTTTATGATTTTGCAAGTATGATTCACCCCTACTGCAAGATGGATTTGACCCTGATCAACCAAAGTTAAGTCCAGTGCAGCTCATGAAGACTGAAGGGCCCAGAATTAGTGTAGCCAAAAAGAAAAACAAGATTCATTGTGTATGTCCACCACCAAAATCACATAAATCCTTAGCAATGAAACTCAGTGGAACTGAAGTTCATATATGCTGCATGGAAGCTGTTAAAAAAATTAACATGATTAAACAGCAACATTACAAGATTAGTCTAAACATAAAGGTACGCTCTGGAAATTAAAAACCCAGGCAGCTGAGACCAAATAGAAAGAACAAAGCAATGACAGGTAAAATTTACTATGAAGTCAGGAGGCGTAAGTTAATTTGAATAACAAATATGAAAAGACAGGCTGAAGTTCTTTCCCTCACATTAAATTTCTTTAACTACATCAAAAATCAAGAGAATATATGAAAGAAATTCGCCAGCCTATCTGTTAGCTTAATTTTTTTTAAAAAGTCCAATTATTGGCAACAAATATTATACATTAACTTTTCTGGAACTTTCCAAATGTCTTTCCACAGTGTAGAAAGTCTTAATATTTCACAGAATATTACTTCAACCTAACCCTACGCTGTGATAATTTTAAAATGAAGAGAGACAGGCATCTTCCTAGCTTCAGTAACCCAATCCCAGCTTCATCACACCTTTGGATGCATTCATCACATAACAGCTTCAATTTTTCCTCTTTTTTTATGTACAATACACGAAGGCCCATTTCTGAGAAAATCCATCAAGAACCGATCATGTACAAAGCACTTAAATTCTCAACTGCTAGACTTTCTTTTTACCTCTGAACAGAAATCACCATTTTTTATTGCTTAAGACATATTTTGTGCTTTACTTTGCATGATTACTTCAAAAGCAAACGCGTTCCCCTGATAATTATTATTTTGGTTATGGGTTTTCATTTGGATGGCTTACTCTGAAAAGTCTTAATACTGCCTAATGCTTTAAATTTATTTCCTTGCTGTTTCCTTGCTGTGTCAAAACAGAGAGATTGTAACACTTTGGCAATAGGGGTACACTTCCTCCATGCATTTAAAGAGTGATTTTGTGTAGTAATGCGATAGATGGATGGGTTTAGCAATTCATAACTCAAGACCAGCCTATTCCCATTTGAAGAGTTCCTACTAAATAAATCTTACAGCTTGTAAATATAAGGCAACTGCGATAACTGTAGTTTACACACTTCTGGGACATCTCAAAATGAATACACACTGGATTGAACTTTGTAATTTATTTGAAAGTGTGATTATATGCAAAGATACCTGAATCACCTGAGCTACAGTGTTCATTTAGCTGTTAAAGGCACCATTATGCCCTAGATTAATGACACCTGAAATACCATTATTTTCACCGTTTCTAGTTCTGACACTTAGTAACTGACAGAGCAAAAGTTTTTACATGTGATTGACTATCTCAGTGCTTTCACTTACGCTAAATAGAGAATAAATTTTTGCACACATCAAAGCTGTTCTAAGTGATAATATATGTCAGGAAAGTTTTCCTGATCAAGAAGTCTACACTTCTCTAAATAGCCTCTGAGCAGATGTGAAACGTGTAGCTTTACAACAAAAGTCCCCCAACTCTACTGGTGGGATGGGAGAGCTCTAGGTGGGAAGCCACAGGTGGGAAAAAGCTCATTTCCAGCCAGCCCACTGATTCCTGATGCGTTGACTTAAGTGAGGGTTCATGACCTCCTGGCTTCCAGCTCTCCATTCCCAACACCTAATTTTCCCTGTACACGAGGCATATTTTTGGTAATTGATGAGCTATTCTGTGACAGAAATCCCTGCTACCAGCTCTTACAACGCTGCCTAAAAACCACCTGCTTAATTGGGATTTCCAGTTCTCACCAAGCACTTGGTACCACTCATTGAGCTATTTCAGCCAAGGATCTTCTTGACCCACGAAAATATAGGCTGTTTCTTCCCAAGGTATCAAGCTGTAGCGGAGGAGAGATACAAAAACGGGTACCAAAATTCTTTTACAGAATTCTGTAAAACATTGCTGAAATATTTGTTCTGTAAAACGTGTAATATAAAAATATCCCAAAATATGCATGATACAAGATAAAGGTTTCATTGGCACTTTTCCAGGATGACCTGCATAATTATTTCAACGCCTGCATTTGTGAGTAACGCACCCATCTCCCTCCATAGCGATAAAGCCTTTATACAATGTCACACTATCATCAGTTTCCTCCTTCCCTCTTCATACAGAAGAAACAGAGAGATGATCAACAGCTGGGAAAGCATCCACTTGAAAAAAAAATATGCCTTCAGAGATGTGTAATGGCTGAGAAAAAAAATTCTCATGAAGCACATTTAATGTTCAGAGCTTGTTCACTGACTGAAACAGCAATTCCTTAATATCTAACATTTAGAACTGCTCAGCAGCCGGAACAGCAAGTAATTATAAAACTTTTCTGAAGTACACAGCACGTAGGGATTACAAATGAAGCTTCATGAAGGCAGGGCTTCTAAGGAATTGCTCTGGGCTGGATAGATGAGTCTAATTTGATCGGATTGAGAGTTCCCCTGGGCCAGCTCACTCCTTGGATTTATTTTAATTTATAAATATGCTAATCATTCAGGGCTAGACTGGACCACGCGCTTGCACAAGGGAGTAAGGACTCCCTTTGATCTGCTGAACAACCACGCCGGCTCTGGGTCTGAGCACACAGACGTAAGAGAGGAGCACTGACCCCCCAGTTACTCCTTTGCTGGAGCAGATGGGCAACGATTAGGTGCTACTTATTGGTTATAGCAGCTAAGCCAGCAAGTCAGTGATGGGGTTAGTAATTTACTATTGGCATAGGCTAGCAGTAAATTACTACCCCAGGAGAACAAGGAGGAACTGTGCTGCAGAGCTCTGTCAATGCTTCTGAGGAGCACAGTTTCATAAGAAAAAGGTGGAACGGAAATATTCCGTTAATGGAAAGATAATAAAAAATGCATAAAAGGCAAAACAGAAGTGACGTGGGGAGAAGCTACCGTGGAACTCACCAGCTCTTGCCAACTAGATGGACAGAACATACACTTCTGATATCAGCTAGTGTTAATTTCATCAGGATTTTTGATTTTAGAATATTTTTCAGGATGATATTAAGTATTCCTTTGCAGCTATTTATTGATCATTCAAACCCAAGAAATAGTTACCCTTGGAAAGAGATTTTTCTTCTATGGATACCCAGGACTGGCTGTATCAAAAGCTGTACTTAACACTCCCTTCAACATAGGGGATTTAAAACATGGTATCACGTATACACAACCTCTGTGTGAGCCCATGGATAGACTCATCATGCGTGTAATACCACAGAAGCTAGAATGCAGAATAGATTCTGTTTCCCTGCAGAGCTCTAGTAAGAGGTGGAATACGTGAAAAGTGTCAATGCTGAAATGGCTCGTACTGGCCACGCGTGGCCAGGGCTCAGCCGAGCCCAGGAGCAGTGACGCACGGGCCCAGTGCTGCAAAGCCCTTCACAGGGCACAGTGGGAGAACTAAAAAAAGTAGCGCAGAGATCTCAGCTGCCGCAAGAGCCATAAACAAACGGGAATCTATGTGGAATGCCTGGCTACACGAGTGGACCAGGAGTCTCTGATGAGAGATTTCAAAGTGTTGGGTTATTGCTCTGAGTAATAGAGCAGTTTCAACTCTTAAATGAGTGAATCTTAGGACTGCTATGGGCTAAATCAATAATTTCGATTTATTACAGTGGCTCTCAAAAGAGAAATTTTTAAAAGTCTAGATTAAAAACATTTTTTAGTCATCCTTTATTCCAACAGATTTTTACTGAAAGTGTCTAGGGATCTAAGAAGACTTCAATCCGCTGAAGATTTAGCAACTCCCTCTTTAAGCTATCTAGTTTGACAGTGACATCTTAATGCAAGATCAGCACTTACTAAATGACATAAAAAATTGAAGAGAGTACAAACCCCATTATCCCTCAGTTACATTATACATCTTACTCTTCACTAAAATTAATATATTGAAGTTTGAAGTATGTTACTACCTTGTACAGAGACAAACTCTCATCAAAAGCCAGTGGTCAAACTGGACCCCAGAACAATCTGTACTCCAGCTCACTTAGATGTACACCAATTCCGCTTCCCATCTTAGAAAAGACTATGATGGGGTACAGGACATGTGTTCCTTTATTCCTGTTATTTCCAAGTTCTTGCTCCTCCTGCACCTTTTCCTAACCACATTTGATAGCTTGGCCACCTTCAATGGACACATCCCAAGACTGGGATGAATCACAGCAATTTAAGAAAAATTAACAAAACACAGAGATTAGAACCTGATCTGGAAAGCGTGACCAATCATGATTTTAAAGATGATTAAATTAGTGATGAAATTACGTGGGCAGCTCTTTGCACATCAATTTGCTTACACAGTCAGCACTCAACGCTAACAAAGGGTGGGTCGTTAGCCACCCAGGGTGCTTTGAATCAGACCCCCTATAAGCCAAAGGCTGTAATATCCACCACTGGGACCTTGAGCCACCCATTTCCCTTCTGAAAGACGTTATCAAATGCAGTACAAATGCTTAACGCAAGTTTCTTTCAGCAGGTCCTTAATAAGAGCTGTTACAAAGGTAATCCCTTTGAAAAACTGTGGAAAGGGTGTGGTAATTAAGGAAGAATGCCAACGACTAGAGACAAAATGCAGTTTAAATTTCTTATTTTGCAATATTAGCCTAGCTTTCATCTTTAAACCATAAAAACCAGCAGAGGAGAAAGAAAAGGATGATGTATTTTGGCAATTAACAGATAGGGAGGACATAATTTCATGGAAAACTACCACATTAAAAATATTATGAAGGTCTTCAAAGGAAAATATTCAAGGTATAACTTAGCAAACTCTTGAGCAACATAACATAATACACATGTATAACTTCAAAAGGATGATATAATGCTGTACTTGACTTCTTCATACAGTCCAGATGAGAGTTAGATTACTTAATAAGGTTTCTTAGCTTTCTTGTCATAAACTGTGATATAAAACATAGCTTTTTGATTAAGGTATTGGACTGAGACAGAAAATCTCATTTCACTTCCCAGATCTTCCACAGCATCCTTTAATGACCTCAGGCAAGACATGAAGATACAGATCCTTACAGCTAAAATAAAATCAATAGGAATTAGGCATCATGGAGCTTTGAAAAACCTCTAGTGTCTGTCTGCTTTAGGCACCTGAATACAGTACCTTTATCACGTTGGTCCTGAGCCCCAGGATCTCAGCTGGGTTCAACCACGTGCCACGTAGGAAGGGGTCAGCAGACCACTTGTGGTTGAACTGCTCCATTATGCTGAGGGGCCCCACTTGCAAGGGAAATTCTTAGCTGATAAAATGCACACTTTCTGGGTGACAGAAGGTAGAGAGAGCCTGTGTTGTGTTCTTTCTGTGCCTTCATTTCCCAGTTGAACAAGGTGAAAGATGTTTTCTTGTAGTCTCAAAAAAAAAAAAATAATTAAGAGTATGTGGTGTCTATCTGACTTCTCTCTCCAAGCCTTGCCCACAGATGCTAATCTCAGTGATGTTAACTGCTGCCCTGGAACAAACAGCAGGAGTCATGTTGCTAATTAGAGTACAGAAAACCAGAAATGCTCCTCTCTTGGACAGGCAGAAAGCTGAACAAGACAGTCCCTAAAGGAGGGAGACCTGACTGGGGATCACAATAACTCACCGATTTTTTCCTTCTATGCAGAGCGTTTTTTTAGAGTCACTAATCACCCATAAATGCTGCAGTCAAGATAGCAGGCTTATTAGTCTTCTCTGATACTACATCACATCCAGGCACAAGGTAGATGAGATTGATTTTTCCCTTTTCCCAAAGGAAGCAGGCGTGTGACCCTCTGCCTCAGACTGGTGCCATCATATAAAGACTACGTGCAAATCCCAGTACTGAGCTATCATCATCTCCCACCTTTATTACATTTTCTATTCAGTTTGCGTAAGATATTAGTCTGCTAATGTCTTCATTATAATTTCAGATACCAAAATACATAGGCAGATTGGTCAAGAAATAAGCTTTCACAGTGATTCATCATCTCTTCCTGCCTCTGAGAAGGACATTTTCTACTTAGTATTCATTCGGCGCTGGAATGTCTCCAGAATCACTGTAAGTAAGCAGTATTTTCCTCTTTTGGAGACAGCAAATGTGTAAGCACTAAAAATCTTCCAAGGGACATCACTGGAAAAGGGACCCTGAGCAGAGATTTTCAAAGATTCACTCCAAACCCAGTGCTTTCAAATGGAGAAAGGAAGTCAGAATCATTCTGATCGCCAGCATTAGATTATACGGCTCTTTCAGCCTGCTAAAAGCAGCACGATGAGATTAAATACACAAAATTATCTTTTGTCCTTCACTTTTAATTGCTTTCTTTAATAATTTGGGAGCAGCCAGTGAAACATATTCAGAGACAGGAGAACACCTTTGGAAAAGCAGCCTACATAACAGATTTTCTGACTGCAAATATCTTGCGTGTGTGTTTTATTCCATTTATAAGCAAAGGTACCCCTGGAATTGATACAGAACAAGACACTCCATTTTCTAAATCCATTTGTGCGTTGAACAGACTCAGCCTCCTCTTTCAGTCCCCACTTGTGCCTGTCGTTCCCACCAAGCCCTACTCGCAGACACTACAGCGCAGCACGACTCAGGAGACAGGTCACCGATTCCTTGAGCATGCACTGCCAGATGCCAAACCAGTATCCTCTGGGGGGACATAAAAAAGGCAAAGTACCCACAATTACCAATGAGATTTTGAAAATACGATCAAAATGACACAGAGATGTAGAAGGGTCTGGTTGCTGGAGTAGTCCCAAACAGGTCACCCCTTCCAGTGAAGATGTGACAGTTGCTGTTGGCAGGACCAGTTGATGTCTTTAATAACTGGTTACTAATACTGGACTGTACCAGACACTTGTGGTCTGTTAAGCCCTCAAATGACACATTGATCGACGAAAGGGATGCAGCCTAATGGCTCTGCATGACATCCCTCCAGGCACTGCTCATGTAGATGTAAGAGTACTGGGCACTTGCACCTGCTTTGAAACAAACTGAAGACGAAGCTGCATTATGAATCAGGTGGCAAGAGAAATCACATTTATATGTAACTGCATATGTAAATCAGATATGTGACATGCACATCTAATTTACAAGTCAGGTGTCTTCAGATTCCAGTTCCCGTAGTTTTTACTGTGGGGTTTTTTTACTGCTCTGCTAGTGTATCTGCTTTGGGGCTAGGCTTGAAACTCCCAAACTATCTGTGCACAAAGATCCTCATTCCTTTTCACCAGGGTAGCTGCACTGCCTGCTGGAAAAACCCCTAGAAAGCTAGCCACTCACAGGCATGTAAAATTGATAAACTGTCTGCCTTTCACAAAGGCAATGGATGGAACGAAAGCACACATTTAATGGCATAGTAAAGGAAAAAAAAACCCATATAATTAAGTGTTGAATGTTAGAATCATAGAATCACTTGGGTTGGAAGAGACCTTCAAGATCATCGAGTCCAACCATAAACCTTTGCCAAAACCACCCCTGACTCATGTCCCTCAGCACCACGTCTGCCCGGCTTTTAAATACCTCCAGGGACGGCGATTCCACCACCTCCCTGAGCAGCCTGTTCCAATGCTTGATAACCCTTTCGGTAAAGAAGTTTTTCCTAATATCCAACCTAAACCTCCCCTGGCACAACTTGAGGCCATTTCCTCTTGTCCTATCGCTTGTTACTTGGGAGAAGAGACTGACCCCCACCTGGCTATAACCTCCTTTCAGGTAGCTGTAGAGAGTGATAAGGTCTCCCCTCAACCTTCTCTTCTCCAGGCTGAACAATCCCAACTCTCTCAGCCGCTCCTCATAAGACTTGTTCTCCAGACCCCTCACCAGCTTCGTTGCCCTTCTCTGGACACGCTCCAGCACCTCAATGTCCCTCTGACACTGCGGTGCCCAAAACTGAACACAGCACTCGAGCTGCGGCCTCACCAGTGCTGAGTACAGGGGCACAATCACTTCCCTATGTTATATGTGAACTATGTTACAGTGAAACAATGAAGAAAATAACCCAAGAGGTGAAATAAAGTAGTTTTTCAAACTTGTTGGCCACGAACAAAGTTCATGGGGCAAAGAACAGTCAAGCTTGTGGGTGACAGCAGCCCCACGCTCTCCCCTACATTCCGTTTGGGCACAATTGTAGCTTCTCACATTCAAGTGCACAAAGAAGGTAAAGGGATTTTTCAGATCAGAAGCAATGATGAACAACTGGTTGGTAGCAGCTATCTGAAGAGACCTCCAATTTAGCTGAAGAGCTTTTCTAGGTGTCTGTGAAGCTGCCTGAATAGAGAGTAAAGGATCTTGAAATGAGCTGCGTCCTTCGAGAAATAAGCTCAACAGCTGCAATTTCATCACAGAACAACCTCAGTTTGTGTGAAGTCCCCCGGCCTAGAAGCTACAGGGAATCGAATAATACTGCGTACAATCTAGAGCTAGAGAATATCAGCCTGGGGAAGGTGGAGAAGTAGTTTTATTTCTAGAAAGTCAATATATTTTTGCAAGCTTCACTAAGGAGCAGTCTGCAGCAGGAATATATTCCTTTTCTGCAATCTCAGGTCATATCTCCTGTCTCAGGCTGTATTATTCCCCATATTAGTATTTGTAGAATGTATGATAAACTCCTTTAATCCCACTTTTCTTTTGTAAATTCTCTTTAATGTTGTATGCTGTCCACATGGTATTTACTCTGTTAAAGTAAAATACGATCAGGGCAAAGCAAAAACCCAAACTAGTCTAAGGTAAGGACAGTCTGAGCAGTAACAGTAGGATAAACATTGAAATTAGCTGAAACTCCACGTAAATGGCAATGGCAGTGAAAACTGTCAGGAGAGCAGAGTCAGGTAGAGTGGTCTAATTCAGATCTACTGTTTATTTGCAGGTATACTTGCACTTTAGGACACTGTCCTGGATAATTGTAAAGACCGGTCCACTCCACATATATGTCCAAAAGTTACCATCACAATGCTGAGTAATAATATTTTCTTCTTTCACAGTCTCTGTAAACTGCAACTATGCAGTACGATCTTGCAAGGTCAAACTTGCAAAGGAACATTTTACCACCTCTCAGCACAGCTTTGCTACAGCGCATCGAGAGTTTATAGTATAAAACTGTGACAAGCACTGTAAAACCAAGGCTGTGCATGGAGAAGTGTGAAGGACAGGAGGGCGGGGGGAGTTCTGTAGATGTTGCTCACATTAAGCCTTCCATCCTTCAATTCACTATTTTGCCATCGTCAGGTTGGCCTTTACATGGTGACCACATTAAAAAAAAATGAAAAATTTAGATTTCCAGGAAGAACACTCATTTAATACCCCTCAACGTGTGTTATGCATCCAGTTCACCAAATCTGTCCTCCAGAGATATGAGAGGAAAAAAACCCAGGCCAAAGCCAGACAAGTGTAGGATAAGGTGCACACTGACACTAATCAAAGAACTCCACCGAGATGGGCAGCACATCTGACACTGAGCAACATCCAAACACCCCATCATGAAGAGGGAAGTTTCCTAAAGTAAGGTAGAGGCAATATAGGTTAGACAGCAATAAAAAAGGAAGTTTTAGCTTTTTCTCTCAATCTTTTCCCTTCCCCTAAAGGGGTAAAGAGGGAGAAGAACCTGCAAGAGCCACTGTAGACAAAGAATCTCTGTTTTGAGTTCACAGTGGAAAATCCTAAAATGTCAGTAGTGGTTGCCACAACGTTTTATTCCACCTTCCCTTCTTCTCCTCTGTCTGTTTTCCCTTTCTTTTTCCCTTTCCCTTTCTTTCTGCACCTTTAAACAAAAAGGTATGACAGAGAGAACTGATGCTAGTGAATATCCTGGGGAAATTAGACAAAAATGTGACCAGCTTCTTCAGTCTGTAGTTATAAAACAGCTCTTACTCAAATTTACAAAAATCATGGACCCCAGGGCTTTCAGCATCTGTAGTCCTGGAAGTCTGATGGACAAACCTTTGTTTTACAGTTCATAAAGCAAAGCTTATCAACGCTGCCTTCTTAATGCCACCCACAGCTCTCACTCATTGTAAATTTAAAAAGAAAATTATTAAAAGCAGAACCAACATAAATACTGGAGGTAGATCCATTACACTTCATGATACAGTTATTTGGTGGCTAACTCCCGTAGTTCACTTCTGTTCATGGATAATAAAAGGAAAAATGTCCCCATGACATTCAATGGCAGAAATGTCATTGCTGAAGTGCCTATGATGTGCAATTAACATTTTTAAGGAGTCATTTAAAAGGATACTGTCAAGGCTGAGAGATCTGAGATTACACCAACTATCTATGTTTGGATTTCTGCATAATTCAGCATCTCCCTAGCAAGTTCACCCTTTCACTTTTGGATATTTATATATTTCTTTCTCCTTATGTTTACTGTATTGAGGGTCCTATATCATATATTTATCATTGACTTCTCCCCCATTGCAACGTTACAACTGCAATCATCAGAGTTTCTATCCAAAAATTTTCATTTTTTTAATGTTCTGCTTTCCTCAAGCAAGTTGTAATCTTCACAATAAAATATCTTTCATTTTGGAGCAAAAAAGTACATTGTGGGGTAAAAGCAGTTTGGTGTCAGGGTAGAGTTAGAAAAAAAAATAAGGTCATTCTGTATTACTAATGAAGACGACGTAACCAGCAGGATGGAGACTTCAGGTCTAGACTCAGTGTGTTTGCATGGAGAAAAGAAGTCCTGGATCTTTCTTTCTTGGCAGTCGTATCTGACACTTCTGCTTAATAGGATGAAAAAGCAGGAAAATACAGAAGATATTTGCCATTGTAGAAAAACTATCTTTAAGCAAAATGTTCATCAAAGTTTCTAGGGGATCCCGGCTACTTTTTAAAGATTTCTTTGGACGATGACTGAATGTTTGTATTTGCAGCTAAAATGTTTCTTCTAAGAGCTGATAGCGGACATCAGCTTTCAGGCAGAGTGCAGACGTTCCTGTCTGACTGTCAGGCACATGAAGAGCAATGTGTCCTCAATATTTCAAGAAGACAAATGAAGGAGACATGATCCTAATGTTAAATGGCCTGTGAGAAAAGCAAGTGCCTAGTCGACTGACAAAACACTTACAGATAAACTCCAAGAGCAACTTTGAAGTGATGACTCTGACATCTCTGGTTCTGTCCAAATCTGGTTTTTTCCCCTACAGCACCTCAATTAGAAAATAGCTATGTCTAATTTGTTGGGAAATCTCAGTTTCAAATTCACTAAATCAGGCCCTGATTCAAAGCAAGGAAACACAATGGATCTGGATGAGGCTTTTGAGAGAAGTCATGTTTTATAGAGGTGACTTTCCACTGCTAGGAAAAAAATTTTCATCTTAACTTGACCCCCAGGAAGAGTGTAGGAGTGCTAGGGGGAACCATAGCTGAATGATATCAAAATACTCTTTAAACAACAGCGACTTTTTTATTGTGGAAAGTAATAAACAAGAGTCTAGCACAGAATCTCTCTATGCACCATATAGTTACACATTTGTCTCACAGCCCAAAGCAAAGATTTAAAAATCTACTGTGATTTTTTTCCAAGCAACCATTACTGCCTTTTTATACCCTTCTTTCTATGCCTTTCTGCACAAGCGAATCAAAATAGATTTCTGTGTAGTTACACAAATGACATTTAGGGGACACTGTCAAAAAGAAGGAAAAAAAGAGTTTACAGAATAAGCCTTCCCTTTGTTATTGAAATCTTCAACACTATTAGTGGCCACTCCTGGTCCTTGCTGATGTCTGATGGAGATCAGACAGGTGGAATTAGACTGATGGAAGTCCAGCTCTCCAAGGCTCTGGAGAAATGCAAAGATAATAGCAAAAGCTCATCTGCACACGCAGCGTGCGCATGTGGGATTAAAGTGGTGCAAGGCTCCGTGAGACAAGAAAGAGCACAAAGCAGCAGGGGTAATCATGTTCACAAGGAACACAGGAGTTCAGGACAATGCACCTGTGACAAGACCATTTCTTATGAAATCATCATCTCTTGTCAGCAGGCTGATGGCAGCCCAGGTCTGAAACAGCTACTTGGGATGCACGGGGAGAAGTAGTGAAAATTAATGACTTGCCGTCGCATGCGGTGAAATTCACCACTGCGTGAATTTGTCCTACACAACTCCATGTACCAGCGCTGAGCTCCGCGAGTCAGATGGCGAACAAGGAGAACGCCTGCTGACTCACTCCTGAATCGCAGACAGGCTTCCTTCTGCTGCTCCGGTCTAACCAGTAGATAAGTAAGTCCAATTAGGTTAATTTCAAAAAGAAAATTAAGGGTTATCTTCTCTCTCAGTGAAAATGGAACAGGAAAAGAGTAGAAATTCAATCCTGCAGGTAAATCCTCACCAGAGCATCCGTTATCAGATGCACAGCCCTGTTCTCCGGGAAGGTGCTCACAGGAGGTGACACAGCCTGATGAGGTTTGCAGGGGTGACTGCGCCATGTGCTCAGCTTCTTTGCCAGGTTATTTCCAAAGAACTGTCCACATCCCACTCTGCACTTTACACTACAGACAGTATGAAATGGTGTGAGCTTCATCCATAAAGGTTTCCTTTGTTTTATAAACAAGATTTGATTCGGATCAGTAGTAACTACTTGCTAATGATCTTTCTACTAAATCTCTCAATCTCAAATCCCACCAATTTGGCGATCACCCATCTCTTGGCCCAGTGTGCCCACCTGTAACACTGCCTCAACTCCTTTTGCAGAAAGGAAAAGCTTGATGCCAGCAGAGACTTTAAAAATTACAGATGTCATTAACAATCCCTTCCTTGATCCCAGGTGAGAGGACCTGTCCTTAGGAGCGCAAACAGCCACGTTCCCGTGGGTCACCAAAGCACCGCTGCTCAGCTGGGCCCCAGTAGCTCATCCTGCCAGTGCTGCTCAACTGGGGTAATTCAATTGCGTTTACCCCAAAATCTTCTTACACTTGTTAATTGCTCCTGTATGAGAACACCAGCAGAAGGACTCCCCAGCTGTGTGAATGCTAGATAAGAGGCAATTCCTAAAGACAACCATTAGAAGTCCCTCAGCCCAAGCTGTGCCATACCCTCATCTGACCTGCCAACGGGAAAATGCATGTACAGCTGTACGCAGAGGAGATCCAACAACACTGCCATGGATTCTTATTTGATAAAGGCTTACAGGAGCAATATGAAAAAAAGGTGAAAAAGGGGGAGAGATGACAGCCAACTAGACTGGGTGGTTCTGGAAATTAACAGCACAAATAAAAAGGAGTTTGCCCCTTACAGCCTCTTCCCAGCTATGGATCCTTAATGCAGTTTGATTTTCCTGGGGTAGCAATCTGTCAGATGCATTCCCTTCAGAACAAGATTATAAAAGGAGTGAATCATGGACACATTATTATTCCCCTCAGCACACGGCACTTTTTCTTTAAATACAGAAACCATAGTGTGCAGGAAATGATCCATCTATTAAAATTTGTGTCAACATCTCTCAAAGCTCTTGAAGTTGTACAGTGAATACTGCTAACCATTCTCCTTCGTCTGAAAAATCAGTATGATGACAACACTGAAATATGTTACATGCAACACTTTGGTCCTGACCTTACTTTCACTCAAGTCAATCATTGTTCTGCTTTTGATTTTGATGGGAGTGGGGCCACTGTTCCATTGTCACCTCTCCTGTACCCTCAGGCGCCCTCTCCAGCAGCACTGTCAGCTTAGAGAAGGCAGGGCAATTTCAAAGTATTTTCTGATGCCGAAGGCAAACCGAAAGATGACCTTTTCCACCAGCAGAGAGCTGCATATAGGCTGCTATTGAATATTCCACCAACCGTAATGCCCTGCTCCCAGAGTTGACCTGACTGCACTGCAGATGAGACAGGTTTTCCTTTCGCTGTCCCTCTCCTCCCCCTAATTTAATGCATTGGGGTGACAGTCTGATTCTCCTCTGTTCTGCACCTTTGTTACTATCTCCACCTGGCTTCAGCATCACTTGGCAGAGTATTCAACACCAGGTTGCAAAGGACCAGCCAACAAACAGTAACCCTTTCTTTACTTGGGGATTATTTCAACATGCTCGGCCATGGAAAGTAAAAAAGTTTGCGCCCAAATTTTTTTCGTCACAAAATAAGAAAATAGTTGCAGCTGAAGTGACCCAAATCGTTCAGGTTCCCTGAAATGCCTGTGGTATATATGGTGCCTCAGATATCTCAACAGAAATGCAGGTGGTGTTGGTTCAATGGAATTCATGCTAAAATCCTTGAGTAAAAGCTTTCACTCCCAGGGATTTTAAATTCTGGATAATGCAGAGATACAACCTCTGTTGAGCAATCTGACATTAACAGCTGAATTTCCAGGGGTGTTCAACTCTGCTGCTCTGGTGTGGGAGCAGCATTAAGCCAACATGGTACATACAGAACTGTCAAATACGGGTTATAAATCGCTGCAAATATCCTACTGTTGCTGACTGCAGAATATACAATTTGTACCAGAAAGAAAGAGGTTAAGGTATGCTGGATAGGACGATTTTCAGAGTCTGTTATACTAAACATGCTTATATCTACATGACATTCAATCTAAAACTTTTTTGAAAATGGACAAATACTTTCTTAATAATTTTCAGCAGCATTGCCAACTCTTCCAGGAAGTACATTTCACTTTTATTTTTGCAGTTAAGACGTCTGTGCTACCCAGTTCTTTCTATAAAGAGACTTGGCCTTTATGACTAATTTAAAGGGTTTCCCAAAGCAGATGGAGCATTTTGAATACAGAAAAAGGGATTTACAGCAATACTGAGCTCCAAATATTTTAATATAAAGACAAAATTGTGTCTAAGACAATATTGGGAAGTAAAAGGTGCCCTAGGCTATCGGAGATTTCTCTTCATCCTCAGTAGATGTCACGTAGTGTAAATTGACATTATTTCCTGACATCAGGGGATTTTTATTCAATTCTTCTTGCTGATGATCTGGTTCAGAGAATGAAAATGTCTTGGTGAAATGTCTTGGACAGAGAAAGGGAAGACAGAAAACAGAGAATATCTTAGTTGGCTGTATTAAGTTATCATATACTACTTCCACTACGCCAGCAGATTAAAAAAAGGCTTCTGGAATTATTGATGTAATTTACTGGCAAGCACAAAAACATCTGTGACAAGCCAAAGAAACGAGAGCATCAAACTTGTGAATGAAACGCTGTATGCACGTGTGTGTACACATACAGAGAGAGTGGGAAGTAATAGACACGCAAGAAAACATGCTGGACAGGCTGAATTTGTCAAGCTTAAGTTACACCTACTTCCCTTCCCCGTTCTAAGTTCTCAAACTACACATTAGATTTACGTTAGCCTTAGCTAGCCAAGGTCTACCGTCAACCTCCTGTGATATTAACCACACAACCTGGTCCCTTTCCACGCAGGGGACCGTTGCCAAAGGGGATTCAGATCAGATCTTCTATTCACAGATAAATTCTCCTTGCTCGCTTGGTGCCCCTTTCTCTCCCCTTGCTTCAAAGCTCTGGAACCCGGCCCTGGGTGAAGCGGCAGGCACCTCCGTCAGCCGTACGCTCTTGGCTGACGGACACACCACGTGGTCTAGTGTTAAAAGTCTGTGTCAAAGCCCCTTCTGGGGTCATGGACTAACTATATGATCTCACACCAGTCATTTGTCTTGCCTGTCCTATGAAGCCTGTCAAGAGAATTGGCTCAATAGAAGAAAAACAGGAGCTTCTTAAAAATGTATAGGCATATCTGAGTTGAACTTTTTTTTGGATGAAGAAGCTATAAAAAATGACTCTGCAGTGAACTTTGAAATATCATTTCGTTAAAGAGGCAGCGATTTCCCTTCCTGAACAATGCTTTTCACGGTGTGGAGCCTTGCAAAGGGAAAATGAATGTTTAGAAACATTTTCAGAAGTATTTATATGAAGGACATTTTTGAAAGGTTTCAAAAATGATTAAGGCTGCCTAAATTTCCATTCTCCAGCAAGCCTAAGTTACAATTCAAATCCTGGCAATATATTTATCAATATTTTCATTCCCAGCTGCATTTCCTGACATTTATGCCAAAACAAAATTCTGTAAAAGGTCATAACAGGACTCAAGTGTTATTAAGTGTATGATCTAACAAACAAAACAAATGACCTTCATCCACACTTGCCTGATCGTTCTGCGAACTCACAAACAATTGCTCCTGACCACTTTGTCACTCTCAAAGAAATATCCATCTCGGGTCAAATCATCCATATGCAGAGAGTCAGCAGAAGCTTTAAATGCCTCTAACATACTTCAAAGCAGGACTGAATTATGGCTTAGACTCTTTGCAACTATTCTTCTTTCTTCCTTCTTACAGTATTTCACCGAGTGCTGGCACACCTTTGCGCTAAGTGGTGTATTACATAGATGTTTTCACGCACCAGGAGACCCTGTGGCCCACACAGAGAAAACAAACAGGAAAAAGAGTAAGAGGATGTTTATTAGTTCCATTTATAAGGGAAAAATGAGGGCCAGAGAAAAGAGTGTCTTGTTCCAGATCACACCAAATATCCATAGCAGCTAGAAACTGGACCCTGTCGCCCTTCCAGCGCCTGGACTACAAGGGCTTCCCCTTCCTTCCACATCCCCGAGCGGCACCTGGAAAGGTAACTCGGGAAATCCATGGGTGATGTGCCAACTGAAGCTCTATCTTCTAAATTACTGTTTGGTGGCTTTTCCGCAAGGCTATCCCTGCACTTCCTTTTCCATGAGTCCATTTCATGTCATTTCTCCCACAGTGCATCTCCGATTTTTGGGGGATTTCACAATACCACACCAAAAGCTCCCAATAGCAGCCAGAATTGCTTTTACTGCTGTTTAACACAGTACTGAATTTAAATGGCTAATGTATATGCCCCTCTCATACATGAACACAAACTGCTGCATAGCAAAACTTTAATTTATCAAATTAAAATGCACTATAGTACGAATTTATTGTATCACTGCTCATAAATGTTTTTATGCATTTGATTTTTTTTTTTTTGGTCTTTTATGGTTTTGGCAGTAGATGGAAAGCAATCAAGGTTCCATTTGAAGCAGCCTTGTAAGCAATTCTCATTTAACACAAGACAATGAAAAATTAATCTAAAATGAGTGTAACTAAGTTTTCATAGAAACAACAAAACCACTCAGACATTATCATCTTCAACAGCTGTTTACTGTCTTCATTTACAAAATTACCTGTCAAATTTTACTATTTCCTCCAGGTAAAAAAAAGCCAACCCCAAGTGCCTCTCTGAGTTAATAAAATGCTCCACGTGTAACAGGGATATTAAGGATCCCTTTCTTGCAATCATAATACTTAGCAGGGATGATTGAGGTGAAGTAATGTTCAACACTCCCTCTCCTGCAGGTTTCAATTCTACACTTTTAACTACAGGAAAAAAAAGTCAAACATGGCTGGTAAAAGCCTTGGTATTTTCCTCTCTCTCTCCCACTCTATGGAACATCTGTCTCCTCTTTCCAATGGGCAAAGCAACATTTGTCATTCCTGGAAAGTTGTTTACTACGAAACAATCACAACTTTCTCCACATAAAATGAAAACACTTGAAGGAACTACAAAAAGGTATAATAGCAGCGTGGAATATTCTTCTGGTGGAAAGCTTAATAATCTCCCAGTACCACTTTGTTTCAATGACGAATCTGGTCCGAAGAATTTGTTTAGCTGGGAGGAGATATGCAGTTGGTTCGCACTAGGCAACGTGCACGATGGGAAGGATGCCAAATAAACATCAGAAGGAAACCCAAGGGTTCCGGGAACGTGGCGGTCTGATCCCCCGGCACAGAAGTCAGCAGGGGATGGGCCAACCTCCTGGTAACTGCAGGAGTGGCTGCTTACCCAGCAACAACAAACTCAGCAGCTTAGTAGCTCAGGAAAGAGAGGGAGACAGAAGTAAGAAGACAAATACAATCTGGCTGAATCAATTGTTCCTCACATACATGTTCCCAGGCTGCACGCTCTCAAAGGCCGTTGTCTCAAGTGCCGTTGCCGTGCCTCACTCCGGATTTAGGAAATGGGAAGGAGTTAATTACTGAAGGGCAGCTACAGTGAGTGGGATGCGCAGCTCCTATTAACTTCCCTAATGGTGGTAAAACGTGCAGATCCTGTGGACTGTAGCTGAATTTAAATTACAATGATTCCAAAATATAAAGCCCAAAAGAGAGGATTTATACATGAGCAGATTTAGCTGAGACACAGACTCCCTCAAGACCTACATTTTGTTTACATGCAAAGTAGACTATGCCTCCTGAATGACTTTAAATCCTGATGACAATTATTTATACATCACTCCACCCTCCTAACACGGTTCTGAACCATAATTCCTGATGCTAAATGCCTGGGGGGATATCAACCAGTTATAGGTTCATCCCTGTTTTCTGGCCATTGTCCAGCAAACCACTTTCAATGTGTAAACAGACCTGCCTTCTGTAGGCCTACTCCTATGATACGCAAGACGATCAGAACATGTTGTTTAAATACATACATAATACCAACAACAATAGCAATCCCTTTCTCTCATTGCTGGCGGACGGAATTTTCTATGCGCAGCTCTTGGGAGCACAGTACTATTAACCTATTTTATGATACACCAGCTGGGGAACAGATAAATGAAGTGACTTGCCCAAGGTCATAGGGGAGTTCATCGGAGAAGTGGGGACACAAACAATAAGTGCATGTTTAAATTGAGTACTGAGGGTTCTGCAGAGCTCTGCCTACTACATGCGTGAGGCTTTGAGTACTCTCACCTTGTTATAAAGGAAATCAGTGAGGTTATATAGTGGGAATCAAATCTTTTAAAATTATTTGCATCTACTATCACGTTAACCAGTCCAGTTCCATCTTATCCATGTTAAGTGCGATGAATGTTTAATTCATGTTAAAGCTAAGAAATCACAAAACACAGGCTTTTATATACTCCTGATCCAGCTGCAGGAATGAACTTGAGCACTTCCCATTGTTCTAAATTCCTTAACAACAATCAATATACAATTAATTATAATGGATTAAAACCCCCCATGCAGTACCACCTTTAAACAAAAAACAATAGCTTAAAAGGTTTTAAAATCTGAGAGTGGGAAATACTTCTTGAGAAAGAGAAATGGGGACACAACCAGTAAAGCACCCACAGTTTCCTATAAAAACGTTTCTATCCACAGTCGCATCCATATGGATATTACATTTTCTCTCAGTCATACCTATTGAAGATTTTGTATACGGTCAAGCTGAACGGAGTGGGAAACGTTCACAGGAAAAGCTGCTACAACCTGCATGCAGTAAAATGAACCAGAGGTAGACTCAGACTGCCATCCCGTCTGACTTCCACAGGCAAGTTACTGGAATAAACTGTGGCAATCTGTATCCATGTCATCCAGAACCAGGAGAAAGAGCAACCAGCACTGGCTGCAATTTGCCAACTGAGTTTTTGTCGTAAAAAATGCAATGGCATCAAAATAGAACTGCTCCCATCAAGCATTACAAGCAAGGAAAAAAAAAAAGTGGCACTGAAAATCATATAGACTTCCAGATTTTATTGTCCTTCTGTCTAAGGAGTCTCACAGGGGAGGAGCAGTAAGAAGTTGCTGCTCTTCCTTATGTCTTTGATCAACAAACTCTCTACAGTCTCTGAAGCTCTCAAAACAGCCACTTTTCAGCAGCATCAAATTCACTGTCAAATTGAAAAGGAAGGAAGGTGACATAATCCCAAAAAGTTATGGAGACCATCCCAAGCAGAATTGGGTATTAAAACATCATGAAGACGGGCCAGGGCACCAAGAGCTCTCACTATGAGCCTCCCCGATGTTAAATGGCCTGGAGATGGCTGTTCCAACTGCACTGCGTGCTGTTCCCTAGACTCGTCAGCTCCTTCAAGGCACAAAATTAAAGCAGTGATAGATGGACTACTCTGCTGTTTATTTAGCCCAGTTTCACAACATGGCAGTGAGGAACTGTTGAACTCCAGTTAAAACAAAGGAGGTGCAGTAAAACGTTTCTATGAACATCCTGATTGAGCTTAAAGGAAGAGTTTATCATTGCTAAGTCACATCGCAGAGAATGAAAGATGGGAACGAAGACTGTCACCTGCTTACACGAGAAGGGATCAAGAACAAACATGACTATCGATTTCACATTCACGTTGCTATTTTCAGCTGTCTCCCTGCTTGCTGTTCCCCCTCCTGCCTCAGTGTGGACACCAGCCAGGGCGCTCGGGGCAGCCAGCAGAGGAATGATCCGCTGCTCCCAGAGCGTCTTCAGCACAGCCCTGCTTCCCCTGAGGCTCCACGGGGCAGCTCCGGAGTAGGTCCCTACATCTCCTTTCTTACTTTCTCCGTTCGAATGACACAGTTATTTCTTTGCACTTCCCCTGCTTTGACCCACGTGACTCCCTGACTCTCATGCATCTCAGGGATGTTGCTCCCACTTGTCCTAAGTTAGACTTCTACACCACCTATTCTTTTATGTCCTCTACTCCTCAGTCTCAAGTCGTCTGCCTTCTCTGTTGTCAAGCACAAAATAGAGCTCTTTTCTTAATGCCAAGTTCTTCCCAGATTCTTCCTATCCCTCCCATGCCAGAGCACTGCTCAAAAGCTGGCATACTCTCTCCTGGACTATAGCCATATCTGCCTTTCCTGCCCATGTTCAGTTTGAGTCAATAACACAAACAGCTTCCCCAGTGCCCCACGTACCCATGCTTCAGTCTCAACTGTGTCTGCCATACATATTCTCAGAATCTATAGACCAATTTCCTATAGGAGGTTCCTATTATATATACTACCTTTTTACATCTCACTTTTCTATATTTTAAGAAACACTCAGGTTCTGGTGTCAGACATCTGGTTGGGATGGCAGGTGAAATTTCAGGAAGTACCTTAGTTCCACTTTCAAAAACGATGGGGTAGCTCAGGGGTTTTCAAAAGCACAAGTTCCTTTCAAACTCCACTTGCTTTCAAACACACCTGTTTTCGCCCAGGCAGTGGGAATCCGAGGCCCCAGAGCTTCTGAAAATTCCAATAGGTGTCAGACTGTTGAAATAACTGCTTTTTTAAATTTAGGTACTACAAACTGTAGTCATCAAAGTATTTATGCATTGCTTCACTTGGCACTGCAAAGCCTAAGTGAAACAGATGGCCAACTCAGGTTTCCAAAAGTGACTCGGATACACAGGAGCCCAACTCACACAGGAAGTCAATACCAGTTAATCCTGTAAATGTCAAATGGCACTTTTGAAAATAGTACTTTCCATTACCAATAACGACCTGAAACTTTGTGCTTTTTAAATGTTTGCTTTGTACCAAGTAATACCCCAGGCTCAACCTGTCTGCCTTTTCATGTTCAAAGGACAAGTGAATACTTGAGCAATGCAGTCCTTACAGGCAGGTCACCGGCAAATCAGCCGGCTCTGCAGCGCTGTAGACTTTCTTCTTGTAAAGGGCATTTTTAGGCAACAAGCTTAAGGCTTGCTGAGGGGGAGAGAGCTGAAGAACGTATATACTCAGAATGAGCAGCGCAGCCTTCCCTTGCTTGCTCTAGCTCTAGTAATAAAGTGCAGAGACTGCAACCACCCCACATAAGAGCAAAGTTCTTATCTTTGGGGGCTTAATCAATGTTTAACAGAAATTTAAGACGAACAAAGGAGAGTTGCGTTAGACAAGCCTGGATGGTCTTAATGACAATGAGTCACTGATAGATGGGCACTGTCAAGGCTCCTTCTGGATCCTCTGTGACATATAACCCAGCTCTTCCATAGCACAACACTCCCAGAGCACGGACAGCTTTCTGCTCGTCGTTGTAAGTGGCAGATACCATGACTCAGCCAGAAGAGGTTGAAACACAAGGAATTAAGAAATGTTTGGATTCTGAACCACAATGCAGCACCTAGGAGAAAGTGCACTGGGTTTAAAGTAAATGTTACAGATACAAGACGTTAACCATTCCCCCCTCCTGACACTATGGACCCTGAGACTGGCACAGGCCAAAGCTCTGGGAGTGATGGAGAGTTCCCATGTATCAGCCATTAGATGATCTAGAGGTCACCCGAGCAACTTCCAGTACACTTCTGCTGCAAATGGGTAATTAATCAAATCAATGTCCTCCCCAGAAATTGACTGAAACTAGAGAGCGGACCGAATTGAGTGCATTTGGTATTTTTAACCTGGAATGTCAAGCAGAAGAATAATGGCCATTATCTCCAGTATATATCTTAGAAGAGGGAGAAGTTAGGGAGGTGATTTCTACCCACGTTAGTAAGTCTAAGACAGACTAAAAAGACAGATGAATGTGGAAGCTGGTTTACAGAAGAGACTAGAGGGACACCAGTCCAACAAAGCCTTGGAAGTTAACTTACCACTCTTCCAGGAAACTTGGGAAAAGCCTGCAAGTTCCAGACTTGCAAATATAAGTTTTCAGGTATCATCACAGATTATTTAATTTTCAACAGAAACAGATTTGGGTTTGGATATATACATTCCCTTGTACAAATGTCAAAATACTGTTGCTGACTGTTGGCAATATGGAAACTCTCTGAGCTTGTTTCCACAGCCTAGCGGGCAGGAATGCACAGAAGGAAGCCAACACCAACACCATAAAAGGTACATAGTAAACTACAATGTTATATCTTTAAAGTATGTATCTCTCTCTAACAACTTAGATCTCTATTCTTTACTTAGCACTACGCTGTTTTCAGTACAAAAAAAGGACCTTATGGTATTAGCCCCCAGGAGAAATGGGACTTCCCTTAAAAAAGGAATGAGCATTATAGTTTTGGATTCCCTTCCAAGAGCAGTAATTTCAATACCTTCTTTTAAAATTTAAATTATGTCTAGTTAGCAAAGACATAATGACTTTTGGCATATTTTTCTTGCATCTAATAATCACTTCCATTCACTTAAACTATCTTTTTCCCTACAGAGGATTATTGTCATTAAGCTACTCAGAGTGTGACAGTAATTGAGAGGTTTTGGCTATTGCAGTCAGAAGCATTAAGATTTGAGAAAGACTAATACAGAGACATGGAAGACAGAAGTTGAAATGCTCACGTAATTTCCACTCAATTATAATTAGAGACAGAAAACTTTTAAAGGCTCAGGAGAGGTTTGGTCTGGACAAGCACCTCTTCGCTTCTATCCTACTCACTGTTACAGAGCCCTTCTCCTCCCATCAGTCCTGCCAAGCCTGACCACTCAGTGACCCAGCTAATTAGACCCTCTGATTCTTCTTTTTCTTCAAATCCTCACTGCTGTGATGAGGTACACAGGGTCTGGTGACTTAGTGCACAGTTCAGTGCTAATCCATGGAGCGTCATACGCTCTGAACTGTAGAAAAGCCTTGGGATAGGAAGACCCGAGCTCGGCATTCTTAGTGTTTAGCGCCCGATTTGCACAGCTCCTTGTCTTTGATCCCTCACAATCGTTCATACTCATCCTCGCTCGTGTAGGTGTTTCCACACATGAGAATTTTGGCTGTTAGACTCCAATAAGGAACCAGATGGCACTTACCCACCAAGAAGGTGGAAACAAAGAGGTGTCTACAAGGACAACAATTCTGCTTTGTAGGTGTGAAATGAGGGAGCTATGTTGTGGGGAAGAAGGAGGTGTCCCCTAATGAAGCACAGATAAGGCTGGAGTCCTGCAGAAACAAGTTGGTGACTATCAGTAGCTGACAGCTCCTGAACTTCAGGGGCAAGAACCTTCACTTCAGTGCCTAGGAAAATCCCATCTCTTTCCCTGCTTAAAATGAAAAACTGGCAGCAACTGTAAAACTGAAGGGTTTACACACTTTCCCGAAACTGTCTTCAGGGATATCTGGAATAGCTCTAGTAATACGCTAAAGAGAGTATTAGACCTCAACAATTAGTGACTAATTATATGTATAGATGTTTAAATAGCAGCATTTCTAAATCTTGTATGGTACATACTGTAAAACTTTAATGTAAAGAATTTGCATAGAAAGTAATCCTCAAGCCCTCTTTAACATCTTAATTGGAACAAAAGATCTTTCTGTACACTCTGACATTACTCAGGAAACAGCAATTATCTGATTCAATTGGCTTGTGAGTAAAATAGCATGCACCAATTAACTCTTTAGAAACCAAATCCTCCTATGAGAGGATTTATTATAAGAAAAAAACATTAAATATGTAATAAAATAAGTAATACAAGAAATTAAATATAAACATAGCGAAATATAAGAAAACCTAAGAAAAACATAAGATTAAAACAAAAAATATTCTTAAATATAAATAAATCTCATGCAGGGCTGAGCTATTCAGCAGTCATTAACATTACAAAGGGACGAAGTCTCCTGCAATCTAAGTCATCTAAACAGTTAAGTCACCCACCACAGTCCACAAACACATGGCTTCAAAGGAGGCAGGATTAATGGTCTTGCTTCCTGGCAAAATGAACTCATGCTTGTATACATGTGAATAATTTTACAGAATGCAGGAACAGCTATAATAGAGCCTGGCAAATACTTCATTCAACTGTTTACTCCAAATAGGCTGGGTTTTTATCTTGAGAGAGTGTAACTGAAACTAGGTCTTCTCTCTCTCTCTAGGGTACATGGGGAACTCAAAACTAGAACCACAGAAAATACGATAGATATTGATGATACAAATGATTTATTGAGCTTTGGTAGTTAAAGCACCTCTCCATCCAGTGTGTGGGTCATGGCCAGACTGCAGGGCCTGGAAGCACTCTCTGGCTCATGTGTTCTCTGCATGGCCCTGCTGCATCCTTGCTCCACTTGAGCCAGTGTGTGACCCATTGTAAATCCTTCCTTCCTCTGTATCCATGTTTTATGGGGAGCGAGGCAGGCCACAGGCCAGAAGGACCCCATAGTGTGCTCCAGCCAGTTATCTCATCTTGCTCATGAGACCCTGGCAAGAGCTGCATGTGCTTTCTTAGAAGCAGGACCACGTGGGTTCAGATGCCTCAAGAAGAAAGAATAAGAGACTGGACTCCCGCAGCTGGGTAATGATCTCCCCATGGGAGGTGCTGCCTGTGCCTGCTTGGGGCACAATGAGGGCAGAATCGGAAGCCTGATTTTTCTTCAATCCACAGCTAAATTTACAGAACTGTACAAAAGAAGAATATACTTTCTAGCAACCCAGGAAATTACTTGAGAACTTGGCAAAGGAACAAATAGATCACTGGCATGATGACAATTTGACATTATAAACCTTGCAATTACAAATTAAAATATATATATATTCACACACACAAATGTTAAAGCTCCTAATGTGAAAGGCTTGCTGCTATATTACCCACATGAGGGGAAACCGCCACAAACTCTTCCCCCTTCCAGGATCCGTAATTCCAAACTAAGACTTGATTAATACTGTGAAAGAACTCAACAGTTAATGCAAATCTCCCCAGTGACTGGGAAAGCGGGTACGATTACACAGAAAACCAACTAGTCCCATAAAAGGCAGACTAGAGAAATCTCTGCCAGGGTATTTGACAGGATACAAGGAGACACTAAGGCCCAAATCCAGATTGGAAGATGTAAAGCATATCCTGCAGTAGATGTTGTCATTATACCAGTAATCAATAACAAATTTCATCCCAAATTTTTAGTTAGTAAGGAGGGTAAAACCAGAATATGATGAAGTGGTAAAAGTTCTTAAAAAAAAAGAAAACACAACTTTTCAAAATCAGTTGCTGAGGTGTAGCACTCAAAGCAAAGCCAGTGAAATCAGTATTCCTCTGGGAGTGGATAATGATGAAGAGTTCACACTTTTCAAACGTTTCTAAGGTCAGGGTCTACTTATGCACAACATGGTCATCAGGGTCTGTGAAAATCACTGCTCTCAAACATCCTGGGTTCTGCTCTAAATGGAAGTCTGTTCTGTGGCTCTGGCTATCTTCTGAGGTGTTTTTTTTTTTAATAAACCCACATGGTGAATTTATATGTGATCCACAGTGAACCACAACAAATCTCTACTAATTTGCATCACTGAAAGATGTGGCAATTATATGATGTTTGATGACTACGTGTTTCATCTCACCTCAGCAATTGTACCAGCCCCAGCAATACTGAAAAGAGCAGGAGAGGCTGCCTGTCAAAATAATTCATAGAGATTTGATTAACAGAACATGGCAACAATTCCCTTCTCAGATGGTTCTGGGAGTAATGTTAGCAAAAGCTGAGTTTCCAGCCAATTCTCAGTCATCGAGTCCCCCACACTTACCATGACATTTCTAGGTTAACTTTTCTAAGTTAAGTATAAGTATCAGTAGTACTAAGTATTGCTTGTATTTACTATGCGTTTAAATAGCATTCATCTGTAATACATTGGAGTTTACTAGCTCCTTGTGAGGAAATCACAGCAGGTATAACCAAACTGTGGAACTACACAAGTATAGATAGCCAAACAGATATGCAGCAATGGACAAGATCTGTCTTCAAATATTCCTTTCCAGTAAGTCTCATTAAATTTCTGAACGTCTCTCAAGATAAAAATTGACAAATAGCATCTCCAAGTGGAGAGCCTCATCATCCTACTACACTTTTTCAGAGACGACAAAAATGCCGTAAGAAATGTTAATCACAGACAATTAAAACCTCTGAAACTAGCTGAACAATTGCTAAACTAACCAGAGAGATTATATTCCTTTGGGGATTTTCAGTGGTACTTGCTGAGCTCTGATTTCGTTGAAGTCTAGTCGTTACAATGGAATATTTCATGCAGATCACATACATCAGAAATTTCTTTTGCTTAGTACATTCCAATGAGCATTGCCACACCAAAGCTGTAAACTGCTTCGGGTAAAGAACAGATATAAACATCGAAATTCCTGTTAGTTGGTCTATCAGTAACGCTTTGGTTGACAGGGCACCTTGCTTTCAAGCCATCTGATGGCATTGCTAAATACGCCAGTCTCATTAAAAACAGTCGAAACAGGAATGAATCCAGTGGCTGAGGTCACTCAAGTACTCTGGCAGAGTCATTATTGAATTTCTACTAGTGTGATTACAAAGAGTGCACGCACAGTCCATTAATTTGCAGCACGGAAACCAAAAATCAATGGGGTGCTACTTAAAACTCCTTTTGTGATAATTACCATCATGTATGCAGGTATACATATGGAAGGGGAGTGTGGAAGCTGCCGTTCGCAGCCTTGAACAGGAAAGAGATTATCTAGTTTTCTGAGCTGTATGTCACAAAGAAGCAAGGAGAGCATAGTAAAAATTTAGTCTAAGTTTGGGGTGAAATTCAAACTGCAAAGGAAATTTTGCCATTTGCTTCAATGAAGCTAAGGTTCCCTCCCTGGAATTTTAACTGGAACTGAAATTCCTAGCAAGCAGCCAAGAATTCAGTATTGATCTATCCAGAAAAACCCCTCTACAAGCATCTCGATTTTCTTTAATAACCTTGCTTACCGGTGAGGTTACTAGCATGTTGATAGAGTAATAATGGGAAATTGTATGAGTTCTTTGTGAATGACAGTGGGACAAACTGGTATACATTGTTTCAGCAGATCTACGCTGATTTATACCAGTCATTGACACTCCTCATTTTGACCCTTCAAGTAATAAGAACACACCACAGATTTTTCCAGGGAAAAGTACCGAATTTCCTTGCCTAAGGAAAAAGTGCATTCAAAAAAACATTGGCTACTTTTGTATAATACTGCTACTCTCATTTCATTTTTCATTCTTAATTCTGAAAGTGTTACAAAAGCCTATGCTTACACATCTTAATCATCCAATATATCTACTGAAAGAAACAGAACCCCAGGGGTGTTATTCAGTCAGAATTTGATGGATCATAACCAATTTTTTCGAAAACTCACAAGACATCTACTGCATTTCAAAAGAGCAGCTCACCTCCACCTTGTTCAATTGCCAGGAAATATACCGTATCCTCCAAACACTTCCTATGTCCCCTCTAACCCACAAATTCATGTAACAAAAACCAACTTAAACCAGGCGATTCCTACAAGAACTTGACACACCAAGACAAATTCTACACTGATTTACTCTCAAGGGACTGTGGCAGTATNAAAAAAAAAAAAAAAAAGGTTGCCTTTTAAAATGTCAGTATTTGCTGATATTCACCATGAAGTGATAGTGAAGAAAAACAAAGATCGTCCTTCATTCCCAGAAAATGAAATACCAGAGTTCTCCTTGCAGCCTGAATTGTAGGTAAATTATGATCTGCAAATGATGACTTATAGAAGCCAATAGAGTAACTACTCTTTCTTGTGTAGGCAGTTACGTGTGGAGAACTGCAATGCTCTTTGATGCAAGCTAGTTTTTCAGACTATAGGAGCAGCTTTGTCGGTAACAAGCAAAGATTTTTACTTTCTAAGCTTGTAAAAGCACATATTATCTCTAACTACTATGTAAAACGTTCAGGATGAAGTGAGTGAAATCCATCGTAACAGAAGGTAGAAGGCCTTGGTTTTGCTGAATTATATGAACTGTTGTGTTTGCTAAGAGCGCTCCTACGCTGTAAAGTGTTTGCAGACCAATAATGCTGCTGCCCCATTCAGTCTGAAGCGCCGCTAACACGACCTGTTAGTATTTATGCACCAAATCAGTATTATCCCCGTATCAGCCTGCAAAAGTTTCAAACATGCTTCACATCAAGAAATGGATCCATTCAACTATTTTCAGACAGAAACACAGAACTAATCAGAAAAAGGAGGTGTCTATTTAGTATTAATACTAAGAGCAGGAGCCTTGTGCTAGCTAGGACCCTGCTGCATGTTGCACAAACAATGAAGACGCTGCCTGCTGCAGCAAGCCTACCGCTACGGCAGGAGAAGGGAACAGCAGATGGACAGAGAGAGACAAGAGGGCATGGAAATATTGAAAAAGATACTAGAGAGTTGTAGGAAGAGAGCTGTTATTTGTTAGCGGCCCAGCTATAGCAGACACTTTTCTCAGAAGAAAAATGAAGAGGAGTATGGATTTCCAAGCCTGAGAAGCAAATGTCTTACAGAAGCAAACACAGCCAGACTGAGGCACCACCACCACCTGCCACATCAGGTCTTCAAACTGTTGGACTTCAGGGCCTCACGCCGGCTTGGCTTCAAATCAATGTATCTGCAAGTACAGAACTGGATACTGCAAGTGAGTTTAAACAAACTTCTTATGATCGGGTAAAGCCTGATCCTGGTTTAAATTACAAAAGTGAGAATCGGTAGATTAACTTCATTCAACTCAGCAGAGCTAAACCGATGTAAAACTGGTGCTAATGGGACAACAGTTAGGTCTGCCAACTGTTTATGAACGCTCAAATTCCTCTATAAGCCCTCTATCAATCATATGAGTGATTTTAAGTGATAATTTTAATTGCTTATAAAATCATTTTTTCATTACAACTATCTCCAACTGGAGGATATGCAATGGATATAATGGCAGAGGCTAATTAAATACATTTAAACCCATTTTGAATTTTAAAAAGAGAGGAAAAAAAGCGCAGTCTACAAAAAACGCTTTAGGTCTGTCTTTCTATTACTTTGGCCTGGTGAGAGGTAGAACAATAAAAGACAGAGGATGTGGTCTCTGAATGAAGACGACAGCCAGAGTAGCGTTTAACCACCCGTCACTGCAGGTATACAAGTAACATCACTTACTTAATTACATACACAGGTCGACTGGGAATAGAGCTTAATGACCTGAACCAAAGTGACAGGCGGATGGTGACCGGCGGGAGAGCTCTGCTGCGAGGGGGTACTCCCACAGCGCCAGCCACACGCCGAAAAATCCTCCCAGTCAGCAGTGACCATGATCTGCTGCGTTTCTTACCAACCTCGCCTAATTTGCAAGACAACAAAGGATAAACATCTATATAATAATTTTCCACCTGTCTCACAGAGCAGTCACCATTACTATATAATAACAAAAGAAAGAAACAGAGGAGAGATTTTCATCTTTACTTTAAACAGGCAGGAAGTCATCAAACTAAAGTAACTTTGAGTGTAAAAGTAAATCTCAGTAAACCAGTGCAGGAATAAATGGTTCTCCCATCTAATAGATGTGCTTTGCCTCAGGAAACGTACAGGTCTCGACAAACGATGATCCTTCACCACTGCCAGTTGGTTAGCTGCTACCGATCTGACAAAGGCATGAAACGGGAAAAATATGTAAAATCATCTAATTTTCTTTAATGAGATTGTAGCCTATTTTCCAGAGGTCTCTCCTGACCAGTTTTAAGCATCCTGAGTTCAGAGCAGGTTTGTTATTACAAAATTCCTCAAGCAGCAATGGTATAAGAGAGCTTACGTGTGTAAGAAACATATTTCAATTTGCTCTGCCGAATACTAACAAAGATCTTACTCACTTTATTCCAGAAAAGTTGGCTTTTGGTGCCTTTTCCTAAATTTTCTTCATTCTTTATTGCCTGACTGATTTATTTCCTCTGCTGTGAAAGTTACAGAGGAAAGCAGAGTTGCTTGGCAGCATGATGTGGTATTGCTGAACTCAGCTGTTTATGGCTTTCAGCAGATGTTTCTGCTTCAAAGACAGTGTGAGAAAAAATACACATGCACAAATTCCTCCCCCCCAGTTCTGCATCTTTTGTCGCTTATCTTCCACTGCCTCCAAATCACAAGGAAGGCTGCGTTACAACCGCTGCTAAAGCACCCCAACCATGCCAACTGTCACGGAGAATAAGAGCTGACCTCACCCCAAATTAGAACTCGTGATTTAAAGTACAAAGAGAAAAAAAATGAACAGAATTATCAGTCCACGAATGTGCTGCATCAGGAGATTTTCACAGATAACCTAGCTATGAATTACAGCTGATTAAAATGGAAAGCAATAGGGATTGCTGTGTGCAAGAGGCAAGAAGACAGCAGCTTTCAGCAGAAGATGCCAGTGGGACAGCCGGCCTTTCCGACTGCATATTCCAGAAGCTCTGCAAAACACATGCTCAGACAGAAGTCAAAGGCTGAAAAGCAGACCGTATGTTTTCTAGTCACTCTCTCAGAAATGATTACTTTGTCAGATATCAAAAAAATAATCTCACCCTGGACATCAGGAATTACAGTTGTTATTGAACCCATCTATCCATTTGGAATGGATATAAAGCTGTTGTCCCATTATTCCACGATTGCACATCCTATTCAATTCAATATGTGTGGGGCTCTGCTCCATTTACATAATAATGAACTAAAACAATATATCCAACCTGACTGGAGAGCAGGGAAGGCACGGACCGCAAGCAAGACAGCTTTCTCAGCAAGGCTGGGTTATTGCATGCATTGGCTAAGCCTCCAGCATTTGGTTTTGATAAGCATGTAAAAAGCTTTTCCAAACTATACAGATTTGCTGAGCAAACAAATCTGATGCTTTCATTTGGCAAGAAATATGTGAAGAATGACCTTTTCTCTTGGTGCTTCAGCCCTTCTGCTTCCCAACAGATCCAGGAACTCCAAAGTAAGACAAAAAAAAAAAAAAAAAGAAATTATTGGAACCAGGTTGGAACTTCTTTAGAGATCATGAATAGATCTCATTTCATGCATTTTGTTATCTCATCCCTATTAATTAATTTTGATTCTTGGAGAGAAAATTCATGGGAATGCCTTACTCCTTGGCTAATACTATGTTAAGTTATCTATAAAGAATAACGTAGGATTTTTTGAATGGTCAGGACTGACTCTAACACTGGTTCTCTTGAAATCAAAAACGAAAATTCATTTCAATAATGCCTAACAACAGCTTTTCAAAAAATTCCTCTTAGATTATATTATCTTGCTTTGAATTTCAAATAGATGAGAGAACGTCGCAACACACCTGATGGGAAAGAAAATAATTTCAATTTAGTATCTTCCACAACACTTCTGCAGACCCTGTTGATTTTCTGACTCAGCCTTTATCTGTGAGATTGCAGGTATTTATGCTGAAGACAAGTCAAATAGAAATGTCTATGGAAAGAACTGACTGATAATAGTGTTGCTATTTATTTGGATTCTGGTAGGGCAACACTCTAGTCATGGATCAGGGCTAGATGAAAACTGGAGAGCTGTACGTTGTTGCCATGACAATTGCTATAGTTATCTCCAATTTGACCCTTCTGAACTTGCACTACTGAAAGTATTGAAAAGAAAGGGTCCTTCAGGCTCAGAGAGAGTCCTTGTCCATGAGGGCTCCCATGGAATTTGCTTTTCCTTAATGCAAGTGAGGGCTGCCCATTAAGTCGAAACCACTCAGGATTCATAAGGTTCAACAAGCTGCCCTGCTCCCACAAGTCCCCAGTGAGACAGTGAGGCATGAGAAACAAATATTCCCTCTCCAGGCAGTTTGTGCAGACTGCTTAGACTGTGGCAGACAGACAGCAAAGCAACTGCAACGGAGCATCCGCCTCCTTCCTGCAGGCAGCCTACTCCTGCAAGAGACACCAAAGACGTTCTTCATCCTTCCTCCCTCCCCAGCTCAGGGCTTTGATAAACACTCCTGACATTCAAAGCAGTGAAAGAGGAGCCATATGAAAGGCTCCTTTGGGAAGCAACCTTCTCACCCCAGTCTTCTGTGCCCTAGAAAAGAGATTGTTCCAAGGCACAGCTGGCTGCTCCTCCACCATGTGTGCAGATGTCCAGTGTGTCTTTGGCACCTAAACCGTACGCTGGAGACATCTGTGCCCTAATTTGACCTGAAACAGGCATTGTAACATACAGAGAAATCTTACAATGCAAAGACAGCAGGCAGAGATAAATTATTTGGGAAATCTGATGGGAAAGGGTGGGGGGAAAGGAACTCTAAAGCAGTAGGTAAGGGCTTAGCTGTATGATTCCTGATACTGTTACTGACAGCCACATGCGTACATTCCCGTGTGTCACTTTAAGCAGACAGATGCACATCACAGGAATGACTGCACCTAATTTACACTAAAATACGCACGTTGCTTAAAACAAAATACTCAGGAGGCCATAATGCTTGCTCATATGTGACTTTCTCTTGAATGAATGGAAATTGTTTCTCTTTTGGGGTTCAGTGGTAAAAGAAATCCACTGCTGATGTCTTCCTCCCAAAGTATCTCCACAGTTTGTACAAATCTGTTTCTGCAGACGCAGATGTGACCTCCTGAAGACACCTACTACTACAGCAGTGGCATGTGCCATCTCACCTCTGACCCTGCCTCAACTATCAGGCAGAAGGATAAAGAACTGTAATGAAAAAATCCTGACCCATGAGCACCAAATCTCCAAGTCCTTGTGAAAAGGACTCCTCTGCTCAGGCTGCAAGCTTTTGAGATCAGCAGGAACCACTGCCGCTCTGCTGAGCTCTACAAACCACCCTGACCCAAAACTGGGCCGGGGGAAGATGTCCCAGATTCTAAAGAAATTAATTAACACCCTGCTTGTAATGTGTGAAAACTCTTCTCTGCGTCCATGTATTGGGCACAGACTGACTGTCTTCAGGTATAGCCAGACACACACACCACATGGCTTACAGTTTTCCCAGTCTGAGGCACGTTGTACGTATACTTTTATGTTTCAGTCACAAGAGAATTCACTTCACTCGCATCCCTTGGCAGCAGATGGTGCTGCCAGACAGAGGGGGGACCCGCACAGAACTCTAACAGCTTTGTTGCTTTCCTCCATGCCCCAATGACATGAAACACAACCCGGTAACATCATTAGCTGTTTCCATGTGAATGCAACGATACACAGACAGTGTTAAAAAAAACCCCACAAACAACTAAAAAAATGCATGTGTGTGTGGCGGGGGGAATAAGTGATTGTGACACAGTCTGAAAGAGAACCGTAACATCTGGAAACACTCTTCCCCAGTCTGCCTCTTTATCAGACAGATGGCTGGAGAGCTGTAAGCCCACGGGCCTCTCGAAAGGTTCAAGGCCAAGAGGATAAAGTGCTACATCACAGCAGTTTTCCATTATGTCAGTTTTTCTAAATGTCTCTCCTTTCTCCCACACTCAGTTTCTCTACCCGGTCGACAGAAATCAAAAGCACGAGGTGACTCCATTCCTCCGCAAGCAAAGTACAACATCCAGAGGCAGAAACATCAGCCCAAGAACACTGAAAGCAGCTTGTTCCAGCCCACTTCCAGGTTAGAAGGAGCAAGAGGAGTTAGGTCTAGATTAGCCCCAGTTGCTGCTTTTTAGTTCTTGACACTGCAGTTATAGGATGCTCTGGCTTTGGCAGAGAAGCCAGCTTAAGAAATTCCCCTAATCCTCCTTGCTCCTGCCCTTAATCTGTCTTTCTCATCCCCACAACTGACAACATACCAGCTGGTGGAGGTATGCTATTTAAAAAAAAAAAAAAAAAAAAAAAAGGGAAATGAAAACTACTTAGGTTAAAAATAACCCTTGCTCGGTCTCGGAAGAGCTCTTACAGCCTGTGGTGGCAATCCAGAATAAACCACCCAGCACAGCCCAGCCCTTTCACTGAAGCTGTTCTCAGGGTACATGTGGTACAGCACAGATCAACCACCCAAGCCTTAGGCTGCAACCAAACAGAGGCCATACTAAAATATGGAAATGGTTCTAATAGTAACCAAAAATATCTCCTCATCTACCCTGAGGGCACATTTCAAACTTACCAGCTTTCCTCCAGAAACAAGGAACAAGGGAAAACAAGTGACCAAGCACTAGTCTAAGAGTTGTTTTCACTAATCAACACTGTTGTTATCCTCATCAATAGCTACTTGAATCTCAGCGCAAATTGCATTATGAGGCACACAAACATTGCTGATTTCAAGCTGTTTTCAGCCTCTTGCTATAGTGGTAAAGCCTTTCTGAATAAATCTAAGTTAAGAAGCTACGGCTCTTGGCTTTATCAGCACAAAATTCAAGAGAACAAATATTACATAAAAAAGTAAAAAAGCATGACCCACTTAAATTCTCAAAATGTAACAGTAAACTATTATTGACATGATGTATCTAAAACACGTCCCTTGTTCTTTATTATTTATATAACGTGAAAGGTATATTAGCTGCTAAGTGGTGTTGCATTCAGATATACATTGCTTGTTTTGAAGTGCTTACAATGTAATTGTATCCGTGCACTAATGATAGTAGAAATATGCAAGAAAAGAAAAGCAACATGGCAGCAAAAATTAGCAGTTTTACTGAGCATGGGGAATTGTTTCCAGGGATATGAAGGGGAACGAGTGCAATGGTTCTCCCCAGTGCATCAGGGAGATTCCTGAGTAAACGAGAGCACGTAAAGGCCAGAATTTCCCGATCATGTGCTAAGCAACTCAAAACACCACTCTCCCCATTATGACCAGAATGAACCCTGGATGCAGTTTTATCTGCCTACCACAAAACAGTTTGTAGGAAGCAGCACTCCAATGCACTAAGAATCTATAATGAATTTAAGTAATATTCTGAATTACTCAAAACCCACTGGGGACATGCAAGAATACAAGGGAGAAGCCAAATTACTCCTGTTGGTTGCAACAGAGGAATAAGGCAAAACTGTAGAAGACCCTTCATTCCCTTCATTCTCCTTTCCTGATAGCTGATTCTCGGCGCTGTGCTCGAAACAGCTGGTCACATAAAGAAAAATAACATACTATCATCTTGACAAGCTGTGTGAATGTTCATAAAGCATTCAAGAACTACAAACTTTCATTTACTTGCTTTTCAGAACCTCTTTTGCAAAGACAGTGGAAAACACCTCTCTCTTCTTAAATTAACCAACATATTTATGAGTTGGCTGAGTTTGCTGCAAGAGAAGATTAGCTTGTGTTGATGCTGGAAGTCCAGAACATTACCTCACATCTACACTGACCTTGCTACGGAACTGCTCGTCACCCAAATGAACTGCGCTGCTAAACCAGCCTGAAAAAACCAGTGGCAGCACAGAAAGATCCCATTAGGGACTTGCAATTCTCAACCAAATTAAATTAGCTTAATAGAATATTTGTGCTCTGCGCAGAGAGCTCCAAGTGACACTTAGAAACTCAGTAACTGTAATGCCCACTACATCGTATGCTTTCCCACAGGGATCTCAGAACACACATGCCCAGGTTTCTCTATCCAGTTCTTCCTTGTACACAAACATTTCATTCAAACCCAGGTTCGTCATGCTTCCAGAAGACAGCAACTATTTACATACACAAATGAAAAAGGATTAATTAAACCATTGACTTTTATTTGCATAATTAGTGCTAAAAATATTTTTATGGGTTAATTAGACTTTATGCAAATTGGATTGAGAAGATTTAATTTGGGGTTTGATAACCTGACTATTATAGTTCCACAGTTGCAAATACTCTCAGAGTTACGTGCTGTTCTAAAGCCATGGCCTCAGTTTTAAACTGTTCTGGTTTTTACTTCTGGCAGGTTCAACTGATATATTTTTGCTTTCCCTTCACACCCCCTCCGCCCCCCAACTCTCCACGACAATCTCACCAACCGCAATGATATCAAGCGTAAATACACTGAAACAGCGAGCTGCCCATGACAAGAGAAATTTCCGCACTTTACAGAAGTCTAATATTTCCCAGGCACTTTGACTGGGCATGGAATACAAATGTTAAAATCTGCTCAGGTTTTCTGTGCCTGAAGATAGTACAAACCAACTGCATGGGAAAGCAATAACCAACCCAGCATCCACCGAAGATTTTACGCTGCTCTTCAGTGAGCCCAGGTTTGAGGCTAATAATAAGCGCAGAGCTAGGGAAGCATCGCTCGGATCTGTACAATGAGAGCGCTCCGCGTGGACTGACGTACAGCGGCGTTGCGAGAACTCATTAAGATGATACCCAGCAAGAGCAAAATAATTTCCACTGAAAGCGGCAATACACCACTTCACTATGTATTATGGAAGACAATCATACTTATTGAAAAAGCACTGCTTTTATGTCTGTGGAAGAAAAAGACCACGTCTCAGTAAAAATATACTAAACAGGAAAGCCAGCACTGGCACACCAGTTCATACCAGTGCTCCCTGGAGTGCACTGCTCTGCCTCTGGCAGTTACCAGCATGTAGCTTAGCACAGCAACCTCCAGCTCTGGAAGAAGTAACCATTTGCAAATGGGGATTCTTCAGTATCACATACGAAACACTAAATACTGAAAGGTTTGAATTATCCTGTACCAACGTTTGAGAGTTACAGCGGTTCACTGTGGAAGAATTCATTGCTTGCTTGATGAACCCACCACACGGGCTGTGATACGTTCAGAGAAGCAAGGTCAAAACTATCAAGGCAAAAAATAATGTTCAGTAAAAAAACTTTAAAATTAAGGATATCCATATTCATGTCAAACTGATGCTCCCCACCCCCAACATAGGCCTATTCTATTAATTTTTAATTTAAACTGATTAATTTTATTACCTGGAAACTGAGATGCCCTGTTATAGATCAGCAGATGGTACCGTAGTTAACATAAGTGTCTCCAGATTTCCAGGCTACAGGCTTAATAGCTATGAGCAGTGGTAATATGAGCCCTAAGTCTTTCAACCAATGAATGGTATCATGGATATAAATGAGTTTAATGTGCCGAGAATATGACGTTTCATACCTGTTCCTTGAACTTGGTGCTATCCTCTGACAAATAACTGTTGTGGTCGAATGCTTTCCACCATTCCCCACCTCTTGTTTCACATCCCACTGCCGCGGGTCACTTGTCTTTGCACTGAGAATGTTTACACCTTTCTTCACCTTCGCCCTGTTGGAAACAGCAATTGTAAAAAGTTTAAAAGACGGTCTTTCAGGACTGCAATCTTCCAAATGTAGCTCAGGCATGGAAATGTCAATGTATCAGTTTTAAGCTAAGTATTCAATCTATTTCTAATCAATCAGTAAATAAGAAAATGCTATCATGAATGCACATCAAAGGCAACGTATCACTTTTTTTTGGACAGAACCAGCTAACCGTGTGCCTTTATCTGTTCTGCCAACAGCAGCCTGGAGTTGTGATTAAGACTGAACCTGCAGGAAGACCTGCACTCAAGGTTCTTTTCTCTATTCTGGCAATAATTTCTACCAAACAGAAATTTATCCCAACACAGAAGACTCAGGAAGGTTCTGTTCATCTGTATCAAGACAAACGAGCTGCTTCATTGCACAGAGGAATACTTCACCGGAGTTTTTTAAATAACCCATTTTTATTCCATATGATGTTCTTCTAGATATCAGTGGACAGGTTGTTGCTCTTCTGCCTGACAATTCCTTTTTTGTGACAGATTCCTAAGGAAATTTCTGTTTGAAATCTCCAGCCTGGAGAGAATACAACTGTTGGTTAAGACAAGACTTTGTAACTCAGAGATGTTCTTACAGGATGCAAGTTTCTACCACTGTTAGTTGTTATGTCCTGTGGAAAAGTTAACTGCATTTATATAGTGATGCTAATAACATCAACAATAACTGTACGGAGGGTTAATTAAAAAGCACTTACTTAATTAAGGAGTGTTTGTATAAAGAACTCCCAGCAAAGATGCTATTTGGGTGCAGAACAGAATCACAGAATCACAGAATGACAGAAAGTTAAGGGTTGGAGACCTCTAGAGATCATCTGGTCCAACCCCCCTGCCAGAGCAGGTCCACCTAGAGCAGGTGGCACAGGATGGTGTCCAGGCGGGTTTGGAACGTCTCCGGAGTCAGAGACTCCACAACCTCTCTGGGCAGCCTGTGCCAGTGCTCTGCCACCCTCACAGGAAAGAAGTTTCTCCTCATGTTGAGATGGAACTTCCTGTATTTGATTTTATACACATTGCCCCCTAGTACCCACTGGGTACTACTGAAAAAAGCCTGGCCCCCTCCTCCTGGCCCCCTGCCTTTAAGTATTTGTAAACATTGATGAGATCACCCCTCAGTCTTCTCCAGATGAAAAAGACCCAACTCCCTCAGCCTTTCCTCATAAGAAAGATGCTCCAGCCCCCTGATCATCTTTGTGGCCCTTCGCTGCACCCTCTCCACAAAGCATCAGGAATGAGAACAGAGATCCTTATACAGACTTTCTCTTCAAAAGCCACCGAGGGACAAACTTCCCCCAGCGCACCAGGCTCACGCAGGACGACGAGTGTGTGGGGAACAGGATGCCAGTTCCAAGGGCACAGCTCCGAGGAGCCTGGCCTCAGCATCGCATGGAGAAGGCAAAGGGCCTCCTAACTTCACACCACCACAGTACATTCATCATGGCCTCTACTCAGCAGAAACCAGCTTCACCATAGCAAAGAGGCTAAAGCACGGTGAAAAATTGTATTTCTCTAAAATACTTAGGCTACACAAAATATTAGTTATTGAGCAGAAATCGGTATCTACACAAGATGTCGATATCTTCTTGACATTTATGAGGACTCAGCATCTAAGTTCCTTGGAAAAACTCATCTTTTTGCATCTTTAGACACTAAAACACTTCACAAATGTAGTCATGAATGATTGAGAGTACTTGTCTTCTTGTCGCAGTTTTTCAACAGTGAGACAAAACACAATTAATTTAAGGCACTGAAAAAGAAAACTTTTTTCCTCAGTATAAAAGGTAAGTGCTTAATTCTCTCATTTGTAACATGAAACATCATGGAGCTTCACAGATTACTGTCTTGCTCTAGTAAAACTAGCACAAACCTGATACACCTCTAATGCCTTCAGCTGAATTACTCAGAAATGAAAACAGAAAAAGTAAAGGGAGAATCAAATACATTACTGAAGGTTCATTAAAGCTCTAAGTTCCATTAAGTTTTCTAGCACATTACAGTTCAAATAAATGAACAATAAAGAAGCATTTCATTAATAAGAAAACAATACTACCGATCATGAAATCTGTCTAAATCCATCAGTATGTTTTTGGTAGTACGGATTTTAGGAGATGTTTGGATGTATTTCAGGATACTGTTATTTAGCAACTGGAGAAAAGTAAAAACTGATCATTTTAGATACTTGGTTCAGCTGTTCCTTGAGACGGGCTCTGAAATGGCATAACATCAGTCAAAATGAGGTTCCTCATGTTTGGACTTTCAACAGAATTACAACTTTGTCAGCAGCTGCAAATTGCTCTTTCCACCATGTAGCTTGACATAGTCAATACCTGGGCTCCTGTTAATTAGGAAGGACATTTTGTACGGCCAAGGTTAGCCGTAAAACACACTGCCAGAGGACGAAAGACCATAGCTACAGTGCCATTTTGTTAATTAACTACAGTATGGGGCATTAAGTTGAGTGGTTTTCACATATGCCATTATATAAAGCCCATTAAAAAAAAAAAAAAAAATTCCATCCCAGGGTAAAGTAGGTTATGTTTAGTGAGAAAAATCAATGTTGTGATTGCACTTAGCACTGGAATTAGGGTATGAACACCCAGAAGATTGAACTTCCTAAATAAATATGCAGAAGCACAATTTGCAACTCCCCCTTTAAAAAGGGCATTGAGTTTTATATAACAAGGTCACTGGATGAATCGGAATTAAGTCAGGCAGTACGGAGCCCCATACATTTTTAAATGCAGTCTGTACGCATATGCTACAAACGTTTTCACTTAAATTTTTATTTACTTAGTTTTGGAGTGCTAGCAAGGAAAAGTCTATTTAATTCCTTACTAAAGATTCGTTGACCTTGTTGTATGCTCGCGATTAAATATTAATTTTTTAAATCAATAGTGCCAACTTTGTACATAAAAATTTGTAGGTTATACTGCCTCAATAAACCCTGAGACCGAGGACCTGGAGGCCAAATTGCTTGACAGTCTCCTGTATTTACCCACCTAATCTATGCAGTATATATATATTTACCATGTTTACTTAAGGGAGGCAGGTACAGTGACAACAGAGAGAGAGGACAAACAGCTGAAATACTCCACGTTTCCTTAGTGTGTGGTTCCCCACTCCAGCTGGAAAATTGTCCCCTTTTGCTACATCTGTATGCGCAAGTAGATGGTTGTCCTCACACAGGCTTTTCTGCACTGCTCTACAACCTGCAAGTAGCCACCAGCCATAACTTGGCAGCTTCGACCTCCACCCAAAGTGCACTCAAAATCTTCCTCTCCAATTTTATTCTAGACAATTATTGTATTTACTGTGGGTGTCACAAAAATGCCTCCGTCACTTCGGCTACGTGCTCTCCATGGTGGCAGTAACTAAAGCAAGGTCCCAAGTCAGCTGCCCGGTAACAAAAATCACACTCTACTGTTGCTGGATCTAAACACAGACCCTGCTAAGCAAACCACCTGCATATGCACAAAGCCCATGGGCAGCAGCTCATTTATTTGAGATTGATTGTCTATGTGCTGAGAGTTAAGCACAGGTTTTGATCTTTTAACAAAAGCAGACGTTGCAATGGAAACATGAAAGGACCATGATTAAGAATGGTGCACAATACCAGAGGTCAGCTTCAATCCCACACTGGATAGAGGACTCCATCTGAAGGGGGTTTTGAAGCTTTATGAACACATGGTAGCCAGACCAGGGAAATACTTTCTCGCTTGAACTTTTAAGGTTATTCATTCACAGCACAGGAAATCTCTGCCTCAGCTTTGTCTCAAACTGTCTCTCTCTAAATCTCCCAAATGGAGTATTAAAACATTTTGCTGGTATGCAGAACAAGCAGCATCTCAAAGACACTGCAGGACGAGTCTCCAGCAGCTCACCTAGAAACCATTAGGTAATTTTGTCAAGACCAAGTAAATGCATTTGTCTACATGTGCAATTTCCAAGCAAATATTTCATTTCCAAATTGAAGCTTTTAGTTGTATACAAAGATTTCCATTTAGCACCTTATCTTCCTAACATGTCAAACTTAGAAATGAGGCTTCTAATTAATACATTCTGATAACTATGTATGAAAATCTAGCTGTTCCATTTCACTGTCTTCAATGACGAGAAATCTCAGCGGTATTTAGACATAACACTACACAGCTGACAAAGACAGTAATTGAAAAGCAATTCGATCAGCACTAGCCAGAGCTGAGGATGCGACTTATGATTTCAGGAGCTCAAATTACAGTTTCCTATTTAAATTTAAATTTTAATCTTGCATAACTGCTATGGCCGTGGAAAGGTTCTGCCACCTGCAGCAGTGCTACAGAGAGGGCAGAGTGCTGAGTGCTCCGCAGAGTTCTTCACGTGCTGTATGATTTTGCTGATGCACGCTAATCCTAGGGAACATCACCTCTCTTATTCCAGAGAAAGTCATCCTCAAAGCATAGATCCAAGAGGGGCTGCATTGCCTGGGTGTGCTGTGATACTGGTGAGTGATCTATCAGCAAAGGGATGAGCCTGAAGTCACAGGAAGACTAACACCACATGGAGGTGATGAGGAGCCCCTGGCTGTACAGGTCCCTACGGCCCTTTGGGCTGGCACTAACACCCGGCTGACTCACTGGCGATAATCAGAGGGTGACTGAGCTTCCCGGGTGGCTCACTGCCAGATGGGAGAAGCAGCAATGTCGGTGCCAGGGAAGTGCGGGAGCACGAAGCGAGGAGAGGAGGGGGCCAGGGCAATGCCCTCGGCAGCACCCCACTCTTACCCGGCGGCCGCAGCATTGCCACACTGCGCTCCAACAGCAACTCCACACAGCGGCTCGGGGAGACAAGGCTGCACTAAAGAATGAAAAGCTAAATCAATACTAAATTCCTACAATCAGTGAGCCTCATAATATCTGGTATAGTTTTCCAGACGCTAAACCTTCTGGTTCCTGTTAGACTGTTTGTTTTCAGAGGGTTATACTTAGCTCTGCATCTTCTGTGCTCTTCATAAATGCCACGCTATTCTCAGCACGCCGTACTTTGATCTAGGCACAGTCTGGTTTTAGATCAGTGACCACTGCTTTGTACAGACAGTCTCCTCAGCTCACATCTGTTGTCCAAGCTGCCGTGCCGGAAGACTTTTCTTTAGGAAGTATTTGAAACATAAATATGAGAGACAGATGCAGGTTGAGTTTAACTGGGGGGATTGGCTCATCTGTAAGGTAGTCCCTGGGTCACACGAGCTGAGCGTAGGCATGCTGCACCTCACCATCCTGGTGCTAAATCCTCGCATTTCCACGTGTAAATCCTCGCCTGTTTATGTTTGTCAAGTCAGTGTTTCAACTTAACAAATACTGACCCCTTTTGGTCAGTCTTCTCTGGAGCCTCAATGTTTCTTTCCACTCTTTTTTTATCCTTCCTTAGTTGCCCTGACTAGTAGAAGCCCTTGACATTACCGACTGTAAAGGTCACATTGTAAGAAATTATTTTACTGTATCTCCCCAAACCCAGGGAGCCTCTCCTAGTGGCCTGTATCTAGGCTGCACTTTCCAGTAAGTCTCTAACCTTCCTGAGTTCTGCCAAAAAAATTTCAACTTCTTCCTGCCATGATTTAAGTTCACTCCTTTCCTTCTTTGTTCCCAGAGTAAATCAGGAGATTAAAGCCAGCTGCAGGAACCCATAAAACCCAGGCAGGAGACTAACCACAGCAATTAAGCAAGATTTGTTTTATTAAGTAAATCTTTTTCCTTTCATCTTTCTATGTGAAATGAGTTGCTAGATCTCACCGGGGCTCTGAACGAGCAGGACAGACATCTGCCTGGCAAAACAATATTCACCGACAGCCGCGTTGCTGGCTTGAGTTGAGAAGCCAAAACCAGAACAGAATATGACTTGGTTAGCAATGTCGACCTTTCAAATACACTCCTTTAATTTGCAGGATACACGAACAGAGTAACTGTGATTAAGCGGCTACGGCTCTGCTTAGGGAATATGGGGGATCAGGTATCAGCCCCAGGCTTCCGGCATGACTCCGCACAAGCCGCAGGAGCCCTGTTTGCCTCCCTCCTACCCTAGCAAGGAGATTTCCACCTCTGTTTCACGTGGCCACCTCTTTGCTAAGCAGGTTTTCATTTACAAGCCATATGCACAGGCAAGCAGCAAAAGAAAGCCTCATCTCAACTGGGGAATTCAGGTACTAAATTTATTAGGCAATAAATTACTGCCAATACTAGTATTTCAGATTTGGTTCCCATTAAGAAGGCCAGTTCAAAGGGCCATCCATGCAAGAATTTTCTTGTCTTTGATTCCTAGATTTACAACTTGGGCTTATCATTAGTAAAAGTGAAGATCTTGCTCCTCAGAACATCCTTTCTCCTTCAGGCATTTTCTTTCTCAGGGAGTATCCAGAAAAGGCCTTCAGGTAACAGCTTCTGTAAAAAAGGGTAAACAGCCTTTAAAATGTCAAAACAGCTAGTCCCTAGGTATTTAGTCCTTGCTCTTCACTCCTTCCCCTTTTTCCTTTCACTTCTTAGAACGCTGGTCTATTTGAAACAACCTCAAAAAAAAAAAAAAAAAAAAAAAAGCCATGTCAAAACAAAAAAGATTGAAATATTTTACTTTGAATATGCAGTAATCAAATCCTTAAGAATCTCCAAAGAATGCTTAAGCTTCTCGAATATAGGTGTAATTCTGTGAACAGCTGAGGCAGATTTCAGTATTTCTGAAACCTCCTCTGTCAGCTGAATTGGACTAAATTCAGCTTCCCCAAAACTGCTCCTTTTGGTGACTTCACTGTCCATCCAAATTACATAAATTCCATCCACTGCCAGTGAGGAATCCTGCGATTCAAAATTGCTCAGGGGCTGTTCTTTTGTAGTGTTTCTTACATAACTGAAATTCCCTCAGTCCCTAGGAAAATCAGCTGTCTTTTATTTCAATGGGAGTAGGTGCTTCATATCCCTTAGGAAGCTTTGAAGAGCTCAGCTGCAAGGCACGAGGTAGATGTTGTCAGCTGTATTTTGTATTTTTTTTCCAAAAAAGAAATCCAATGTGCTTTGGGATGTTCCACTGACAGAGTTCTCTGGTTTGGGCCAATTTCTGTGGTTAACTCCTTCTTCGCATTACCAGCCCTCTTGTGGTGTCAGGTATCCCATAATTTATTTTAAAAGAAAAGGAAAAAGAAATACTTTCTGCTTGGATACTACTAGTTGAGGCACAGAGATAGTAATTTAACCTCATAATATATCTCATGGCAAAACTGCTTTCTCCAGCACTGAATGTTAATAGCACTAGTTAAGGGATTACAGGAAAGGCAGAAGGAAAAGAAAATCTAAATAAAAGCAGGAGGGAACTACACAACACAGAGAATCTGGATTTGTCTTCCAAGCTGAGAGGAAACCCAGTCTGAATTTACAACCTGCTAACATTCCGCCTCCAGCAAAAATAAACACTGTAAACTCCTGACGGTCACAGAAGCTGTAACGGAGCTGCTACTGCGTTTAACTCCAGCTCATCCTGTTTTCAGAGAAACACTCACATTTCAGCCCAGATATTACTGAGGGATTCACAAATCCCCTGATGGGGTTGCATATTTAAACCTGAAGCAGGCTCACAGGAGCTCAAAACGTAAGGGAGCTCTTGCAATGGCTACCAGAAGCTCTACTTACCCTCTGTCTGGCTAATTACATTTATCACCCCACTTCAGTGGCAAACCCACTGTTAACACGTTCAAATTATCAGAGCAGTAACAAGATAGGAGACAAGATGGTCCAAGGGAGAAGAAAGCAAAATCATGCACTGACTAAGTCCAGTTCAGCACATACCTTCTTGTCTTAACTCCCCAACTCTCACAATTTTATGTGAAGTATTGCAGGATTTAGATTTTTTTTTTTTAAAGCCTTAGTTCCCAGATTTGGAAGGAATCATCACAGCTATATTAAGAAATGAGGAAGAGGGAGAGCTAAAACCAAAAGAATAAGTGTTTTCAATAACAAGAACCCCGTATTTGTTCTTTTTGTAATCCTTAATGTTTTTCTAACACTTGAGGTCGGCATCCCAAAATACAAAAATCCATTCCCATTAGGAAGGATGGAGATCCCCTTGTGATAAGCACTATCCAGGCATGCGGCAGAAAGACCTCCTTCTCCTCAGAGTTTACGGTGCAAGTATTAATCAGCAGATGGGAACATATAATTTGGGAGCACAAAAACACAGGGAAAAAGACCGCTCTTTTCAACCCTCTTTTCATTGCCCTCTACCTGTTATTCATGGAATCAGCAAAAAATCTGGGCTCACAAGCCATGCAGGGGATGTTCTGACTGAGAAGACCAAAGCCTTACAGTGCCTGGGAGGTGCCTGCAGCAGCGTGTTAGACGTGGTGTGCTCCTCGTGCTAAGCAGGGCACACTCCGAGTTCGCAGTTTTCTTGTGACTTTCCATTTCCTTAAAGAGCGAATGAGTAGAAAGGTTCTTTTACCATTTGAAACTCAAAATAACCAATGGGTACAAGTCAAAGATTCATCTCGTGGACTCTGCAAGGAACTGAAGGAAGTTGGTGAATAATCACACCTAGGTGAAGTCCCTGGAAATTATTTGCTACAGGATCAATATCTGAGTGAACACTCATTTATAAACTCCTTACACGAGGAAACACCAGACACCGTGCCGCCTGCTCTGTTGAAAAGCGAGCTGGAACAAGCACCTGTCTCACACCAACACATCCTTACAGAGACGGGCGGAAGAGAGGGATGGAGATGGGAGCTGAGTAAACAAAAACCCTACCAGGGGGAATCCAGAGTGCCGATTCAGCCCACAGGCTAAATACAAGACCATTGCCTCCACAGATCTATTTTACAGGACCAGAGACACTTTTTAGATAAGTAAATGCTTTGAGATTATATTCCTTACTACATGCAGTTTCTATTATTACCAAAAAAAAATCTCTAAGCTGCATATTTGTGACATTCCCCCAGCTGGCAGAGCAATAGCAATCGGAGGAAAATACTTACTGCTTGCAGCGGTTATTAGGATTATTACTTAGACCCCAAATGACTTTCTCAAGTAATCTTCCCGTGCAGTCCCTTTGTGGTTTTAATCCCATCCGCGCTCCCCCTTCAGCAGCTGTTATGAATACAATTTTGCCATCAGCCGTACAGCTACGAGGGTTGGGTTTCCTGTTCCAGTAGAGAACAATATCACTGAGATCAACCTCTAGAAAGAGGAAGGGGCAGGTGTCCTTAAAACATTGAAAAAGACAGGAGCCATTCAGTCAAATAATTGTTTCAACTGTTACGCACTACACTAGGTATTTGTACAAGCCACGAAAGAAAATACTGATTATCAGGTGGTTCATCCCCAAGACGCAGCACTGTCTCTTTTGTACTCTAATTAGTCTAACTTAAGTTGACTCAAGGATGGAGCGTTACTACCATTGCCTTGGAGAGAACTCCCTCCAGACAGCAGTTTGCTGACTCTGCAGGTGCTACAATAACATGTGCTTCACCCGTTCAGTTCTCCCTCCTCTCCCTCTCTCCTTGAAGTACTGAGCAGCACCAAACAGGGGCAAACTTTTGGCACAGATGAGTGCCAAAAGTGCAATCAACAAAGTGGAAAGACTGCTAAGAAAGGTAACTGTAGAATAAACCAAGAATTATGGCAACATGCTGCCTTTATATCCCTCGCACCGTGACTCCAATATTTGGTAACGGTTCTTGCTTTGCTCATTATAATCCTCACACTTGCATACAGTCACTTTAAGGCACATTAACAATGCCACTGTTCTGGATTTTGTTTCAGAACAAGCACACCTTTTGTTGTAATCTGCATACAAGAGTGTGGTAGAAATGCTACAAAGACGGTCTAAGGGGATACAGCAGACAGAACTGCCAGCTTCTATGCTGGAATTGAGTCTTAATCTAGTAAATGCTGGCAGTGATCTGTACTGCAGCCTCCAAATTGGGTTCTTTCATGCTTTAAGTTTACCCAGCAATAGCAGAAATCCACATGCCCTGAAGCAGTTGCTGGTAGATGTGTATTTAGGTACAGATCTGAAGCTCCTGAGACTGCAGTAAGTCAGCACAAATACTCCTGCTGACCTCCAGGGCCTTGGATGAGATGCATAAAGCACACTTGGGCTTCCACGGGGTCCCCACCTGGCACGCCGGGGCCAGTGGCCACTGTCAGCAGGCAGGGCACGTGAGGAAGCTCAGGGGACTCCAGAGCCAGAAAGCAACACTAATAAATTACAGATGGCACGTGGCTCAGGCAGTTCAAGTGATGTAGAGAACTACTCTCCATCATCCCGCAGCTTCTTTTGTAATTTAAACCAATATTTCTCTTTGTTTTTCCAGAAGTGACTCAGTAGAGAGACAAACATCATTTTTTAATCATTAAGAAATACTTCGAAACCTGGTGGGTTTTGTATACACTTCTCCACAGATACACATAACAGAGCATTTCATATATAAAGTTTTTTGTTTCCACTTCATCTTTTTCATGTCTGTCCGTCCATGTTTGCTTTCTCTTGGCTTTGTAATCTCATCCTGTGACACTCCTTTTTCACTTCTCTCACATTGATTTTCACCTTCCTCTTTCATTTAGAAATTTGACTAAACCAGCCAAGTCACCACTGAGTTATGGTTCAAATTCCAACCCATCCATTCCTGCTTTCCTTTAGCTGCATGGGAAGGTCCAGTCCTAGATCTTCAGCTTCTTATTTATCTGACCTCGGCCTGCAGTTGTGTCACATCACAGTGCAAAGGCATTTATTTTATTTTGTTCTCCAAAAGAAATGTAATGCAAAAAAAAAATAATTATAGAGTTGTTTTCAATAAGCATGGACTCACGGCCAATTCATTGAGGCTGCCAGATGATAAAAGCACAGACAATGAGGGGTCCTCTTTGGGAAGTTTTCGTGTCCAAAAGGATTTGCTAAGTGAAATGAAAAATTTCTCTCAGCTCCTACACAATTTCTGAGTGGAGAAACTATGTCTCCACCTCATGATTACACCTGCTGTCCCTCCAAATCAGTCACGTGCTCCTCTTCGGGACACCCTGGGTCTGGCTTTGGGATGCTCTGTCAGAAAGCTGACTTGTCTTGGCTGGACCTAAATAGCCTTGACCCATGTATTCCAACAAAGGCAGCCCCTTAAAGTCTTTCCACATTAGGTAAGTGGTGTCCAATTCCTGTTACAGAAAACCAGGAACAAGCACAAACTCTAAGAGAAACGAGCCTGTCCAGCTGTAGGACTTACACCAAAGGACTGGGTAGAAGAGCTCCGGCCTCAATTCACTTGGGAGTTGCTTTCCCTTTTGTGTGTTTGGTTTGTCTTACTCCAGGCTCAAGTATCTCATTGTACCGGCAATAACTGCTCCAGAGCATCTCAACCAACTCTGCCTTCTCTGCCCACAGATGGCTGTCAAAGCCATCTTTAATACTAATTACAGACTATCAAAGAAAGGGCTTTTCCTATAGAAACTCACCAGCAGGAAAGAAAAGGAATAAGGACTGCATTGAAAATAAAAGCATGACTCGACACTTTTTGAAACAAGGCACTGTTTGCCCTTTTCAAAAAGCTGTCAAGTTTTTGCATGGTGACAGGGTTGCCTTAGGAGCGAGCGAGCGAGCAGATGTCTGTGCACTGGAAACCACCGGCCTCCTCTTTATTGCTGTACAGTTACAGGACCAGGTTTACACCTTTAATTTGCCAGGCCCATTTAGGTCACCCATATTATCTCAACAACCATTGCTGGACATGCTCAAAGGGCAACTGTTCCCTTGGGCTATCACCAGCCATTTCACCTTTTAAGGACATTTTTTTTTTTTTTCTTTGAGACTCAGCCTGCACTGGAGGACAACTGTGGACTCTTGAAGCCATAATGAACAGAGTGAAGTCTTGAGAGGTCAACAAACTGCCGAGCTCCTTTGACATATTGCAGGAATCAGCAGGAAGATTCTGTGATGTATCAAAAGAAAACCAGCTGTCGGTGAAAGCCAGGGGCAACAGCTTGTTCCTGGAAGCAGATACTAAGGTCATGATACACTTAAAACAAGAAAAAACACCCACAAGATAAAATAGATCGATACATTTTTAACTCTCATTGTGTTTATTCCTTCTCTTTGTGAGGATTACAAATCAGCATAAATCACACTCCCTTTATCATCTCCTGGGGAGTCTTTTTTTTTCCCCTCGATGACTCTCCCCAAAAGTCATTTCGATTCATCCAACTGCAGCCAGCTACTAACTGCAGGGATGAAAATCATTTTGTTTCAGCTTGATGCAGCAGAAAAGCACTAGACCTAAATAGCATATGACAGGGCAGAACACAAGCACCTGATTTAGGGTTGCACAGGCTTCAGCAGCAACAAAGGATTTGCTTTCTGAAAACGCTGAAGCAGCTACTCCCAACGCTTTCTCTATCAGAGTACTCACATTCAAAATGAAACGTTGAGTAAACAAGCTCACGCACGGATCGGTGAACACACACGCAGAGCATCCCCTGCAATCAGACTACGCAACCTCCATCGTGCCCTCTTAAGTCCTCCAACCTCCCATGCAACCTCTGTTTACAGTTAAAGCCATCTCCAGAGACAAAAGTCTTAGGCTGTGGAGATGAGGTTGGAAATGTCATGAGTACATCGTAATGGTTCAAACAGCAGCCGCTAAACAAAAAGAGCGCTAATAGATATCATTACACAATCTCCTGCCTCTCCCGTCTAATTTGGGGGCATCTGATTCATCACTTTCAGATGCTCAGGACTGGCAAAGTTGCTGCAGCACACTCTTTTTTGGGCCAAAGACCAAAGAAAAGCAGTATGGGCTTGCAGGGATCCTCCACTCCGTTTCTATGCCATTCTGCAGAGTACTTCTAGAAATACGTGAGAAAAACTTGGTTTCCGGGCCTCCTCATGTTACAGAAAAAACCAGCCTGTCACTGTGAGGATGGTTTGGCACTGGCCCCTATCAACCAGAAAGCTGATGAGGTTGCTCAGCAGCCACGGAGGGTGGTGTCACTGGACCTGCACATTACCTATGCCAGTCTATTCAATGCCTTAGCAAACCTCTACCCAGCTCCTAAGCCATCCCCTTCTGTATTTGAAAGGCCTTAGATAAAACCACTAAGAGTTATGGGGTATACAACAACCAAGGATATAGAGAAATGACAAGTACAAAGAGAGGAATATGAATAATGTACAGAAGAGGCCATTATTCTATGTACTGAGGGAAAGTGTTTCTGCTCCTTACAAAAGGAAGGATTTATCTTCCCCTGATCAGAGGTGACAAAGCTAGAATGTTAATGCTAGAAAAACACAGGGAGGGCAGGAAGAAGGCTGCCAGCAATTTCACTTTGATTTCATCAGCCGGTCATGCAATTATACATTTATTTTTTTCGTGAGCAGCAGACACTTTCACACTTGGAGTATCCCAGGGGAGAGACAAATTACTAAGTCTCAGAGATCCTTCTACAAAATTTAACACATATTTCAGTCAAGCAAGACATAGATGTTCTCGATCTCCTGTCCTTTAGGCCTGACACAGCTCATGTCACTGACTTTAAAGGGGACAAGACTGGTCATCAGGTAGTGAGTCTTCTCTCAGTGACATAAGTTTCATGCAGCCATAATTCAGGGCCAGCTCTGAGTCTACCTTGCTGTGGGTGATCATCAGGTCAGGCCTTTAGTACCTAAACTCCCTTAAAATTCCAGTACCTTCTCTCCATCTATCACTAGGTCTTCCACTCCCCTGGCCACTCCATGTGTCCCCGTGAACTTGCAGCTGGGGATGCTTACTAGCTCTCAGCAACATCTACTAGGTCGGAAAACATCACATAAATGCAATTATAATAATACTTCTACAGCAAAGCTAGCTCATACGCACCCACGCTCTGCTTTAACGCTCACAGCGCTGGGTCTCCTACAAGTGCAATGTCACAATGTCAGCATGAGCATCCTTCCAGCAAACACAGAGGTGATGAGGCAACCCAAATGAGACCAGAGATCGGACCGTATCATTATTATTAGCAGAAATAGCAGCCTCAAGAGAAAAGCTAGAAGCCCTGCTCTATGCTGTCATATTAGAGAGCTTATACCCCAAAAGAGTTTGTTAAAGGGAAAAGGAGGGGAAAAATTCCCACTGTAAATTGCTGGAAGAGCCCTGATTTTGTTTGGATCAAACTACTCAAGGTTCAGCTATTACCTATTTGCACACAGAGCTGAAAATTTATCACAATCCCATAGACTCTTGTTTTTGTCATTGGCAGGGAAAGAGGGTGCTAATTTTCAGCACAGAGAACTGCTAGGCTGAATAAATATTAACAGTAGAGTTGTATCACATGGAGCAAAGGTCCCATGCAGTTAATATGCAGAAAGTGTGCCAATCTTGCAATAAACCAATATTGCCATGTTGTAATATGGAACTACCCACAGCAGCATGCCAGCCCACAATATCATTTCTGACTTCATTTTATGTCATACACTGGTAAGCCATTTTCCCCTTTTATGATATTTTAAGGCCATCCTTTCAGTATATAAAAAGTAGCAAAAGAAGATGAGACAGACTATTTCAAACGTTTAATTACTGTTACTGAAAAGTAGTAGTGGAAAGTAGCTGAAAAAGCTCTCAAAATTAACGCTTGGTATGAAATTTAGGACACCTTCCCTAGCACCAAGTAGATATATCAGAGATAGGGGTGCAGACTGCAGGACTGGCTGCTTCCTCAGCCGGTTGAAATACACCTACTAAAGTATGTGATTAGTTGTCATCTAATTTAGTCTTCCACTACCAACCTGCTCTCTCAATCCAATTTTACTAATTTTTAAGAGCCTTTGCCCTCCTACCCCTATTATATTGGCGATTTAAAAAAAAGATTTTGCTGCAAGTCATTCACAAAGCAAACACCTCCCCTGCCACCTGCTTCTACTCTTTCTTCCCCCCCAAAATTGATGACTTTCCACATTGAGCCCTGAAAACTCTTCGGTACTTTGGAATTTCTTGAAAACAGATGCCCATTTTCGCCTTTTTGTGCAGCCCTTCCTGTTGGAATTTCCCAATGCAAAGGTGGCATTTGGACGTATTTTTTTATTTTTTATTTATACTTCTGCTATTCACAAAGCTTAAGGCCCCAGGATGAATGGATCTTCCCCAGTGCATGCTGGATCTTCTAGTGGCTAATGACATTTGTCTAAAGCTTCTGGTGAAAACAAAGACTGTGAGCTGAGCTGCAGTAATACCAAGGGTAATGCGAGGTTCACGAAGGCAATAAATCCATCATGTGAACGGTAGCAGGGAGATTTACTTTTTAGTGATAAGGCAGAGAGTTGAGAACTGGGAGGTTATGAAATCATTACTGAATGGGAGAGGGGTCTAAAAGAACAAAATTGTTGTATTTATACATTTGTATTAAAATGTTTACAAATGGAGTTGAGCAAGGGATGAAAAATAGGAAAACAGTATTTTTATTCCCTTAGCTGAATAATCGTAGTATATTTTAATTATTAGGATTTGCTCTCTGTATACATGTTAAATGATGCTTCGCAGCAGCAGTAAATAATGTGAACCTTACCAAAATATGAAGCCACCTTGCAGAGGTGGAACGAAGCATGTGAGCCGATCTGTGCCTTCTTTATTGTGATTTCCATATGAGAATGAAAAGGCTGCTTTCACAGACAAGGTTGAGGCCTACGGGCACACACTCTGAAAAATAACACCACCTTTTCATTTGTAATCTGAACAAATTTAATGTAGAAGCTATTGATGGAAGATGAACTTAGAACCTCATATTTCTATTTTTTCCAGGGTAGAACTGCACTTTAAGTCACAGGCTTTATTAATAGAATAAGTGCATTTGTCTCTTGCAGGCCTGAAAAATAAAGCACTGACAAGTAACATATGGAATATGCCTTGGGCGAGATATTTTCTTCTGGTATTGCTGTTTTTCTAATACAATTGAAATCAAGGCATAAGTGCACATGTTCCTATAAAGTGTTTCACAGGGGGTGGCCTAAAACAGAGGCACCCAAGAACTACAGACATTTTTTATAATATTGCTAATCTCAACTGTTCAAAACACAATGATCTGGGATCCCTAAACTCATGAGATGTGGAGTTCTTTTTATTTCCTTCCGAGTTCTCTACTCTTGAGTCTGTCCTTTCAAGTCAAATTCTTGGGGAAATTTCTCCAAGTTTCCTCTGTAAATAGAAGGGCTCAAGATTCATTTCATAATGGGAAGTTGCAATCCTCCCACCATTCCACAACTGCAGCAGGCGACGTTCCTATAAAAATGATCGATAAGATTGAAATTCCTTAGGAAATTGTGGGAATTAGCAACACTGCTGTTAAAAAGCATGGTGGGTACAGACTTAAAATTCTACAAATTCAACTGAGCTTATTTCCAGGAACATTAACTAACTGTGAGAGGCTTCTTTGGCTATTACCACTGCACAGACAGACAAGCGGACCCCACCTTAGACACACACATCTTGGAGAGCCTCTATCAATTTAAAGCTTCCCACTTGGTACATCTCAGGCCTTTGAACCTCTGCTCTAAGATTCAAAGATACAGAGCTCTTGGTATCTGTTCTGCTTTAGGCAATTCTCTGCCTTAATTTCCCCCCATTCCTATAGGTAGAGTTTCAGTCCGTGACCTGAGAGCCCTGTTGCAGTCTTCCAGCCAGTAATAGTGAAGAGCTTCAGGGCAGAGGAGCGATAAGTGTTGTAAATACAAGGACTACAGAAGAGCCTCAGGCACCAAGATTACCTTTCCTTTTGAACATCTCTGATGCAAGGTCCCAGACAAGCAACATGGTTGTCTTGTGCTCAGTAAAAATTTATGTTCTTCTGTTCTCATCCCTGTATCTAGCTAAGCCTAACACTAACCTGGAAAAAATTTATCCCATTGAGAAGGTCGTGACATTCAAGAGGGCTTTTCCTCTTGAAAATGGTGGTGCAATAGGTCTGCCTGGTTAAGAAATGCCCAAGCAAACAGTTTAATTTCTGCTGAGTCTGTTTTGATTTCAAACTCACAGCATCAACAGCTCGAAAGGAAAGTGCTTTCTGGTTTCTTGTTTCACACTTAGCGAGTGGCTGATTGAAAACCTGGGCAGGGAGAGAATTGGGAGTCTCTGAAATGCTAGAGAACGGGAATGTTTTGCAACAGTCAGTCTGATACAACATCAAACCACTCAGAACTGCGGTACATCACTGTCTCTTATTTTAGCTCTTCAGTTACACACAGTGATCCACAGGCCCTAGAGATACTGCCTCGCTATGTTCCCCCACAAAAATTGAGAAGTCAAATGGATAACTTTCAGTCTTCACTGGGAATCAGTTATCACACAAAATGAACTTAAGCGGAGTTATTTCTTCCAAGCCAACGAGTTAACAGTTCATGGATTGGTTTAACAGGATGGGGTAGGAACCGTAAGCAGAATAGCACCCAAGGGAAGAAGCCCAGAGCATCTTTCGCACGTGTTGAACAGCGCCACATTTCTCACGGTGTGCTCCTAATCCAGAACCCAGCTGTGCCAGCAGCTCTGGGCACACAGCTATGCCACGGCGTGACTCAAAGAAACGGTATGGCGGGCCCTAGCAGTGCCAGAACCGCAGCACAGCTGTGCACATGTGCCCTACCGCTGGGGACAGTGAGTTATTTCTAGCGACGGTGTGGCGTTGATACAAGAGTTTGGTTTCCAAGGTCTGAAAGCCTTCGCAGAAATGTACTGAGTAGAGACAGCAAGGGCCAGAGTGGCAAAATCGTCCTCTCCAAGGTAAGCAGAAAAGACAGGGGTTTGGAACCGTTCAGCCCCCAGGGAAAAAAGAAAGGTTTCACAAACACCAGATATACTATACTGTCATATTTACAGCAGTTAAGAAAATCCCATCTAGCACCAGTAAACTCCATGCATTATCTAACGCTGAGAAAGAATCCTTGTTTGTGCTCATGCACCTGTAACAGACCAACTTGATCAACTAATGAGCAAAAAAGCTGGGATAGAGGTTTCACACCTGAATGTTTCAAAACTCCTGGTTCTAATAAAATACAGAAAAGTTATGTTTTTGCCTTCTTTTCACTAGTTCTAATAAAATACAGAAAAGTGATATTTTTAATTTTTTTCTTCCTTCTTTTCACTGTTAGCATCAGATTTCTCAAAAATATCTAGCATGGAACCTATTAGACGATTCCCATACATTACAAAGCATCAGGAGCTTGTGTTTATACCACATGGGCATGTGGTACATGTGGTAGCTTGTGTAGAATAGTTAGCATCAGCAAACATGTCTTGTGAATTGCAAAGTATAAAAAATTCTATTCTATAAATGGTTTTGCATAAATTCCAGAACCCATGGGTACCTATCACTATGTGAAAGTACGTGTGCAGTTCTTCTGAATTTGAAGCAGAAATATAATTAATTAAAGGGAGGAGACAATTAACAACAAAATTTAACAAGCCAAGTTGCAATTAATGTCCTGTTCCCTTCCGAGAATTTAGGTAATGAATCTGATTTTACACTTCATGTTTTCAACAATGTCTGCAGAAATAAAGTAATGGAATGTCCATTACCCTGGCGTAAGAGTGACATATTATCATCAAATGCTTTGTGAATGCATAAATAGCATTGAACAAGGAAAAATCAAGAGCATGTAGCATATATAATAAGTCCACAGACACCTTATTTTTTCTATTCAGCAGGAAGCAGCAATGCAAGCAGAGAACTGGAGGGTATATTAAGAGGCACTTGTGCATTTCAGCATTTCTGTCTTACCTGAAGGTGCTTGATAAATCCAATGCATATAAATAAAAAGGAGAGGAAATGGAGTACAGGAGATCCTTGGTGCTGATGCTGACTTTTCAGTATAAGGTTCTAGTTCAAATACAGTCCATACTAATATTATTTATAGATCATTATCAAAGGTATAGCACTGGCAGGCAGGAAGAGCATTTTTGTTTATGATCCAAGCCATGCTAGCACTGTTCTGTAGAGGGCAGGCAGCTCAAAAAGGTTGAATGAATTACCCAAGGTCACACACTGACTAAACTGAAAATAAAGCAACAGAACGCGTAACATATGATTTCGTTCCACATGCTGTCTTGTACCCCGTGAAATCTAATGTTATCAAGTGACTGGTTTGTATATTTGAGTTCGGAGTCTGTCCACTTCCAGCGGGAAAATATCTCCTACTTATTGGACTCTCCAAGCAAAGGTCAAAGAGCAAATAAATGATGGAGTTAAAGCAAGAGCACTCCAGCTATGAATTGCCTGGGTGAGACACTATTGATAAAGCTTTCCTTCATCATACTCCACAGCCATGTAAACAGATGAAGGATTCCAGGGTCAGAGGCATTTCCCAAACCAACTGTGCAATCCCAGGCACAAAAAAATAGAGAAAGCTGAGCTTCCTGATAACTCTATCAGTCCAGTATTTACCAATCTTTTTGGTTATAACTGATACTGACATAGTAATTTTCTCTCTTATTCTGCAAGTTACTCTAATTATGAAAGTGTCAGTCCTTCAGGAAACCCACAGCAACTTTCAGAAGATGGAAATCAAATTTTTTTTTAGTGTGTCGACATCAAATATTTTGAGAATGTAGCTGGATGATGTGTCATTTCAAAAAAGTGCAATCATTTCCCCTCCCCATTTCAGGGTGGTCTAAGCTTAATGAATGGTACAGAACTGTACTAGAATAAGCCCAGCTTGTTTCTGACGAGACTTTAACTTGCCTAGAGCGAAATTCACTCCCTTACACACCACCAGCCCGAAGCTTATTCACCATTTAAGTCTTCAAAATAGGATTAGCGGATTTAAGTAGCACCGAAGCTTTGCATTTTCCATCTTGTTTCTTAATGAATTTTTGCATTAATGGGAGATAGCATTACAACCACACGTACAAGCCTCTCAACAGGGCTGTTGAGCAGGCAGTTCCAACCACAGAGAACGCACGGCCTTCCCAATGCCGAGCAGCAAAATGTTGTCTGCTTTTGTGCTGAGACAGGATTTGAACTCAGATGCACAGAACTGAAAACTACGTGATGAATTCTTCCTACCTCTTCATTATTGTAAGGGATTTTCTAGGTTGCTGGTTTTGAGTTGGTCTCAAAGCCAGTCTTACTACATGCTAGCCCTTAAACAGATCAATCTTAGTAGCAGTTGTTGACAGTCTCAGCAGCCCAGATCACATAAACAAAGGTTTAAGAGAGAAAAATGAACAACCCACATTAATTTGCAGCTATTTACTCCTTTTAATAAGTAGACACATAAAAATGAGAACTGGAAGTCACCCCATCATCACAAGCCATGTTAACATCAGATACCCTGCTAACACAAAAGTTTACAAACTGTATTTCTTGGCACTTCATGTATGCATATAGGTGAACTTTTATCTAAGGATCTGAACACACTGTGCAAACATTAGCTAATCAGATTTCTTGCAACTACTATAATATCAGAACCACTTAGAAGAGAGATAAAGGTGGGGTTAAAGCACAGAACCAGGTCTCAGGAGACCTGTGTATCACATAGAGCTCTACCACAGGCTGCCTGCACAACCACTGGACATGTCCTACCTATCAGCTCAATCACAGCATTTTTCCAGCTCTTATAGGGAGGCTTTTTGTTCTGTACTATTACATGCCCAGAGGCACCAGTCACAGCCAAAACACTAGACAAACGAGTAAGAAGTGCAATTTCTACCCGCAGGTCAAGGTGACAAGTCCTGAAGACACGGAGTGCTGCGCCGTGCCAGAGAGACCAACTGCTCTAACTTGCCCAAGTCTGCAGCAGAAATGCAAATTGAACCCCTGTTGCCCATGTCCTTACCTGCCAACAGCAAAACATCCAGACTGCCTGGTGTTTGCCACACGAATTACCTGTGCAAGTACATCCTGACTAAGTCTGGTACAGACACGTCTGTTGTTGCATATGCACGATGTAAAATCTGCATGCACAGAGCAACTATTTAGCTAGAGTGCATGAAAAGCTATTAGGAACCACATCTTACCATTCATACAATTAAATCTCCTAGAGGGCTGCTTAATACTTGGGTGGGAGTAGAACGGCAAAGAAAGTAGCAGGTATACGGAAACCTGTAAAACCAGTAGCCTTCCACTCCTGATTAGTAGAGCTGAATTGTACTGAATCCCTTAACTGCACTATCAGCTTATTGTCATTATTTCAAATTTGTAGTGTTAGGAAATACTCTTTTGGGAGCAAAAATGTAAGTACAAACTAATCTCCCTAATCTAATTTGCAATTCACTGAAGATGAGACGTCAAAAAAGGAGGAGTGAAGGAAAGGGACAGCTAGGAATGCAACGAGGCTGTCCTAGTTCTCTTCTTTAACTTCACGGAACATTTGAGAAGAAGAAAGAATAAATGCAATATGAGCATAAGGAGGTCTAGTCTCCAAACCAGACATACACCTGCCTCTCATTAGAGTTCCTGGGAGATATAAGCAAGCATCAGTCAGGAGAACCAGACCCTATGAAAAAGTAGTGATATAAAATCCCAGATCACTTCAGAGAGGTAATAAAACCAATATGGAAAATTTATAACAATCCAGTGTAATTGTTCAAAGGTAACTGCTTCAAGGACTCTTATGAGGCTTGTAAAGGTTTTTCAACTGATAAAAAATGTACATCGTTTTTAAGATGGGATAATTTAAAGCACTATTCAGCACAGCTTTGCAGGAAAACAGGGTATCGGTGATTGTGTTGATTGCTGACCTTCTAATGTAAATTTAAAGAGAAACCATTCTTGCTAATAAGATATTATTATATTTATTTTTGCACAAAGCATTTTTAAACAGAAAATCCATTCCAGCCCTTTAAAATTCATTAGCTTGGAGGTTCTAGTCTGACAGTTTTGTGTGGCTGGGTGCAAGAAGACATCTACTGTCTTGATCTATGACATTTTCAGAGCTTTATGCAAGAAAGGTACGACATCCATACCGATCCCAGTACTGCTTGGCATGTTTATAGTTCAGGAACGCTCACTTTTGATCACACAGGTCAGGGAACTACAATTGGTAGCTGGAGCTGGGGACTATGAGTGATGTGGTCTAGGCCTTTCTCTGATATTCACTCACCCTGCTACCAAGTCATTCAAGCTTTTTATACATTGGTCTACGCTCTCAGTAGAACAGGCATGAATGTAACTTTGAATACCGCACAACCGCCCTGCTAAGGCTTAAAAGAATATGTTTAATTTTAAATCAAAAGTGACTATAATGTTGCCTAACAAAAACTTGAAAACTATCGTTTGCAAAGAATCCAGCCTGTTCTGAATTCTACCATACTCTTGAAAACTATATTAATATCTGAAAAGTAGTTTTACAGGTCTAATTTATAGGTTATATATAAAATAATTCCTAGCTTCAGGAGATTTAGGGTATTATTTTTCCCTTGAAAGTATTAATTTCCCTCTGAATACTTTCTTAGTCTATTAAATTACCTTAGAATCTTTCTCTGTTATTAACGATGCATCATTTAGCCTCATTTTTGTTTTAATCATAACAGAATCAGGCCAGGTGTCTATGCCTTTTTCTGATAAATGTCTTGCTTCAGTGAATATAAAATATTAGCAGAAACCAGCACAACAACTACTTACATTCAAAAAGAAGTAGTAAATATGGTGGGGTAAAATATCCCTTTCTGGGAAGGAACATCAATACTGTAGGCATAAAACATACAATGGGTCTTTTACAGCATGTTTATTTGCAATAATACAGTTGTCACGTTTACTTGTTTATGCCTCCTTTGAATTTGCTGAAATTACTGCTAGAAAATGGTACAGCCAAAAAGGTAATTACAATCACCAAACCTTGCCATCGATGATTCAGAGAAATGGAGCACACCTGTAAATCAGAACAGCTTAACTCAAGCTCAGGCCATGAAGAGTAGCATAAGCCACAATTATACTCTTTCACAACGGAGGGGGAAGCCAGACAGTTGCTCTCTGCAAAACAGCCAGTGTTCTGCGAATTAGGTGTCAAGGTGTGCACATATTTTGGTGAGCCTTCAACAGCATTGTTTGCTGGACCAAGAACGATGTATGGTCAGTGTTACGTGTAGGCACTGTTGCCAGCTTTGGGAATAGGCGCGCTGAATAAAAAAATAATGCAGGTGCAGATTCACTGGGGAAATTGAGCCTCTCCACCAGCACAAGCTCCTGATGTGGCTGGTCACAGCTGTGCAGTTACCTCTTTGCCAGGGATACAAGCCCAGATGCACTGGCCCGTTCTTACCGGTATACTGGGAACCAGAACTCCCATGTGACTGCTTAAGTCCTGGATAGCTGAGGACCAGTATCCCAAGGGGCTTTGCAGAGGGACAAAAGCCTGTCATTTTTCTGTTGCAAAGTGAGGCTTTTATGTGCTGGAAATGTCGAGTTTTAGACAGAACTACTTAAAATTAGAAATACAGAAAGCCAGAGAAAAGACACTGAGATCATTAAATCTTTATAGGTACCTTAAAATTCTATTGACAAGAAGTAATAGAGATTTAAAAAAAAAAAAAAAATGATGGAAATGTGGTAGCCAGCAGTCATTGCATCACAGCCGAAAAGCAAGAAAGCATCTGAATCATTTGCAAAAGTTGCTGGTAATTCCCGGTCTGACTTAACTTGCTGATCTACTTTTTATACTAATTGGCAAAAGAAAAGGTGATGCATTAAGATAGGTAGTACTTAAGTGATCTGTATTTTATTATAGTTAGCTTTATGCTCTGTTATTGATTTTGTACCTCTATACTTGCATTCCCCTTCAACCTTCTCCAGATCTCCTTTCTCATTAGTATTCTTTCCACAGCAGCACAGAACATACAGGTTAAGGAACCTTGGGAGACACCTAGGCCAGTCCCCTCCTCAAAGCAGGGTCAACGCTGGACTCAGACCAGGGTGCTCAAGGCTGTCGGGTTTTTAAATTCTCCAAGGACAGAAATTCTACAACCTCTCTGGGCCCCCCTTTTCAATTTTTCCTCTTCTCCAGGCCACACAAGCCCAGGGGCGTCATGCTGTCCTCTCAGGGGTACCAGCAGAGGAAACTGATTTGTCAGTACTCTCCAGCAATACCCGTAACTCCCTTTCCCTGTTTCTTCTGGTCATCTGCTTTAATTCCTATAGTAAGCATGAAGACACAGCAATATAACCGAATCAAAAATACTTGGTGACACTATATACAGGAAATCCCAACGAGGAGTCTTAGCCTGCTTACATGCATCTGAAATACGGTGGCATACTGGTTTGAAAAACTTGAAACAACTCTAGAAGTAGCACTGTATATAAATAAATGCCTTGCCTGCACACAAGACATCCGATCATAGACTATGTTTGAAAAGTGAGCACTAAGGTTGAGATCAGCTTTTTGACTCTGTCTAGATGAATCATTGCGTTGTCCATTTCTGAAATGAAATCAACCAGTAGCATATCAACGCTGTCTTCCAAACATGAACTGAAATATTTGAGTATCCCTGGGAAGGCAATTTTTTCTTGACTCAACACTTGGCCGTCTAACCTTGAAACGCCAGATGTTGTAAATATGACATACTGCTGCTATAAAAGTGGGGGAAAGTGTCTGAATTTCAAACTGAGAAGGCAGGGGGAGGAGGATTTCCCCCCACCTTACTGCTATATCATTCTGATCCTTAAAAATAAAATCCCCAAACATGATCTTGCACTACAGAAGTAGTCATTTGTACCTATTTGAAATTGCCCAAGTCAATATATAATGCTACTCCCAGCCACTGTACATTTCACGTCCCCTTTGCCCAGATGTAAAAACATTAGTGAAAACGCGCTGCAATCAGCAGCCATCCAGTCGATTGCAGTAGCTTTTGGAGTAACACGGGTGTTTTGCAAGGGACAAGATCCTCTTGATACCTCCGAGAGAAGAGAAATTCAGCAGTTTGAGATTCTTCTTTCACATTTCGTATCAACATGGGATTGTAGCGTAATCAATCGACGTAGTGCAGACTTCCTTCCCTAGCAGCTCACCTCTCAGCACAGTAAGAAATCTGTGCAGCTTCTATATTGAGCCTTTCTTCCCTCGCTGAGAGTTCAATGCCTTAAGAAGATACGTATTAAATCAGAAAACAGCTAATGATAAGTCCTTGATGCAGACATAAACAGAAATGGCTACACATGTGTAAATGTAGGGTGTTGGTTTTCTGTGTCTTTAAAGAGCATCTTCAAAATAAATCATGGTTAGAACTTTTTTCCTTGAAAGCCTGTATGAAGCCCTTAAAGTAAGCCCTTAAAAATATTCTGTCAATCATTCTGCATTCCACTGACTAAATAGTAACACACATCCATGAAGAGTTTGGTCTCTAATAACAGAAACAGATTGTCGTGCCTTTTTTTTTTTTAAATTTTTTAACATTACGGTTAGTGATAAAGGAGCTTGAGCTATTAGCTAGTAGGTATCACATCCTCAGAGTGTCAGAATTCTCAAGGTAATGTTCTCTTATAATGAAAGGAAAAATTCCATCTTCCAACAGTATTTTCTAAGGAGCTAACAGACTTTTTTTTTGTTGAAGTGCCAAGTGTCATCCACTACACAGACACTCTCAGACAAATGGAGATTTAACTGGACCAATCTAGGGCAACTCGTTATCTCATTATAGTTATCCTTTGCTTATGCATTCCTTTGTGATTCACTCTTTCACATTGTGAAATGCTTCCAGAAGAAAAGACTCAAACCACCATGACAGGAATGAGATGTGCTGCTACCTAGGCCATTTCTGATCTTGATTCCAGCCTCCCTGTCACAAGCCCCTGAGACCCTACAAGATCTTCACTGCAGAACAGTCGCTACTTTAGGGATTATTAGCCCCAGGTGTTCGTTACCACCCCAGTACCGGACACTGGGTGCTCTTTTATAGGATCTTGAAGAAACCCAAATCACCAGTTGCTTCTAATGCTAGCCCTATTATTACTCCTCTGAAATCAAAGCCAGCAATGAACTTCAGAAAAAGACATTAAATGACCTTCAGGTAACACCTCAGTTAAGTCAAGAGAACAATGGAAGAAAAACGGGCATATCTGACTAAAGAATGACTGAGCACAAGCTAGTAAAAACCCTTATTTGGCAATTCAGGGCCACAGATGGAGAGACCAACTGAGAGGTACATTATTCTGTAGCAGAATAACGGGTGAAGACATGTTCTCCTATGTAAACACAAAACTGAGTATAGAGCAAGGAATACAGTAAAAAGGGGGAATATACTAAATCCCTCATCTCCTCAGGAGTGCAAGGCAACCTTCTTGAAAAAAACACTTTCTATAAAAGAGCATGAGTTATTCTCAGTGGTGCTCCCTCAACACGCTAGACACTACATGATTATAGCAGAATAGTATCTGTAAACCTCATAGTTGGGCAGAATAGGAGCCCTAAACCTCGTAGTTGGGCAGACAGTGCCTAAGCACGTAGAATTCATACGTTCCAAAGAAAAACCAAGTCCAAACACACATTGTTAAAAAAATTATCCTCAAGCCAATTTCATGATTTTGGGGGGTCTGGGACTTTGGTCTGAAATGCTTGATGTGGGCATTAATGTATCATACTCTGAACAGGAATCAGATGAAGGTAAGTAGAACAACTACAGAAGTGAAATCCTACCTACTGGCATGGTAGGAGAAATTCCTGTTTCAAATGTCTACAGAATTGCCAAGGTCTCCTCCTACTGATGAAACCCAAGGATTTCAAACTACAGAGCCTTAATGAGATTCAAATGCTCCTGCATTTTCCTTATATAATCTATATATTCTCCTGTTCAGTTACTAAAGACTGTCTCCTCCTTTCCTCCACTGCTTTGTTATCATGAACAGTTGAATGCTGGAAGCAAAGAAGGGAAACCAACAGAGGTTTTAGAATATGGTTTTATTTTAAAGTGTTGGCTTTAGGATAGCGAGAGGCATTCAAATCCCAACTTTAAAAGAGTCCTTGGGGAACACCGCAGACAATCTGAATTTGCACAACTGCACTTTCAGTTAACCTCATTAATACAGAATTATTTCAGTGGAAACAGTAGTGGCTGATACAGAAATTTATGGAATTTCAGAAAAAATTAATCCATTTTGCTTCTAACTAAAGGTTTTCTCTAGAAAGCATGGAGCAAAAAGTCAATGAATCAGGACAAAAAGGAAAACATTCAACCACCTACCTGAAATGCAGGAACACAACCCCCCTTTATTGTCAGAAATACTTAGGTTTCTAAACCTTTTATCCCACCCCAAATCTGTCTATAAATCATGCTGTAATGTCAGGAGGGGGTATAAATTACAGCAAGTTCTTCAGGACAGAATCTGTCTTTCAGTATGCAAAGACTGTCTGGCGCCCCTAAGGCTCTACTAAGGTCCAATATTTCTATGAATATTTTTGATAGGCATTAAGGAACTGATAGCCATTTGTTAGTCATTTTCTTAGAGGAGTCGGAATAATCGTATTTAAAAGCCAAAACATGCAACACCAGCCAAAGGAGGGCTTCTAACACTATTTAACCCTACTTTAAGTGTAAGCTGTCCTGGCTGTTTGAAGCACTGGGTCTCCAAGGACAAAACACAGTTTCGGTGCTGCTCGTGCCTGAAACACTCTTTCAGTGCCATGGCCTCAGCTGTGACTTCAGTTCTGCTCTTGCTTATCGTGCAGCATACCTGGCTCTCCAGTCCTACAGCTCTTACAGTTACGGCCATTTCACTATTCCCTGGCATACCAGAACTATGACAGACTCTTATTGTACAAAATCAGGATAATTTTCAACTATCAAATAAACTGCTATGGCTGTGGTTAGCTGCAACAAGCAGGATTTTCAACGTTTATTGAAATAGGATAGGTTACATGATTTGTTTACTCCCAACTGTCCTCTTTGTTCAACTCTGCTTCTTGATCCTCTTTATTTTCCTTTCCTTTTTATAGTGGTCCATAAGCACAGATGCGTGTCAGGCATATAATGGCTGGAATCTTCCCTGTAGCAAAAGAGCAAGAACTGTTTGACTGAACATGGGTTGGCTAATCATATGATACACTCTTGAACCTCCCAGACGGAGCCACAAGTCAACGCTCAGACACCGACAAAAAATGGGAAGATGATCAAAGCGAGCCTCTAGGTCATTCCCAGAGCAAGATAAGCCATCGATGACAATACCAGTCTGCTAGAATGCCAGCTTGCATATGTTTGCAAAGCTTGCTGGAAATCACAGGCTGCTTGAAAAAGGAGCAGAAGAATCTCTTCTAAAATACACTGCTCTTTTACTATAAGGTTTCCTTACAAGCTCTGGATTTCATACTATACATTTAAAAGTTGAGCAACAACTAGAAAGCTTAGTGGAAAATGGTTTGGCAAATAGAACAGCCAGTGTGTCAAAGCGTAAGAGGTAGCAGGAAAGCCAATATGAATTTAAGAAAGTTTGGGTTACTGCCATAGTCCATGCCAGTATCAAATCCACAAAGAGCAACAGCATTCTCCAACCTTTGGCCTAATTCCAAAGTAGTAACAAAAAACGAGCCATAACAGTGACTTTATATGGCTCTAATCACCACAATCATCAATAGGCTCAGTCTCGCACCAGTCTCATGAAATAGCTAGTACTGTCATGTTAACAGACAAACCCATGAAGAATAAAGCGACCCAAGAGATTTGTTCATCGTATCACAGAATTCAGTAGCAAGACAGGAAAGTAAGATAAAGTCCCAAATTTCAGGCAGGTACCAGGTGACTGCCTCACCCCATCTCTGAATCCAGCGGAGAGAAGGGAGGACAGAGGGACTGCACATCCTCCGCAGGGCCCAGAGCTGTAACTGCCACCGGTGCACGATTTCCCACTAGAAGCAACTGCAGTGCTTAAGGAATAGCAGTTCAAGTTCTGCTGGTTTAATCTAATAGCTTTTGGTCATTTTTAAGTGGACAGGAATCTGATGTGGAAACCAAGAAACTTGCTGTTTTACCAGGTGGTTTGCTTGTTTATGAGGTGGTCTGGAATTTGGGCTGAACTTCTGGCTTTACAAGGAGATGTGCCAACTGAGAAGAGTTAAGGTAACGGACACATGAAGAAACGATAGAAAACTTATCCTGATGAAGCTCAACCAGGACTACAAATACTTAATTACAAAAAAAAGGGGGGGAGCTTATTTGGGACAGAACAGAAAAGTCAACTACACAAAAAAGATAATGAAGTAATATAAAGTAATTGGGAGGGAAAAGACAACTTTTTTTTCCATATCTGCACACACAGCCAGATCACAGCACCATCAAAGGAGAGAAAACAGCAGAATTCCTTACTGGTCCAAACCATGATTTGATCTCTTGACTTGTGCTCCAGTGCTGAGATCCATCAACAGGCATAACTGATTGCTTACGTTGCTCTATCCAGCCCGTGAATGGGTATTTCTGATACTGGATCCAAAATTAAAGTAAAACTGCTTAACCTCTGTATTTTACTACCTGACCTTCAAAGCTGATAAAAGCATATTTTTTCCCTTGAAAAGAAATAAAGCCATTAGGGAGCCAGGAAGTGCTTTATCTCCATCTCATGACTCTCATCCAAAAGCTTGCATTTAGTTTTTCTTTCTCATTTGTGCCAGTTTGGTAATGTGATTAAGGGATGGTATTACTGGCTCAGGCACGGCCACTACACAAAACAGCAGAAACCTGCCCTGCCTTCCAAAAGAAGAAAATCCATGTGAAAGAAGTATACAAATAAAATGGCATTGATCTGAAGACTCAAATGGAAGTTTGTTTTTTGGGGGCTTTTTTAAGAGATTTTACTTCAGTATGTGCCAGCAAAACAGTACTTAAGTAACAGCATTTAGATTTCTTTCATGCGTTAAGTGTCAAGACGATTCTCTTACAGACTAATTGCATGGTGCCATCTTTAACGTGATTTACATACAAAAGCAGTTTCTTTCATGATAGCTTGTATTTTGTACACTCACTTGTTACAAAAGCAGGTATTAATGCCTTCAATAACAATGTCTTCCATTTAATTAAAAGTGTGTGATTGTGTAGGGGAATGTAGAAGGGTTTAGACTTCCAAATGTTTGTGTTTAATAGAGAAAAATCACCTGCTTTGAGCAAAGGGCATAATTTGCTGTGGAAAAACCTATCTCCTGCCATTCTAGAGCTGTCACACTATTTCACTGCCCACAAAAAGCCTTTAGAAAGAAACTAATCTTGTAGGGAGAAAAGTGTCAGAAAACTATTAGAAGAGTTTGGGTAAGTTGAGTGGATGTAGCAGAAATGGTTTATTTAATGTTTAATTAAAAGAAATAACCACTCATCAGGAAGATAAATGGGAACCTAAAAATATTCTCTCCACATGACCACAATGCATTATGCAACACGCACGCACCGCGAGCTCTGCAATGTCTGCTCCTCAAGAACAACAGCCCACTCTTGCTCATTTCTAATACTCTACTTTTGGACATAGTAAGTTCATCAGTCCCCAAAAGCAGCAGAGCAAATCACATCCATGTGACTGCAATTTGCCACTGGGCATAAAGAAGCCTAGCTTTGCTGGAAGCAAGATTTTATTTACTAGTTTATGCATTTGTCTGTTGGACGTCTTAATCTCTAATGCCCGCAAGAGGTTTTGAGGCAATGTCTCACTTAGCCTCATCATAATAAGTTAGTAGTCATTAATTTTAGGGAGTCTTTGTCTTGAAAGAAATAGACTATTTCAACCAGAACATACGCATTGCATCTACTGAGGTTTCTACTTAATGCTGCTTCTTTTGGTTCTTGCTTGACTCCCGGTTTTGAGAGATTCTGAGCCACCACCTAAGATACAAATTCTAATTTGCTGTTTTGCTGGCAGAGGTTACAAAGATGCAGGTTTTATCACATGACTTTTTCCATCTCGTCTATGTTTAGATTATCTGTGCTGTTACAATCTCAAATGCTGAATGCTCTCTGCAGCTGCATAATGTATCACAGATGCACAGTAAGCTCCTCTCTATATAGCAGCATTGTGTCCCAGCATGGTGCAGTGGATGGGAAGCTATTCCTGGATACAATAACCAACTTCTTGTGTGACATTGGACGAGGCCTCTTAACCTCTCTGTTCTTCATCCTTCTTCTCCGAAATGCTGATGATAATATAAACCCACTTGATTGCAAAGAACTTGGAAATCAAAGGAGGAAATTTCAAAAGAAATGCTATTTATTTCTCTACCAAAACACGCACATCTGTGATTATACAAGATACTGCTCTCCGTATCTCTGTCTCCATCCAGCACTGAAATGCTGGTTTTTTCCACCTCGATTTTCTTTCCAGCTCTCCGGCTTCCTCTGTCTCTCCCAGCCTTGCAGTGGACTTTGAAATTTGGCCCTAGTATGTTTGTTTTTTTAAAAAAAAGTTGTATGAACATCTGGTTTAAAACCTGGAGCTTCAGTAAATACTGGACCCCAGTTATCACTTTACTATGCAGACCAACCTCCAGAACCTGCTATACTAATCTCTATTCATTACTAACATGCCCCTTTCCCGTTACTAATATGTCCCTTTCTAATATGTGCCCCTCACCCAAAGCTCTTTAAAGTTTGTACTATCACAGCATGCACAAAAAAAGCAGAATCTGTCCTTCAGTGCTCTGATGCTGAAGAATGACGTTTTGACCTGGCTACACAATGGTTAGGTCAGAAGACCATGAAATAGAAACACTTCTGCTTGCTGTGACGCTGACCCAGAACCTTGCATTTCTTTTCTTTTTGTCCTGAGAACAGTACCGATCCCATAAACAGTAAATAATACTTCAAAGCCCACTTAAACCAAGGAATGAGGCTTATTTTTCAGACCAGGCACTCTTGTCAAGATATAGTTAAACTGTCTATGCAGGTGTAAGTGGGTACTTCTCCATCTAACCAGCTGCTGCTGCATACAGGGAACTAAGCTAGTAACTGTTTACTTTGCAACTCCATCAATATTTAAGAAGATGGACAACTACCTGAAAATAATTCTTAAAAGTCATTGGGATTTGTAAGTGAAAGTATGGGAAAATAAAAGAAAAGTATGTTCTGTGATGATAAAGAAACAGAGTAACCGTTTTCAGACATAATTAATGAGAGCCTGGCACAGCTAGTGATTTGTGGCCCAGGTTTATCTGTGTGCCATCCCTGGAAAGGAGTCACTCACGGTTCAGTCTACTTCCACGATAAACACAAAATGGAGCAGACTTTGTTGACTCTCTTCAAGATCTAGGTAGTCTTGTTTTCCGTATTCTAGGATAGTTAGTTTCCACCACACTTGGAAATTAACTGTTTTCTGGCAACGGGAAGTGACTTGGGGAAAAAAACTCTGTGGATAAGACTCTTATGGTCTGGGAACAGCAGGAATACAACTGCAGAGACAGTAACTGCAAAAAGAATTCGCAGCATTTTAAAGGTTATTAAAAAGCTCAGAAATAGAACTTAATGAGGAATTGATTTGGGGTTTGCTGGTCAGACTAAACCACTAACAAAGGTAAAATTATTACTGTCAACACAGACTAGCTTTGGGTTGCCTATCAGAAGGCAGAAAAAAATAATTTTACTGTATGAAGTGATTTGATTTTTTTTCCCCATAAACTGAAAGGCTCTGTTACTTTTTCAGGTTGTTCAGCTCTTTCTTAAATTAAAATTTGACATATTAATTTCTTTGGCTGCCTCAAAGTCGTACTCTTCACTGAACACATCATTTTGCCAAGAATTCCAGCCAAACTCAGCTCCTAATAATCCTGAGCTATAAACACCACAACAATGAAGTTTTTTCCATTACTGGAAAGAGGAAGCTATATAGCATTTCATAGAAATAGTATTAGAGGCAAGAGCAGAACTGTTTATAGTATTGCAGCTACAGAAAGGATTTTGAGAAGATAAAAGATCTGAGGTATCAAAGACAATATGACATTAAACCACTACATCTGAAAAGGAGCAAGAAAGAGTTTTTAAACGACCATAGCTAGTGAGACTTTAGATTGCATCTCACCTAAAAATCAGCCTCTATCATGAGAATTGGACATTTTAAAGTACTTAGAGGAAAAAGTTCTCTCTGCTGATGCACTCTATACTTCCATCATACATAGTAGAGCCCTCATTTATCTATTCAAATGGACCAACCATATCTTGTTATATTCATGAGAATCATAGGGCAGAGAGAGTTCAGATCTTTTTTAAATTTTCTGTTCTCATTTACAATGCCAGCCTCCATTTTCTGGTTCTGTGTTAGTCCATGAACTGTCCTAGGAATGGTATTGCAAAATGATAAATACTTGGATCCAGCATTATGTATCACCCTTTTCTAAAAACAGAGTAGTTTCCTGGGATTGTGAAATACATTGCTTGCAAGCTAGCAGACATGGTCATTTGTTCAGTTCAAAGTTGTTAATAGAATATTCATACTTCTTATCTTTCATGTTGATGGTATATGGACTAACCAAATTTTCATCTTATCTGTGCCCTATGAAACAAGACTAGTCTTTAGACACATTCAGCCCAGATTTTTCCAACCTGAAAGTCAATTCCCAGGCCAAATTCCCTTTGGTTGGCACTAAGTTGTCAAAAACGTAAGTTTTGATTCTACTTTTGTAGTATGTGCAAAAATGGTAGTATGTACAACTCTCATACTGGACTCAAAAGTAACACATGATCCTGCTCAATCCTTCTAAAAGACAACACCACTTTGTTCTTCGGGTTTTATGGCCTCAACAGATGGGATTACTTCTTTGATGATTGAATTATTTTCGTTTAAATTTTGATGACGTGACTAATCATAGACTAACTGTTATAGGGTGAACATTGGCAAAATTCAGCTCAAGATTTTCTTTTGCTGGTTTATAGTTAGAAGAACTGGTGGTAACGTGCAGTTTGGTTTCTGTCATTTCTTCTGTGAATTTCTACCTCCTTCTGTAGTGCTGGGTTTTGCAAAAGCATTTCAGAACATTCTCCTACTTGAGGGAAAATGAGGGCTTTTCGAATGACTTCTGAGTAATGGGAAGAATAGTTCCATGTACCATGACCATTCTGGACATGGTACAAAATTCTATTGTCACAGAAGGAAAGTAATTTTTGTAATGAGTGAGAAAAAGACGGGCCTGACTTACTTTTTAGTCTATCATCATCATCATCCTAGTAAAGACGTAGACGCACGTTTCAGTACTGAGCTCACACAAGTCTGAGTAGCAATTCTGCAGCCATCAGGAAGTTCTGTGAGGGACCTCGCCACCTCTGACCCTGCACCTTACCTACAAGGTCATGTTAAAACACATAAGCCTAGCGGTAGGGTAGTACTATACACCCTTCTCTCTTATTCTGCTATTTGTACTGCAGATTTTTAAGGATGCTTTTACCCCTTGGGAAGAGAAGTAGGAAGGGGCCAGCAATGTAATTTTATGTGGTTCCCAGTCTGAGCAGCATAATCATTTGTCTTTTGTCACTGGGAAATCATTGCGTAGAGAAACTGTGCATAGGCGGCCAATTAAAATGTCAATAAAAGTAAATACATTTAAAGAGGTCATGTCCATGCATTATGCAATGAGCAAAAAAAAAAAAGGTTTATATTTGTATCATGCTAATTAAATTGTCATGGTTATTGCAAATCATTTTGTTTCACCTGGAGCTGTAATTAAATGACACCACTTAATGAGAAGGAACCAGTGCTGATTGAACATGCTGCTGTAGTAAAGCTCCTCTGACAATGAAAGATGTTTCTGTTTACATCTCTCATCATTTCACATTCCCAAATGCCAATGTCTTTCCAGTGAGGTAAACACTGCTTTTAAAAATAAACAATTATGAGCATCTGTAATTTCAGGCAGCCTTTAACCTAGCTTTTCACTAGCAATTTTGCATGCTAAAAAAAGAAAATTGAAATAAGATACAGCACTATTTCTCCTAAAGATAGATTTTATAAAGTAAAGGAATCAACACAAAAATTAAAGTTTTAATTGCCTTTCCAGTATGATTTATTTAATCTGGATATACTGGGCCAGATTCTGTTCCCTTTCGTAGTGATTTTACTGGGATTATTGCATATTTAAAGAAGATTTAAAAATCAGTTTGGCCTCAAAACTTCTGAAAAAGTTAGTATAGTCAGAAATTCAGAGCTATTTGTGTTGAGCGCTTATACAGTATACAGAGAGACACGAACAAAGCTCAATGTTACTCTTTCTTTCTACTCTGATTTCTTTGCTTTAAGCTACAGTCTTCCACCTGAACGCAGAACACACACCAAGTTTATTTTAAGGTGCAGCAACAGCTTCTGCTGACATCTCCTGCCACTATGTGGAAGTGTGACGGATGGCAGTAGACGTATAAATGAGGCTTCAAAGGATTTTGCCGGCATCAGCCACGCCAACCATATGTCCCAAATTTGCATAGCCAAACTTGGCAGAATTCTTTTATTATGGTTCATTTTGTGGTCTCTGCAGATCCCATAAATATTTTCCTACATAGAGAAGCTTTACCACATTAATAGGATCACTTTGCTAGGCAAATGGGAATACTGCCAGGATCTAATAATTTGGCATCTTGGTGCTTAATATTCAGAAATACTGAAATACGAAATGTATCTGGAACGCCTACTGGATCTTTCAAGTGCACCATCAAATTTGGATCACCAATGATTTTTTATGCTTTCAAACTTGAAAGTGAATTCAGTGCTTTTAGAAAAGAAGGATAAATAGAAATGCTCTGAGCCAGGAACACTGTTGGCAGGGTCTGTGAAAACTCTTTCACCCATTTCTGTGAGAAAGATACTATTTTTATCCTGGACTGTTCTTGAGAAAAGACCATCCTTCAGGTTTACTGTGTAACGTAGTCAGAACAAGACTGCGAAGGGAGTCTGACAGATTTTAAATTATTATGGAAATCATATTTCCTAAGTAAAATCTAACTCTGGAGTCTCACTAGAAAAGGCTCATTACAATACTTCATCCTCTTTATTATTGCTCCTGGAGGTAGCTCAGAATCTCCTCATATCTTTATGCTACCAGGAATGAATTTTCTTAAATCTGCCTTTAGCTGAAAGGCTGAAAACAAATACTGACTCCTGACAAAATGAAATTGTTATGACATCAAGATGCGTGTATCTGAACTAAAGTGAATGAAGATGAGACTCAACTCTAAAGAACCCTAAAAGTGAATTCACTCTTAGGAGGAAAACTGATTCCTATCACTCAAGGTAATAAAAATCTCAAATACAGCTAATAGTTGTGCCATTTTGGACTCTCAGAGCTCAGGAGACTTCAAAATCTGTAAAACTGAAGTCCAGCACTCACCAAGTTCAATACAGAAGATCAAACTCTATTTGACATGAGATCTGCACACAAACATTGCCTCCACGGCAGACTGTTAAATCTTTCAGCTTCAGTTTAGCACCAGCTGTGAGGAAATATTTAAAGAATATATATGCTTTCTTCTGGGTAAAGCAGCCCAGCAGTGGCAGGGATTTTGATCTCAATGTGTGTTACACACAATCTGTGCACATTTACTCTCCTATCAGTCACTCCAAATCATTGATATAGTCCTGTAAAAATAATAAAGACAAAATTAGATTTTAGGACATACAATGCACCGAGAGCCCTGCTGTGGACGCACACCTTGTTTAACTTGATTAGGAGTCATTTAATATCCGCTTACAACAAGGCACAGTCGAAAGGCAGAACAGCAAGATTCAGTCCCTTCGTTACCAAAGGTGGGCAACCAACGTTCTCGCAAGACAGACAGACGGCTGTCTCAAGATCTGTCACTGGCACTACATACTAATAAGTCCTTGCAACCATCCATCTTTGTAGGTAGAGCTGTCTGCAAATCACTAAGCAAACTGGCAAATAGCCAAAGCCTCTGCTCTTTCTCTCCCTCCCTTTTTTTGGGCCAGCGAGAGAGAGGAAACAATACCAAGACAACCCTGGCAATTCTCCCTGTGTTTGTCACCCCTATCTCTGTTTCAGCCACTAAAAGTATTGCAACATACATACAGAGGCAAGGAGAGCGTCCGCATGGAGGGGAAAGCAAATGCTTTGACCCATAAGCCCTTTTCTTCACCTAAATCTAGTCCGAAGTGTTAGACAGCATGTTGATACGGGATCCAAAAGCAATGTCTGAGGAACAGGTGTCAGCCTTTTATGCACTTACATAAAAGATATGTATTTGTATACAATATACAAATACATATTTTTACAATTTTACAATATACAAATATACAAATACATATATAGATATGTATTTGTATACAAACATAGACATTTATTTCAGTAAGCATCAAGGTAAGAAAAATACAGAGACTGAAACCATTCTGCCAGAGGCTAGAAGCTATTATTCCAGCTATGAGCTTGCCCATCTTTTTGCACCAAGGCTTTGAAAGGTTTGTATCAATTGTGTTGACTGTAATCCCTTGATGACAGTCACAATTGGTGTTTTAAATGCACTTAACTTGATTAGGTCTGGGTGGATTGTTTGCATTTCCAACTATCATACGCTTAGGAGGAGTGGACTGTAAGGCTGGCCAGCTCTCAGGCATTCTTTTATTGATCCTGACTCTCTTATACGGAAGGTGGTGAAACTCCCACTGCCATCAATGACAGTTCTTTGCCTGTGCAAGAGGAGTGTGTCATGCGTTTATTTAAAAATAAAGAGCCACCTGAATCAAAGAGGGTGGTGGGTGTTCAGCATCAGTATTTGGAGAAGAGAAAAGAANGGGGGGGGGGGGGGGGGGGGGAAGGAAAAAAGAAAAAAAAAAGCGCTTTATTCCAGCCCAGGGAAGGCACTGGAACCAGAATAGTTCAATGAATAGGCCCTGATTTGACTTTATCCTGCCCCACCTTCAAATTTCAACTCTGCTAATGGATATTTTTTGCAATCACAGCCAAAGAGGATTCCTGAGTCACTGCTACCCAAGTGTTTTCTGTAATAGCTAGTTTTAAGAACGACTTTCAATAACTACAAACCTCGGGTGGTTTCAGGCTATACCGTAAAAACTTTCTGTAGGTGCAGTGGGCCTGTCACCAGCGCCCCTGCTCCTGCAGGCGTTCGCACATATGACATAACCACTGAAGAAAATTTCTTTTAATCACCTTGTCCTCCTTTCTATTTCTAAAAAAGCAACAACAACTTTTTTTTTTAATTAATAATCCCATTTTAAGCTTAAAATACAGTCAACAGGAGAAAATAAAAAATTAACTACTAAAGGCAGGAGTTAGAGGTCACACGGCTGAAACTAATAAAGACCATATTTAGGTAAGTATGTGTATTTAAGTGTTTCAGGTTTAGGATAAGATCTCCTTTGCCAAAAATGTGGCAGCTGTATTTGCTAGTCTCCATGGGAAATGTTATAAAGAATCAAAAGCAAACAAATTTTCCTTTCAAATAAACTTGACCCGTATGTTTTAGACATATGTTTCCCTTTGAATCCTTGTCCTTCTTTGATGGTGCTACATACTTTTCCCCCTTTAAGAGCAAATACTTTGTTGTTATAGCAATACTTTCCCACAATTCTACCATGAGGGCCTCCCCGGTTTCTGAAGCCCAGGCTCCAAAATGATCCCCACTCCTTGCACAGAGCTTCTCCAGGCGGGATGCCCCAAGCCCTTTGTACAGTTCCGCATGCAAACTGCAGCTATTGCACTACCATCATAGCAACTGGGAAAAAAAATAAATCTTAGGCACATATAACTCGGTATAGTGGGAAACAAGATTTACTTCTGAATTAGCTATGACCCCTTGCACTTTTCTCTTCTTACACACACTCATTGACACATTTTTCTTCCCCTCTTGTTCCCAAGTTCTTTATGTGGAATTAGCTCTAGCCCCCCTTCCTCTAGCTAGGATGAGAATTTTTTTAAGATATTTGAAAAAAAAAAAAAATCTCGCCTCACTGTAGCTTATACAAAACTTCTGGGTTGTTAATAATATTCTTCTTATTTTAGAAATGAACTGCACCCAAATTAACACATTGGGCAATAGGTTGCCAAGGCACCACACTGGACTGTCCAGCAGGACTGAACACGAAGACCTCAAATCCAGGAGTAGGAAATTATAATTGCAAGTAAAAGGTCTTTAACCATTTGCTTGGGAGCAACAGCAAATTTAGACTTTGCTATAAGGCCCACCCACCACGGGGAGATAAAGCTTACTCCAATGTACTCCAGAACTGTAATCGCTTATTGCATGTATTTTCTGCTAATATATTTACAGACCTCTACCAATACATAATTCATAAAAAAATTATGGTGGTGCTTTCCCCAACTTACTTCTTTATCAGATCTCTCTTGCTTCTGCTCAGCCTCGCCCTCATTAGCACTCCTGTATGAACAACTCTGTAGGGAGCCTGGCACTTCGGAAGTTACTTCTCTTTCTGGACATGTCGTGGTTTAATTATCTGTTTTTAACAGTATGACTAATTGCCGAAAGAGGAAACTATGATAATCAGGATTTGGAGTGTGGTGTTACAGCCTACTAGTCCTTAGCACAAGTACTCAATTGTCGATCTGATCGTGTCAATGGAGGCTTTGGCACAGATTTAAATTGCCACAGGATCAGATTTTGGATCAATTGAGATCTGTGCCATTAACTGTAACCTTTATATAGCATTTACATGCATCAGTAGCTGAATGTCATGGTAATATCACAACACCAAAAAAAAAAATCTTGGGTCAGAAATGGGTGAGGCCATTAGCCTGAAATAATTCCTACTAATATCTGTAGTAAGAATTTATCACTCTTTGCAACAGGACTAACACAGAGCATGTGGCGAAAGGGATTGTTACAAAGAACAAAGATGATTACTTTTAATAAAAAGCACATTTTTTTCTCCTCCATCTCCAACACTTGATCTGTTCACAGTTTTGTCAGTGTGGAAAGCCCACACCTGGGAATTTCATGGTTTCTAAAGCGAACATACCATGTGAAGAACATTTCTGGATGAAACCCCTTGTTATAATAGGCATTTCAACAAAGTCCAGAAGAAAACATGTTCTGATGAGGGGAACCAGAATACTGTGAATTACAAATGCATTATGAAAACACAGGACTTTGTATGAATAAAAAAAGTTGTAACAGGGCAAAAAAGGTCCCAGTCAGGATCCAAGTCCCATCATACCTGACACTGTACAAACACATCCCCAAACATTTTTCTCTTGGCTAACGTGCATGGAAGGAAAAGATACCAGTTAGCCTGCTTTGCAGGATGTAACAGATAGCTCTCAGGAGAATTTCACCTTGCAAAATAAATGAGCATGGATATCTAAAATGAATTACATGTGTCATCTAAAAGCTAAGCTTACTGAATTCCTTCTACTGGCCAGAGGCTGCAAAAGAAATCTACCTTGCGCTTACATTGCTCTTCTACTTTCTTCTCACTTTCCCCTCTTCTTTCTTTCTTTCTATCTATCTATCCATCCAGACGCACACACAAAATAAATTCCTCCCTCATTCAACCACTGCACAGGACCTCAGCAATCCACTCTGAGACTGGTGGACACATAAGCAGTATGCAGAAGACCGCAGCCAAGGAAGCAACTATGAGTAGCCTTCTTCCCAACCATCTCGGCTGACCCTCGCAGCAGAAACTCCTGGTGCCATCAAGGTGCAGAGCGGCTGGCTGAACACTTGCCTTCCCATCTAGTTACACTGTTAGCTCAAGAAAGCATTCCTTGAGAATGATGATACCCTCTGCGTGCAGGACAGCCAAGATGCCTGGCAGATAGGCTGCAAATATGAACACCGGCCCTGGAAAAAGCAAATATCAGCTTTTGTAAACTCTGCTAGATCTGTCCTCTGCTTGCACATTCCTAGTCGAGGCTCAACACTTGTTAAGGTATTTTATACTGAAGCTATAATTAATATAATATATAAAATAGTACAATTTATTGCATATATTTCATATATATAATATTCATATTGTATACTGAAATATCTTAACGTTAGGCTTACTTGTCAGTCATATACTCTTTGGCTCTAATGAATTTTCATTCAATATGCAAACAAAAACAGAAAACCCCAAGAAAACCTCACTGATAAATGTGCCTGTTCACAGGGCTTTCACTAGCTGAGTTCAGAATGACAAATGAAAGACTTCAGATCCATTTTTTGTTTTCAATAAAAATCTTGTTTAACAGTGTCATGAATATTCATGTTTCTGGCAGAGCTCCAGATTAAGCAAGAAGAGCCAAATCAAACAAGAAAACAACAGTCCACTTGGCTCTACAAAAGGACGCATTGGATTTTGTATGCTAAAGCACGCACTTAAAAAAGGTACAAATCAAACTCTGCTGTGACTGTGCTCAGAGGGAAATAAATTCCCCCGACACCAAAAGCAATCCCTTAGTATGCAAAACCAATCATGCTGGGCAGTGGTTACCAGCTGATTTGAAGGCCAGTGGCATCAGTAACGTCGTATATTTACTTCACAGGAGTGCAAAGGTTGAGGAGCTGCCGGTTCACAGCTGCTGCTCTCGGTGGCAGAGATGACCCAACACAGCAGCCTCTGGAGGCCCTTTGGCTAAAACACATGTGTCGCCTCCGGCAGTGCTGCCGAGTGCTCTGAGGTGCTGCCTGCAGAGCTCCAACTCCTCTCCCTGCGGCAGAGGGGACAGGCTTATAAATTGTGCTTTCTCAGAGGCAATCTAGCAGCTGTCTGTGGTGGCCTCAACCAGTCCTTGTATTTAGGTAGGTCAAGGACTGGATTTGCAACTAAAGCTTGTGCAACGATAGGAGAGAGAAAAATTATGCCTAGCGCACTTTTTTTTCCTCTTAATTCTTTGTATACTTGCATGGAAGAGTCACAGCCCCACTCAGGAGCAGGTTCAGTGTTACAGTCCCAGTATGCCCATAGACATGAGAGACATGGAAGGACCAACGGAGTGACAAAAGACTGCAGTCTCGCCTCGTGGCTCTGGGGATGGTGTCTTACTCCATGCCATACTGCTTTAACCACTTCATAGCACTTGCACCAAGGAAGTATACTTTTAGATATAGTTATGTAATAAACATGTAACGTACTTCATTACAATAAAGGATAAGAGAGACAACCTGTCTAGAAGACTATTATTTTAGAGAAGTCAGAGTCATTCTCACCATTATGATTTTCAAGCCTGACCACAGGGAAATTTAATATACAAGCACTGGAACTGTGATAACATTCTGTCCCCTCTCATCACACGCCGGACAGATATTATTACTCCTGTATAACACAGCCCAGGCAGTATCATATGAAATGCAAGTCTCACATTGTGTTTAATCAGACAAGAGAAATTACAACTTCAATCTCCATATTTCGCTCTCCGCGGAGAATATAAGGAGTAGAATGTGCAAACAAAGCAAAAAAACCCCAAATAGGTTGCTTAAAGGGAATAGAAAAAAGAAAAGCAGGGCAGGCGGTCAGCAAAGCCGTTGCTGGGTTTGCCAGCGGTCAGAAGGCAGCGGCACACGCTCTTTGCTGGGGCAGCAGCGCAGGGACAGCTTCCACCACCCACACACCCCCAGACTCAGTGGAGGAAGAGGATGAGCAGTCTCTTGCCCAAGGGATAAGTAATGGAGTAATCTGGATTGACCGTGACAAGGAGGAAATAAAGGATACTGTTGTAGAAAGAATAACATGGAAACCCTAGGCGAAGAACAGGAAGTTCCACAGTGATGAAGAGGGGTGCCTGGAGCTCAATTCAGCCCAAGGTTTTAATCACCACTTTTTATCCACTCATGTGAGCTGGGCACCTCTACGCTACGCTATACGGGCATCTTTGTTCTGGATCTCCTCTTTCTAAAGCATTTGAAAACAGCATGAAGACACAGCAGCACTCCAAAATTCCCTCCCACGTGGTAAGTATGGTTATGCAAGGCTCTTCACTCAGATGAGCAATCTGTGCTCACAGAACCAGCCCCAAAATTGTCCACTTTCATCTGCCTTGAGGATACAAGGATTTCTGGACTCACACTGCAGAGTCACTTTTAATCACAGGTGACAATTAAGGTGTTTAGATCAGAAAAAAGAAAGAAAAAAACAAGTCTGACTATAAAACACAATCAGCTTTACCTACTAGGTCAGGAAAACTCATTTGGAATCTTGCAAAAAACACTTCAAAACACTTCTTTAAGGGTGTCTTAAACCTTAGGTAAAGTACTAGAAAGATGCAAGAAGCATAAATTGCCAGATTTATCTACCAAAATCAATCCAAATTCCAATTTTCTATAAAATACTTATCTGGAATTAATTCCCACACAAGGCTCTGCTGCTCTGAATGATGAAGCTCTAAAATAGAACAAAGAATAGTTCGCCCCCCCCCCTTTCTTTTTTTCCAGATTGTAAGAATATGCTCAGACTGAGTAAAACTCAGTTTGTTTCTTATTTTTCTTTCCTTTTTATAATTACAAAAAAGATAAGAACAGTTATCCATTGAACAAGCACTTAAGTACATGTGCATTTCAGAGTGGCAACTGTGAGTTTTAATATGACCGATTAATTTTCTTATGTTTGTAAAGAATCAATTAGTACAATCCTCTTGCATTTTTCCCCCCTCCTCTTTCATGTTTCTGTCTCTGAATCAATAGAGCGTTTGGCAAAAAGGCAAATCATAGAGCCAATGTAACTATCCCAGGGGACCCTTTTAGCACCATTTAAACAACTGCCAAAGTAACATTCCTTATCCATTGAGACTTCTTTCGAGCAGAGAAGAACGCACAAATGTTCGCTTGCTCTTGCCGTGAATCTGTTAAATTTCCTCCTTGAATAGCTAGGACTTAAATAAAAAGACATAATAGGAATGAACAGCAGTGGGATATGTGGAGGCGGATATAATTATGCAACACAACAGGACAATCATTGCCTTTCTGAACAATCAGAGCTTCCTAGAACAAGAAGTTCTTGACCATTTCCCATTCCCAGGAATCGCTCTTACACCCAGCCGAGATCTAGCCATGACTCATTCCCATTTAGTGCTACAAGAACAAGAGAGTTGTTGTGGCTCTTTCTATTGAGCCCTCTTACCTAATATGCCCAGTGTACAGTGGCAGGCAAGGCACCCCCAGAAACGACACCTTCTGCTACCAGCTTTACTAACGTGGAAGAAAGGAGCGCTACTGCCAAACCAGAATAATAAGTAATACTTAAAACGTAGCTAACTGTAGGATTCCTTTACTTTAAAATAACTCTGCAGAAGTGGGAAAGTATCATCTGATTCATAGCAAATGGGTAAGCAATTAGACCCCTTTCAACAATATTCGTTGCGGTACACAGCATGTTCCCATCTGCAGGATTAAAAAGCATTTCATAAAGCCCAATCTTGATTTTAAAAGTTACTGCACATGTCTAACTTTGGCCACAGCACATACAGCTCAGTGCATGAATAGCCTTTAACTGGGGCTTCAAGCTCAATCCTCCCAACGCTGCTATCCATGCACAGCATTTTTAATGTCATCAGTCCCAACAGAATGGTCTATCAGATTAAATTGTGCTTGATTTTAGTGCAAGGTGGTACAGTCATTCCCTCATGGGAAATCCCTATAATAGTTAATAGAGATGAACCTAAGAAGGCTGTAAAGATGTTTAATGAGGTTCCATCTGAATCACTCTAAAAGCATATAGAACATAATACAGAACATGCAAGCCCCTTCTTGTAGATAAAAATCAGATTTTTTTTTTTTTACTCTAAACCAAAAAGATAATTGCTATGTTTATCAGCTAATTGTGACAAGGAGCAGGGAAAATCCTAGGAAACACTAGCAGAAACAATTCTTCCGACAGTATTTTTCCTTCCAAGAAAAACCAGACCCAACAGCTCTCCCCGGTGGGGATGGCCCAGGGTCCCTTGGCTGTTCGGGTTCAAAGGAAATCACCTCCCTTCCTGCGAAGGAGGAACTGTAACACTTCGTTCTGTGTTTGCATCCCTCCACACAGGCTCTGAGGAACAGCAGTCTGAAGGGAACTGGGTAGCAGAGCCTCATGGAGGGGATTGGGGCTTCCAGAGTTTCATACAGCTTTTCATGAGACATTTGGGGTTTTTAGGCAACAAAACAGAAAGTACTAACACAGGGAAATAACTGCTACTCCCATCATTGGCGTTTAGAAAAAGGATAGGAGGGATTTTGAACCACTGCCAAAAGTTCATGCGATCAATTCAACTTCAAAACCGAGCTGTTTAAGAGCAAAAACAAAGTTAGCATGCCTTATCTGCTATAGATCCCATTTCCCTTAAGCACTCACCAACATACAGTCAGGGACTATTTCCACCCTGACATACTTAAAATCTAATTAAACATGGGCAGGAGTAAAGACAGAGTTGAAGTAGCTGACAAAATTATGCATGTGTTGAAAGGTAAAACAAGTTATATACCAGGGCACTAGACTTTCACTTTATTGCTCTCTATCCGCTACGATCATGACATATTTGCAAAGCTATGGCATCCATTAGGTGTACACGGTGAATAAAAAGAACACATTACAGTGGGTTTTATGTCAATGTTTACTTTGAGTAAGAAATAAAAACAGTTGTTACCATAGCAATGAACAAAGCACCCATCACCTGAGATGCTATGAAAATTAAAGAATGCAAACTATAAATGACAGCACAGCCATACTTTTGTAACACAAGGAGAGATGAAGCATATTAATTTCTAAACAACTACTCAGGATTTCTTTAAAGATATTTCAGAAACATTAAAACTAACCAGCTGTCATTGTCTATAGCCAGCTGACAAAATCTTCGCTCGGCTAAGTCAATATTTCTGCCCAGTGTTAATTACAATAGCATTGTCTCAGATAAGAGAAAAATTCTTAAGCAGTACCCTTGAGTGTTAGAAAACGGAGATTACACATCATCTTCACATATTTTTGTCCAGGCTAGATTGCCACTTGCAATATCCTTTCTGGGGCTTGGAACAGCTTGATTTAAGGTACTAACACTTCACCACAAAAGTCACCGGGGAACTGCTTTGAAGTTCAATGTCACCTAGCTCAGAGCCTAATGGACCCAAGCCACAAGGTTGCTGTTCCTTCCCTTCAGAGACTCTGTTGCAAAGTTGAGCTCCTTAGGCCTGGAATCATCCCTTTCATGTGTCATCACGAGCACAGCAGTACCCACCAGGAAATCCAAGTCCAGTGTCAAGGATCCAAGTCACTGACTTGAATGCTGACTTGAATGCTGCTGTGATGCTTCCTGCGAGGTTGTGCGACCCTCCTGGCAGGACAGCCACTGCCTGCTCTCCATTCCTGCATTTGCCCTGAGCCTCTCTGCTCAGCCCAGCTCTCTCCTCTTCACAGGGTACCGAGTAGACAAACAAATTAAAACTTTAGCATCATCCTTTTATCATCTGCTGTCTCAGAAAACATTATAATACATGGAAGTGTACATTGTCCACCATCACACAACCAGCAGCAACTAAGTATGTACAAAACCCCAAAAAGGTTTGGTCATTCACTTCCACTGGAAAACTGTAATCAGGCTGCTATGGAAGAGAAAAGCAGAAGCTGGTGCTAACGAGGCCTCCCATGAATGTCTCGAATCCAGAGGGATAAAAAGCAGCCTGAAGCCTGTGAATATTCTCATTACTTTCGACAGGACTAGATTTGGGTACATTCCGAAGTGACAGGCTCCTACTGTGGGCCGGTGTTACCTTTCCATAGGAAGAACTCTCTATGTAATCAGGCCTTCTTCTAAGCTAGACATAACCTCAAGCAGAAAAATATTTTTCTTGCTACTGGTGGTATTTCTACAACCTGCTGAGACCTGGCACACCAAGTGACTCAGTAACTCCAGCAATTAGCATCGCAGCATCTAATTTTTAAAAGCCATAGCAAAGCTCAGACTCCTGAGTAAGCAGCCACGCAATCCATAACAAAATTTACTTTCCTCAAAAGAGGATCCACAAATGTCCAACATGCCAAACAAGGAACCCCCTTAGGCTGGTCCGCAGCCTTAATGATCACCTGTAGGACTGAGGTGCCTTCCCCGCACCCCCGGGGCAAATGAAAGACTAAGTGTGACTGTATGGTCTAGTATGTCAGGAACTCTTTTATCTGCAAAACCAAGTTGTGATTCATGATCCGCAACTATTTGTGTGTTCTGTTTAACGACTAATCAGGGAGGCTGAGGAATCGAGCTCTAGACTTTGGAGTGCAAGTCCCACATACTCCCTTTAATGAGCCTGTCTCTTTTGTACAAAGAGCTCAGTCTCACAGCACTTTGGAAATCAAGGTTTACATCTTAGAGCCAGAGCTTGTAAGAAAAAGCAAATCTTTTTAAGCAGCCTGACAGCTGATAATGCAGAGGGCTATGTCTGAAATGCCTCCCCCCCATTTTTCTTTTTTCCCCAGATATGCGCTATTTCTCAAGTCTTCTCTCCTCTAGTCTTGCTGATCTAAGCAGCAGTACAAAACCCTAAAAAAACGTTGTTGGAGATGATTAGACTGTTAGTGGAAATTAACCCCCTGGCAGCTTTGCTAATAAAGACATTTTGTAACACGCCAGGAACCAGACAAACAAACAAACAAAAAAGATACTGAATTTCTTTTCAACCCAGTCTCATCTAAACTATAAATTAATCAGCTTTTCTGTGCACTGAAAGTCTACAGAAATGGAATTTGATTTTCAAGAGAACACTACACACAACACCACACACCTCTGAAGGGGCAGCGCATACAGGGCAGGGTGGGATTTCAAGGAAGCACAGAGCACCCCACTGGGGTCCCAAAGGAAAAGGTGACACAAATTGGAGTGAAATGCTCTATACCTTATAGGAAAGCTCAGCATTCCACAGAAATTAACTCTTAAGTGCAGAGCAGCACTTCCCACCATCCACACACCTTGTGTGGAAGTTTTAACTGTAAAGTGTCATAACAATATACAAACTAAGGTCTTTGTGTATGTGCTGTCCCGAGTGAGGAGCAGCAGTCTGCCACAACAGAACCTTCAATCAATCTGATAGTTTCTATCTTAAATAATGAGCCCCACAGGCACCAATAAAACAATACAGATAAAAGTATGAGATTTCACAGTACTACTGAGCCAGCTACCTACTCTTGGATTACTCCCCATACTTCCTTCCTGGCCCAAATCCTCCCCCCTGCAAGCCATGAGCTATGACTTGCTGACGTCCCTTCCAGCATCATTCCAGCAAGTCACTACTGCTTTTACAGCTTTAACAGATGCACAAGGTTTTAAAGCCTTGTTTGTCATATAATTTTTCTCGGGGATACTCATTTCCATTCAGACCTCCAGGCTCGCGCACTTTCTTGCTTACAGTGGCCTTGGAACCCAACAGCTTGTCAGATAATCACACCGAGGGCTCCCAGGAGATTCCCTAACGCATCAGACCACAGCCTTTTTCAGACAGCCAGAAAACATTATCTTGGTTCAACTAAAATCCACTCCCAGTAGTATGAAATTTCCCTCCCTACTGCTGGTTTGGGAGGACTGAGGTTTATAGGTATGATCTTTTAACGAGCCACCATTGTTTCTAATTAGGCAAGTAACCAAGGATTTAATTAACTGTTGTAACTTGAGTCACACAAGTGGCTAATAGTCTAAACAGAAATTAAGTAGAGGTGCCTTATCTCATCTTTAAGCAGCCTTGCACATGCACAGGCTATGGAAAGGTCGGGCAGAGCAGAAGCCAGCAGGAGACACGCCGCACCTCACAGCAGCGTCTCAAAACTGAGGGAGCCAGAGGCACCCGCGTGCATTTAGCAACACGTGCTGCGGCGTATTTGGAAAAGCAGACAGGAATGACTTCACGAGTTTGACCAAGCTAAAGGGGATGGGAAAAGAAACTACTTACAAGAGGAGATTTTAACAAGATGCCTCGATAGAAAGTTTCTGAAACTCAGATATGCACGTGCATTTGCAGAAAGTTAACCAGAACCCGCAGCTCTGGCACTTGAAGCAGCGTCGATAGCTAGCAATTCTCTCGCTGACTGCTGATACAGTCATTTTGTTCTCTTTCATTTATGCTCCCTCCCTCCAATGGCCCCTTATCAATTCCTTCTACTTTTCCAATCAATGTACCAGGGAAAGTTTTCAAACATACAAGCCTGAAGCTCAGAAGTCCAAATGTTTTTTATAGTTGAGTTATATAAAGTCATTATATAAACTATATATATAGTGCAGGTTTGTCTACACTCAACCGACTGGATTTCATGTCTTAGTCTGCACCTAGAAAAATGTAGGTGTTACCTGTCACGTAACCAGGAATACTGACAATCACATGGACGTAGCCCTGGGTTTGGCTCAAAGAACCCACTGACTTTAACTGAACACGCACTTTGGAAATGCTGGCTTTCACGATACAAAGAACATTCCTACCAGTATTACAGCACCGATCTAGTTGGTTACTGCAAGCCTTCTGCATGATAGGAATTCCACTTTGCAGGCAGCTGATCAGGCTGTTAAGGATAACATTTTCCAAAGGGAGGCTATAACTTTTGATTCTCAGTGACGAGAGACCCTCAGACTTCTACGGTACTCTACAGACTTCAGCAGCGCTGACCTTCCCTGCTCAGCTCCTGAGCATAGTGGGGTCTGAGGTCTCGTCCTGGTTCACTGCTTGCAAAGCTGTGCTCCAGTGCCTCAGGGATGGTCAACCAGCAAATGACTTCCAAAGCAAGGCACAGACTCGGCTTTCTAACAACAAACCCGCAGTTTTTTCTCAGTGCCAAGGAGCACACTGCATTGGAGACATTGACAGAATTGTTCAGAGGGTTTCTTGAGCACCACATTGTTTTAAAGGCTATTAAAGAAGGTCAGGGAAGGGTGCCTGTTTTCTCTCCTCTAGGAAGCTTCAATTTCAAATTAATAATCAGTTCCTTTTTAAACTTTTCCAGACCTGACTTATTGCTACCAGACTCAAGTGAGCTCTTCACTTGTTCTGGCGAGAAGCACCTTTTCTCAATTTCTGTTTAAAGGACGTCCTCATTAACTTAACATTTTTGAGAACAAGTCATGTGTTCGGAGCAGCCAGCTGCCGCTGGTATGACACTGATGTCCATGAGAAGTGCCTGCTAAGTGCTAATGAAATTAAACTAACCCGAATGTGATACCGTTCTCTCAAAATAGCATTAACACATTCTCTTCTTTGAAAAAGTGTTTTTTACATCACAAATGTTTTTTAAAGTTACACTGGAAAATATTTACCATTTTACTGTTAGTCTGTCACAGTCTCTAGTAAATGGCAATTAGGAGTACATCAACAGAATATGCCCTCATTGCTTACTGAAGCAGAATATTAAAAGATAGAACATGATTGCTATGAATTTTCAACCGCACATTTACTTTGGAGAAGCCTTAACAAAGCACTTGCAAGGTGCTATTACACTTTGTTACTTGCAAAAAAAAACCATAATCAACTTGTGTGATTTAATGTGGCCTGTACTATGTAATATGCAGGTGTCCCAGGGGGATCAGAAGCTCACTGTACTGAATGATGCACACAGAGCACGGCCCAGTCTCTGCCCTGAATTGTGTTTAGCACAAAAAAGCAATCTGAGAAGGTGAAGATGTAAACAGGGATAAAATGACATGCCTAAAATAATACAGTAAGTCCTGAACAGAAGAGAGAAGAGAATCCAGGTCTCTTGACTTCCTCATTAGTGCACAATAGGGACTAGATCACCATCAGTTCTTTCATTAACCTGCCCTACTGCAGACTTGTAGCTGAATTGTTACTGAACATTCTATAGAAAGGAAAACCAAAAAAATCAGTAAGAAGTTAAGTTTCACAAGACTAAACACTAGACAATGAAATATATAAACCCCTCATCAATGAAACCCCTTCATGCCATAATTCACAGTTCTGAACACTTCTGCAAACCACCTATGGCCTAGCACCTGACTTTATGGGTCCTATACCATAAAATAACTGGGAAACCCCTTTGATGAGCTGGAAGACTGAGAAAGAGTTTCTTCAGTTTCTCTGAACCCTGATTAAAAGGTCATAAGCAAGCAAATTGCTTTAGTTTTCCATTCTTACCTTAATAATTCACTTTACTGAAAAAGCAATACAAAGTAAAATGTGAACAGAATACTCTGAAGGAACTTAGCAGGTTTGCATTTTGTTTATTCAAGATGGAGATATGAATATAGAAGCTGTAGTTCAGTCGAGAACAAACAGCAGGTGCTACCCAGAGTGCCTGAGATAAAGACTTTTCTTTATACAGCATAAGAATTAGCCACTTACAGTTTTATCTGTGCCTCAGAATACAAAATGTATGTCTAAAGAGAGGGTTTAAGGCACTATAAAAGAAATCTAGCTTTCAGAGACCATATCTGTGTTATTTTTTACATTTGTGCAACAGGTAAAATCATGTGTCTAAATTTTTGAAGATGAGACCTTTTTTACTGAAAATGGAACATGAAATAATGAGACAACAGAAGCAAGCCTGAAGGCTTCCAACTCCCCTCTCTTCAGATGTTGACTGAAACGCTTTTGTGCGGTGAAATCACTTTTCAATATTTAAGTAATGCAAAGCTGCATAGGAAATGAAAAATGTTTTGTTGCGATTCACATCTGGAAACATAGGCACGCCCAGAAGAGCATCCCACCAAATCATTCTGTCTCTCTTCATTTCACTCTGAGTTGCATTAGCTTTAAAATATGAAGCTGTATAAAAAACCCACACTCTTCATTTCACAGTTGGAAATCAGCATTTCATTTACTGTGGAAAATAGATACTTGGGATAATAGGTCCCAAATGATGGGTTAACACAAAGCGTAGAGTCAACTCAGCCCTGGATTTGGTCTCTCATATTCTGGTTAATCTCAGCTTCAGTTAGCCATTACAATGTCACTTGCATTTGCAGTGATGCTACCACACTGCAGCGTTAAAAAATTATAAACCAGCAATTAAGCTCACGTAAATTTCAGGGTACTAAAGGTTATTTCATCATAAGATAAGATTAAAATGTCAGTATCTAAAATTAAACAGTGATTGCTTGAAAATGTTACTGCTTTTGTTTCTTCTCTATACAGCAGGTAGAACAGCTGAGGGCAGCGCCAAGCACAGACAGCTCTTCCGAGTGGTTTACTCCTTGGGAAGCTCAAATAGGTTTTCCATGCAAAGCAGGCACAGTTAGTGCTGGAGATCCCCCTTTTCCATGACCAGTTCCGCCAAAATGGTTATTTATGGCCAGATCACAATCTAGGCTTTGAAATATTGAGATTTACAAGCAACCAGTACAGCAATATTATGATCAGACCTACTTTTTCTAGCTATGGCTCTCCTGTAGCGCTACGCGGTGTGCATCTTCCTCTGGGCTTTCAGCTGTTCCCACCACCACCTAGCACAGCTCTGCTGTCAATACTCATTAGGAACTGACATATAAAGCTGCCTCAGCTGATGGGTTTAATAGCTTTCCTCACTGCATTTATCCTTTATCCTTCTTCCAGTCTGTAGATTTATTATCACTGCTAATTATCCATTGTCTTGGGCTGATTTGTTTACTGGACAAAGGTAATTCAGTAACACTGTTTACAACCTACAGCCCTTCAGGTGCAATGAGCCGCACTGCAAAATCTGTAATAAGAAGCCTGAGGGGGGGGGGGGAAAAGTACCACTGTTTTTCACCTCTTTTCTCTAATCAGGACAGATAACAACTTCATCCCCTTTCTCTTTACTTATCCTGCTCAGTACCTCCTGTAAATCGGGTTATCTGGTGGTTCAGCACCTTCTAGAGCGAGTTAGAGATTAGCTGCTGCCCAGCAGAGTAACATCAAACACTTGGTACTCCCACACCTTTTGCTTTGGCCCTGTGCTGTACAGCGCTCGGCCAGATCAAACGTGGCACGTCACGCCATGAAAACCAGATGAAGGATCCTTTAATGGTGTAGTAGCTGGAAAAGCATTTAGAGCTGCAGAACAAACACAGCAATGCACACAGGCCAACCCTGTCAAAGCTGCCTAATGCATTCAGCTCACCATCTCCCCACTACTACAAAGAGAAATTAAGTGCCCAGTTTCCTACTTACCTTCAAATATCTCGGCATACACACGCAGCTACGTACTACTTTCTGAAAGTTAACCTCACAAGAATAGCTTATTTTCAGTATGGTTATGATTTTTCCCGTTATTTGTAGCCTGCCAGGTGTGAGGGCAGTTCATAAAAGCATTCAAGAACAGGGTCTTGCCCTAAGGATTTTGCTTTCTAATCCTTACAGACAATACACCCAAAATGATGACTCAGATTAGAAAACCTTGTGTACACAGCAATTGGTGAAGTAACAATCAATCATGGTAGCTCTGCTGAAGCCAGTGGTGTTAATTTATAACAGCTCTGGGAAGCGCACAGGAGACTTAAGTGATCTTTATTTTAAATATTGCTGGTTTTTCGCTTTTCTGTGCTATACTGAAGCTACTTTTCTTCTCTTCATAGTTTACCCAACTGATAGAGGTAACGGTAATTTTTGCTTACTGAGCCATCAGCAGTAAGTGCAATTCATCTCTCTTTTGGGGGTCCATAAATCCTTCCCAATGGTAGAAATGCAGTGCAGTATTTTCTTGCCCCTTCTCTATTTTATAAACTCTTTTATCAAGATTTTCCCAATCATATTACTGTCGATAATATACGGCAAACCTGAAACCCCTTCCATCAGAGGAAGTCATGGTCTTTTAGGAACAGGACTGAAACAGGCTTCCCTCTCCTGAGAGCGATGCGGACCGTTTGCATTTCTATGTTGCATACAGAAAATGTCTGTAAAGACTTACCAGAGGTGACACAGCAGGACAGGAAGAGGCCTGGGACCAGAAGCTGTATCCTAGAACCTATCAGTATTGTCTGAACTGCTTTCACAATAGCCCTGTGCCGACTAGATGCAAGAGAGGAAGATCTGTGTTTATTCAGAGAGTGCTCCTACTGCATTAATGTACTACCATGCATAATTCGCTTCACTCCCTGTCATATTAGTCATTCTCTTTGACTTTACTGGTGTTCCTGGGCTGATAAATTTATAGATACAGTAATAGGATTCTGAATTAAGACACAATTTAAGAACACAGTTTCAACTGCAATGATTTGTGGATATGAGGTCATTTAGACCAGTCTACTTTCCTTTTGCCAGAGAAGATTTGTAGCTATTATTTTCCCTCCCTAAAGCCATGATCACATGCTGTTGGCTTCAGCACTGGGTGTTGCAAAACCTCAATGAATAATATAGAAGCAGCAGAAAATAAACAAACCCACTATGCCTGGGGATAATGTGTGGTGTGTTTTTCTTTAGGATGATTAGATGTGAATGCATGTCACAGGATATAGGGATTGCTCTGCCAGGAACCCGCCAGGATGAGAGCATACAGCCCTCTATCTAACCAGGCAAATGGCCACGGAGAAGGTTAAAGCAGCCCCCAGGCAGACCCAGCATATGCACCGGCTACTCCCTGCTTGCTGCATTCCCTTGGCTTTTTTTCCTGCAAGATACAAGCGCTTCATAGATTCCTGGGTCAAATTCCATACTCTTTCACACTTAGGAAGTTTCACCAAAGACAACAGATTTCCTCCACAGAACCAGGAAGCTTAACGTGGCTTTGCCAGCCTTTCACCAGTACTCCACCGCTAAAGCCACAGGAGAAGCCTTCAAGGTCAACAGAATAGGCCACAGAGGGGATGGTCCCACACGACTTTCACCAGTGGGTATCAGCTGTCCCTTCCTATTGCAACGTCACGAAAACAGTTAAAACAATTTCCTTTTCTTTTACATGGAATTACCCTCCTGTAAAGCAAAGCTTCCATCTGATGCCTTAGTAACTGCCCAGATCAGCACCATTGATAGACACAAGAGACTTTTCAAAATGGATGCTTTGGAACATCTCCCATCGCTCTTCTTGCCTTTGGTGGTGGAGAGGAGGAAGCATGCTGAAGAACACTGATTTTTAGAACATGAGTCAGCCCTATGCATTGTCTTGAGATAGACTATGACCACAAGGAAGGAAAAGCCATTTTTAAATCTTGGTTTCTTCAGCTTCTTGTGTTTTTGTATCTGGCTCAAGGTAATTTTAAGCAAAAATACACATCCTCTTTTCATCAAAGGGTGTTTCAGCAAGAGAACATGGTCTGAGCTTTGCATTTGTGATAACACAGAACAACATACCAATGAATGTCAGACTACTCACTTCAAATAAATCAGTCACCTGTTCTCAAAAGCAAAGCCAATCCATTTTGTCCATAACCGCAAGTCACACAGGCAACTACTCATATCCCACATTACCATGCACCTCTCAGCATGCAAATGATATCCTTGCCCAGGCAGTCAGATTCATTTCTGAGCAAAGAAATACATCATGAGATTTCAACAAGCTTGTTTATCTTCAACTCACTTTTCAGGAAAATAGACTGTGAAACAGACCTTCAGAGGGTGATCCCCTCTCCCATCCACTCAGCAAACACCCAGTTCATTGCCTTCGGATTTCTTCTTTCACCACAGCTATGCTCATTATGTGAAAAGTATTCTGTTTCTACTATTTTGCAAAAAAAGGATTTTCAATAAAAGATAAGCAACACCCTCAGAAAAGACTTCTATAACGGAGGTTTCACTCAGTAAACAGGTGTCTGGGAGATTATCTCGCCAACTTAACCAAAGCTGCAAACATCAGAACGATTCTGGGATGACTAAAATCCCTCTTTTTTAAAATAAAAGCCTTTTATCTGCCAAGCGACACTTCCCGTTCTAAAGGCTATTCTCCTCGGTGGTTGTCAACTATGTATTAATCTAATTCATATAAGCCTTAGAAATAAATACTTTCATGTGCAGAATCTTTTGGGAAACTCTGATTCCCCGAGGCTTTAAAGAGCAATTGTTGCTTATCACCGTGGAAATTTCACTTGAACTTAAAGCCTGGTAACCAGGAAAAAAAGATACATCAAATATTTCAGTGATCAACAAGTTTCCCAGCCTTTGTCACTCTCAAAGGATTTTCATCTGATCGGTAGGGAAACCACTAAAGAAGAAAATAAAAGGAAAACGATCTGACCCAGTATGGCAGTTCTTGTCTTCCCAGGTCCTGTATTCACCACTCCCATCCAAAATAATGGCACTCACTTCTAACAGTCCCTTACAATCAACTGCAATATCAAACACATTAGGCCTTATTTTAAAGGGTATATGCGTTGGCAAAGACAAATGCTACTTAACCACAAGTACATAGTTAAACCCCTCCCTAAAAAGCTCTCATAACAAAACCACCTTGCGTGGGAGAGGCAAAGCGCTGCCAGAGCACTTAAAGAAAAGCAGGTAATTGAAGTTTTGCTGCGTTTAAACTCCATGCCTGTGCAATAAAAAAGTGATTTTAAAAGCACCGTAAAAGAGAGAACTTCTCTGGTGCCTTACTGTCTGTCATTGCACAGAGATGGCCCCACCAAAGCAGCAAATTGTCATATTTTGTACATTGTTTCATAATGTGGGCATGTGAAACATGGCATGGCATACATGTTGAAAGTCTCCTAGTGATGGAGGCTTTCAATCCTCTTCACAGCATTCAAGGAGGAAAAGAAGGTATTACAGTGACCAGGAGCAACCTTCAGTGAGGACTGACTTCAAATTAGTTGAGATTCATCCCATGTCCCCAACATCTTTGTGTGCTACCACATTAGAAACGTGCAAAACCAACCTACTGTACCTGAGTATGAACTGATCCACCGTAGAATTGTTGGCAATTGTCACGTAAACGTTCACAACCTCTCCTTGTTTGACAGGCTTTGAGGGCAACCAGACAACAATACTACTATCCAGCCGTAGCTCCGTTAGCTGAGAAGTCTCCTGGCCTCGATAGAGGCTGACAGATCCAATCCTCTGCAAGTGGGACATGGTTTCATCCGTGCCATCTTTTCCTGGCCGGATAGCATTTCCCTTCCTTATATCCTCAGCGGTACACTCTCCCCTCTCGTCTCCCAGTTGGATAGTATAGTAAAGCTCTACAGGGCTCCCTTCAAACTGATCTGGTGGCTTCTTGCGTCCCGTGACAATCGTGGGGGGGTTAAACCAGCTTGGCAGGAGCTCCAGTTCCGCCACGCACAACCCCAGATCCCCTTTCAGCCTGCAGCTGCCTCTGACTTCCCGCGTCTCTCGGAAGGCAAACACCCGCAGGCAGGGCAGCCGCTCTGTGGTGCTATAGTCATCCCAGTCCCTGCCCACGATGTAGAACAGGACCTGGACTTTGGGCTTGCTCAGGTAAATTTTGTTGCTCATTATGTAGGTCTTAAGTTTCCAGTTATATGTGAACTTGTTGGCAGATCCAAAAAAGTTGGAAGTTAACATTAGGTCCTGGGGCACAACTTGCTCAACAGAAAAAGGTCCGTAGCTGGCATTTAATACTGGTGGTCTCTTGGCTTTATATGGGAAGAATGATTCCACCCTGGACTGCAAACTGGAATTTCTCATAAAGTCCTGGTTGGCTTCTTTGAGAAAGAAAGATGTCTCGGCACTGGAGATCCGATAGCTCACAGGTAGGTACGTTGGTAACGAAGAAAATCTCTGATTATTGTCCAAGACCCCTCGACACTCCGTCACTAATAAAAGAAAAGGTGATCCAAGTTAGATTAAATCTGCTTATGGATTCAAAGGGACATTTACTATAACTTTAGTTGAGCTACCTGCTAAGTTATGAACAAGCATTATTTCATGAGAAAAAATATTAGTGTAGCTACATTTTTAGATGTAGGTAATTGTTTTTTGCATTACATTCACAAAAGAAAAGAAAACGCAGGCTTTAGTGCCAATGTGCATTTGTCCATGATAGACATTTTGTCCCACATGCACACGTACATATGCAGGTGATGTACAAAGGGTTGTATGCAGCATGATCAATTATTACACACTCCCAGAGGGAGCAGGAAGAGGAAGGTTCACAGAGCAGAAAGCAATGCTTGTCCCAGCAGCCGTTTTACATGGCTTAACGGAACGGCAGCAGTGCTTTGCTAACGCACAGCAAACACATAAAGTTCTCATCGAATGCTTTGTCACCTGGACGAGAAATAAATAGGTTACTTGCCACTCCTATGCAATGTCTCATCTCCCTAACAAAACTTCAAAAATTTCACAAATCAAAGTCAAAGCCTTCCCAAAGAAATTCCCTAAGTAAACAGAGCATCTTTTAAACCACGTATGTGCTCACCTTACCCCCTCTTTTCCTGGTCACACCATCCGCTTCTAAACTTTCCACCCACTTAGAAACTTCTCTCCTGTCTTTCCAGTCTTTCTGTTCAGCCACAGCACGCATAAGGTATCCCGTACGTCGGTATGGTCCACTGAACCCAGCCCCCGGAGGACTGCGAATCACTGCCCCTGCAGGAACGCTGCCCAGGAGATCAAAGAGAGTTTCTGTTCTACAGCCAAAACAGAAATTGCTTTTCCAATAACTGACACACACACCCCATTTCACTCTCTTCTTCCATCAAGAAACCTTGTGCTCTTATTACTTCTAGCACTACGGTCTACACCTCTATAATGTAGTATCGACAGTACCTCAGCTTTCCAAGTTATTTAAACACAGATGCACATCCCAAGCTAGAAAGATTTCAACAAGTGCTAATACATAAGATGCACAAAGAGAAATTCATTCGTACTGGCTGATTTTAAAGCTTCACCTGACCATCAGATTCCTTTTGACCTGGAAGTTATTTTCCTATTATAAAGACTAACAACATATATTGTTGAAAGACAAAAATTATTATCTAATTAGGGCAGATAACAATAGAGGTCAGTTAAAATACCCGTAGATTACATAATGCTACTCACAACCCCTCTTCCTAACTCATACTGAGGAGATTAACTATAGGTGCAGAAAGTACCTATGATGCATCTAGTGCTACGCTGCCTAGTCTTTAAAAACAGACCTTGCCCTCAGACATATGTCAGCTCCAGCGTCCTTGAGGAATCCCATCAGAGCCGGGATTTAAGGTTGCGTGTAGGTTCAGCTCTTCAAAGATGACAGACAACCTTAGGGGCAACGCAGAATGCAGATTCATCTGAAACTCACGAACACCTCAAGATCTCTAAAAAACCCTACAGAGACAGACTCTTTCATCAGCTTTCTCAAAAAGGTCTGCAGCTTGAGGATTTTTGCAAATAATAGATTCACTGTCCTCCTAGCATGGCTGGCTGCGAGCATGCTAATTATGCAGTCAAGTTTAATTAAATGTTTTCAAGTAATAAATAATCAATATCTGTCATTACACCGACTGACTACTGCTGACAGACAACTTCACTACGATCCTGTCGAGTGTACTGGCACTACCCAGTGCTGGGAAAGCAAATAGTTTGGAAAGCAGGTGTTAGGCAATTAAGAAAAAAGGCAAGAAACAAACATGGAGGAGGGGGAAAACAGAGCTCTCAAAGGACAGCAGCCACAAATTTGAAATAAGGAACTGAGATGTGTTTACTCATGTTTAATTCATGCACCACCACTGGATGGTAGAATTAGTTTTTTCATAAATGAGTAAACTGCCATGGCTGGACAAAATTTTAAAAAATTATTAGGGGGCAAAAAGAGAAAAAGAAAAAGGTGAGAGGCTTGTCAATGAAAACACCAGCACAACACCCTCTCTGTCAAGTAGGTCACATTTAAAATATAACATCAGTATAGCCCACTGTTACAATCCTGCAAGTCTCCAATGCTCAGCACACATTCTAATTCTGCTGGAGAGGAATCTACAAATGCCACCTCCTGAGCCGATTGATTTCAATCAAAATACCAGTCTGTTAGGGTTACATCCCGAAGCACTCTAACACTGAAATAAGGAATGCAAAGAAGACCCACTTTACACCATGGACCTTTCAAGAAAACAGCAAAGCCTACGTATTTCTTCTGGTGCAGAAGCAGAACAGGAACTTGGTCTACTGACACGGTAGCAGTTTGGTCTCACTTTCCTCTCTAAATCCCTTCTGTGCCCTGGATGAACCTGCTGAGATTCGGTCAGCCTCCCGCAGCACCTTCCAAATTGTCATTTACATGGCAGATTCCACCATTCTTCTAGATACCCGGTTTGCTACACAAGAAGTCAGCTTCTTACTGGTCAGTCTGGCTACTGAATTTTGACTTAACAAACCTTTAGAATTTCTTTATTAGGCATCCTCTCGTCTCAGGCCAAGAGCCTTGTAATATTAGAGGGCAGCAAGCTCTAATTAAAGAAGGCATATAAGCACTTCCTTGAATGTAAGCACTAATTGACTTAAGCACAAGGTACATTTTGGCAGAGCGTTTCCATGAGTAGAGATACTCTAGATTTGGCACTGTTGTTACTGGGGGAATACCTCTGGCTTTGCTAGATGTGCAAAAACCAGAAATAAACTCAGCAGGCTGCAGAGACAGGTGAAGTCCTCTCATTTCAGAGGGCTGTTGATCAGGATCTGTGCTTGAAACTTAACAGCTGTTTTCCTGCAGTTCCCAGGACTTCGGTTGTAGCACACTATCCTCAAACACAGCGGTCTCATTTTTGCAGGCACTCCATTTATCCTGGAGCAATCACATGGATGAAGTCTATAGGACTTGGCCCAATACTAAGAAAAACAGCCATGCAACTTCCACTTTAATAACCTGAAGGCAAACAGCAAAACCTGTGCGGTCAGACTGTCAGCAAAAAGAAGAAAAAGCTTTGCTTTTTTATTGTAGTCTAAAGATTTCCACCCACTTTCGTACCGTACATAATGGAGTGCTGTATTTCTATAGTGATGGCTGTACTTTAGACAATTTATTTAAGCACTTTAAGCCTTTTACTGATAAAGCTGGTAGTTAAAATTGTCCATTTTATTTTAGAATCCCAACCATGTGCATCAGCAACTACAGGCCATCATTTAAGGGATCCATTCTATACTCTTCATCTCTACCAATAACCTTCATGTCCTGGTATAATTAATTACCAGTGTTTCGAGAGAACATTATTGTATGCTTGATCAGCTACAAAGTTCTTTAATTTATCAGAGAATCTATTTAAACAAGATGCCAAGGTTTTCCTGAGTTTCTTATCACAAGTTATTATTTTAAATAATCATGAAACGTAAGATTACGTTTTCTATCTGAAAAATAGACTGCTTGTTAGCGGTGGGGGGGAAGCCCCACCTCTCAGTGCTTCCAGGTGCTCCAGAGCAGTTTTAAACTTTTTTTCTGCTCAGTCACTGGAACACACTTCCAGAGGTTCATGTTAAAGCAAGGTGTAAGTTTAAGCATTTTATCCCTATGACAGTATCAGTTGCGGGAGCAATATTTTACTGCCAGTTCAGCTACTGATGTGGGCACAAGTGTTTCAGTAAAATGGAACTGGGGCTCTGTGACAGGAGTGTGATAAGCACATTTATACAAATATAACCAAATCACATCACGGAAGTGGAACTTCCTCAAACAATTTAGCTGAAGGGTGTAAATATCCTGAGAAAACCCTGGATGCTTCATCTAAGAGTCCTGATTCTTAAAGAAAGATGCTTGTTGACCTTCCAATTGGGTTCAAATTAAGTGAAATTCCCATGTCACGAGGGCTTTTACAAAGTGAAATGGAAATCAAGAATACGGGCAAGGGTGAGAAAGGAAATGCAGAAACACCATTTCTGTACTGCAGACTAACTCCGATTACAGCAGGGCTGACTTACAAGAAGGCAGTGAGTGCTTTACCCTTCTACATTATCAAACAAGAGTTTACGACTTGTCCAGAGATGAAGTCCAGCATGGAAAAGATTAAGAACCATCAAACAAAGCCAGTATTAGCCAAGAACAAAAGTTAAGGCTTACAAGTAATTACTCCTCCTTTCTAACAGCCCGGTGACTTTTTAATCCTTCTTCTGGCATCATATGCTCCTGCAGCACTTCATCTGAACCCAAACAGGCATCTGTTAAGCACATCACCAGCTCCAGTGTGACACTCCAGCTCAAATTCCTATAACCTAGCAAGTTCATTTTTGGAGCTGGATATGAAAAGGTGAATTCTGATCTGTGTTATTATTTCTTGGATTCCAGTGCGAGAGGAATTTTCTTTGGGGGGGGATTTCATATGGAGCTGGAGCCCTGGGTGCTGGATTCACTGGAGCAGTCATAAAAGCTTAGTATTTTTAAGCCATTTTTTTTACGAGGTTGGTTTGAAACAACTTTCTTTTGGACTGGGAATTAAGGGTTTAGATTGTGGGTGGGAGATTACTGGCCAACGGCCATGTATCTTTACTGACTGATGTTTGATGAGCCACTGAGCCTTCAAGGAAACCATCTGCCTGTCCCCTCAGCCAGAAGGCTCCTAGCCAGAGAAAGCCAGTGAGATGCAGAAGACATCTGCCTATACAAAGGAGGAATAATGTGAGAAGCTTTCTCTGCACCTTGTACAGCCCTCACAAAGGCACGTTTATAATTACTCTTTCCAGGAAACAAACTATATGAAAAGTGGTAGACAAATTTCTAACTCCCTGTCTTCTATTACCCTAAGCACATCAGTACAGCTGAAGCTTCCACCAAGAATTCTGTAAGGCAGGATCTTCTCCTTTGTTTTATAACAGCTTTACCCACCACCTTGTTCCTCCATTCCTAAATGTAGCTATAATTGAATGCTGTACCAATATTGATTTTTTTTTTTTTTGGCCCAAATTCCATGCCACTACAGTTCTAAGAAAAAAACCCTAGTATTAATTTACAGCACCACCACCACATAAAATTCTGCAAATCCTGTAAATATTATCTCTTCTCTTTACATGGGCTCCTATTCTCATGCTGTCCCTACACCCAGAGAGGCTGACTGTACTGTAAGTGTGGCATACATCCTCTCACAAAAAGTCCTCAGCCTTGAATTCTCCTCTGTGACTACAAACCTGCCCTGCTCCTGCACCGCAAATCATGTATTCCAGCTCAGGAAACAGAGAGTAGGGAAAGCATAAAAGTAGAAAAGATGCACTTAAATCAGTGCAGATGTTTCCTTCACCACAAAATGTCAACAGCTATGTTTTCTGGTTCATTTTCCCTTAATTTTCTATACTGACACCACACTTGGTGACTTCAGAGTGTAGAAAGTCTTTGTAGCAAGTATTCTGCTTAGAACTAGAGCTCAGCAAATACTGCAAGAAATAAGTGTCTGTGAATATCAATTTAGACTTCAGAACAACCTTAGTTGTACTCTCATCCCCTCCAAGTTCCCTTTCCTTAACATCTAGAAAAAGGAATTTTGCTGTTAGAAAGGCTGGGTGGAACTTAATAACAAACAAGCTCAAATTCAGAATATGGAACATATTTTTAACGATGAGGTTGATCAACCATTGCAACAAACTACAGATGGGAGCAATGGCTCGTCCATGTCTTCACATCAAAACTGGATGCCTTTCTGAAAGGTATTTTTTCTCAGCACAAGTTACTGTTTAACTACAGGGATAACTGAAGCCTCATACTGCTTTCTGGCTTAAAAATCTATAGCTCTATGACCATCAAAACCAAAAAAAACCAACTGGAAAACCTGCATGACAGGGTAATTGCAGAAGCCACGTTTTCTATTTCTCATGCTTTACCCATCAGATACGCTTTCGCACCCAGTGAGAGAACAGAGAGACTGACTAATTGCACATAGGCAATGTCAAGTGTCAAATGCTTACAGTGAATGCTTGAGACCAATTTGTGAAGTTAAAAACAAAGCATGGAAACAAATCTGTCAAAGAAATACATACACCAAAATCTGGGGGAAATTGCAGCCTATTCTCAAATATTCTGGGAGCACTCAATGAGGGCAATTTTGTCAAATAAATGATTGCTAACAAAATTATTTTCTCAGTTCTTTTTAGAATCCAGGTTTCATTAAACTGAGACTTGAAGTCAAAGCATAAGTTTATAACTGCAGTATTTTATTGATTGACCTGGGATGGTATATTCCTATTCACATATATGGGAGTACACAGCCTTGGCAATCAAGTCCGGGTGTAGATGGAACTTTGTTTAGTCAAGATCAGACTTCAGTTGAACCACATCCACATAAAGATTGTCAGGAGACACTGTAATCAGTTATTTTGAATAAGTTAATTTCCTATTTTATTTCAGTGGGACAGATTAACTTATTTCATTCAGCATATTGTTAAATGAAAAACTGTAACAATATTCTATTAAATAGGCCTCTCTCCCATACTGAGAGTATATCCTTAATGAAATTATACTTTGTATCTTTCTGCAGCCAAAATCTTCACTAAATCTCCACCAACATTCGTGGATTTACTACAGAAGTGAATGCTTCCCCTGTTCCTCTCCAGCAGAGGCAGAACAGGGTCAGTTCAGAACTGTTTGGAAAATGATAAAAGCACCTAAAAAAATGAATGAACAAAGCTACACCAGGAACTTCTGCACTTCTTTAAAAAAAGAAAGGGATGTTCACTGAAACTGAATGGGAATTCAAAGTGGATAAAAAAATAAATATTTCATATAGTGTGTGATTAAGGCACAGAGGCCAGGAACTTATCCAGACGTCAACTGACGATTTGAATGTTTGGAAAGATGCAGACCATCTACAGTAATGTCATTAACTACATGTAAAACTCCTTGTTTCAGTATTTATCTATCAGAAACCAGGATTAGACCTCTGCATTATAAAGCATTAACCAACATCTGTCAGGTTGTTCCATTTTCCTCAAGATTACTGACACGACGGGCACGCGTGTATAAACTACAAATATCTGTTTTCTGACATACAGCCTTTTCACAGACAGAAAGGAGAGTCTTTAAAGGCTAATTTGAAAACACAAGGAAAACTTTCAGGAAACTGCACGTTAGAAACACATTTCCAATTTTTACATGACAGCCTACAAGCTCCAATTTTTGATGGTCACAGTTCTATATATCTAACCCTTTGACTGCAGAAATTCCAAAATATCCTTTTATTCCAAACTTATCTTCTCTATCACCCTCAATTCATGTAACTGAGACATGTTAGTCAAAGACTGTCTGACATTCAGGACTGAAATCTATAAACTGTTTTCCGAGACTGGTTGATGACCTTAAAAGTCTGTAAAACAACAGTGTATATGCAAAGGTCAGTGAAGGTTTCAGAAATCACTCCCACTCCCAGAGCTGACATTACTGACTGTCTGCACTGCTGAGGCCATCTGACATATTTAAGCTAGTTTACTGTTTAGAAGCAAAGGTAAATATCTGGAACTCGAATTTCCACTAATGAAAGCTTTTGTTAAGAGATAAGGTTTAGAAAACTTCTATATAGACCCTATTCAAGTATTCAGACTTTCTTCCCCTTGCCAGAAGCTGCAAATGTCAGCGTCCTGTGAGCAACATACAGTAGGTAAAATGTCATATGATGGCCTTTCGTTCCAACGCCGTTTGCCTCATTGTGGGGAACTCCATGGATTCTGCATTCACTCATTGTGTCAGCACTAAGAGTCCAAAGCAAGTAACACTTAAGCTGATTTTATCTGATAGCTGTAGAGATGAAGAGAAGGATTTAGGACCCCAGAGCTCATTCCCAGCTCCATTGAAAACGTATGGTAGCCATAGGAAACCTCTGCAACCCAGTTTCTCTAGCTATGAAATGAGAGAAGCTATTACTAAGTTTGATTGACTTGTGATTAAAAAGCACATTGAGTTAATCAGAGAAAAGACTAGGTGAAACACTGGCTTTTTTAATTATTACCATTATTATTTCTTGAAAGCAGGCAAAAATAACCCAGTGGAAGTCACAGAGTGAGCAACAAATAGACAATACGGTCAAGATTTTCTAACTGGACCAGTAACTTTAGAAAGATCTGGACTGTTTGTATGTCATTGACGACATTCTGCTGAAGAGGTCTAATTTTCATGGGAGTACAATTAGGAGAAAGACAGGCCTCTACAGAGGATGTCTCAAATTTAGCCCTACAAGATGGCTCACAAAACATCCCATAAAATTTTAAGCCTTGGCCACAATGTTGCAATGATCAGTTAAATGAATATCACAGATTCTTTTTTCTTTCTTTTTTTTTTTTTTTTAATTACTGAAAGTATCATAAAAATGGAAACCTGTAGGAAGCAAGTTACAAACATGAAAAAAATAGTTTTGGCCTTGGCAATGTATCAATTCATTGTCCTGTGTCTCTTTCTCAATTTTTTAATAGCGCTGTGCTTTCCTCTGCTCTTTAAGTCTTTATTAGATGCTGATAGGCACTCACTTCTCTGTTTAGACATTAGATTGCTTTACAGAGGCTCCTTGTTTAAAAAGAGATTAGGGTCCTAGAGCCTGAATGGTGCAATTTGGTCAGCACTCTGCACTGCCACAAAAATCAACAAGAACCAAGCGTACAAAGCTCAGCACAAGTAGTGCTCAGATCTGTGCAGGGTGGAGCTTCCAGCTATACACGTGTAGAAAGAAGACACAGAGGACTCAATAAATTAGGTAGAATGCTTTTCCCCTTACTCACTCAGTAAGAAAAAGGAAGAATAATTTTTCTTGTAAACAGGTGTATTTTGAGAGGCTAATTAAAAATAAAGCCAACGGGCAACATAAACAACAGGACTTTGTATTGCATTAATACCAAAAGGCCCACACTGAGACTCAGTCTCCATTGTGCTCTGCATTATGGAAGTATAAGGGGTTTCATTCAAAGAGCTAGGTATAACCTGGCAACAAATAATTCCAGGGCTGAAAATGAAAAAAAGGATTTACCATCAGATCTGAAGCAGGTTTTCCTTGGGGTTCATAACGTACTTGAAGCATACATCTTGATGTGTTCACAACTGGCATCTCACGTTTCAGGGCTTCTACGCTCAGGGTCTGGGGCTCTGCCATGAAATAAACCCCTCCCAGACTTACCATCCCACCTCGGCAGTTATATACACAACAGATGGAGGAATTTTTCCCACTACCTAGATTGGGAACTGGGGCACTGTAACTAAATTGAGTTTTCCAGGAGTTTCTATCAAAGCCAAGCACAGGAGTCAGACATCTCTAGACTCATTTGATGTTGTTATCCACAAATCCAATCCTTCCATTTCCAAACCTCCTTTACACATAGACTGATAAGAAACATGTCAGAAGCTGCATGATTTTTTTTAAATTTTGGCCAATTTAAACTTGCACCTGTAAACAGCCAATAATCCCATGCAAGCCAATGGGAACACTTTGCAGCAAGAGGAATTTCTGACAAAAAAAGAGTTGCAGGTTCGGGCGTCACATCCGGGAAAAGAACTGTTTTCAAGATCACGTATTTAAAATACACCATGAAGCCCCACGCCACTGGAAATGCTGAAATAAGCTTTTAGCACTACTAGCTGTTCCTTAACATAAGCACCCTATGTTTTAGAGGCAACCCGAGTTACCTGCAGGCCCAGTAATGTACCAACTACTACATGGATTCCTCGGGGTTTTGTTTACACGACAGAGTTTTCTGTGCTCCAGACCATCCATGGGCGACCCTGAGATACTTTCGACACAGCAAAACCCCTCCCGGAAAGCGGTTTCGTTTCTTCAATAGCACTTTCCTTAGACCTGTCATCATAATGAGAGCATTTACACAAGAGCACTGATAAGGGACTGAAGGGGTATTTGACTTGGATTAGCAGTAGTTTTAAACAACTGCCTTCAATAAAACTCCAACTTCCTATCTTCTGGTCTTGAGGGAGCTTTACTTTTCAGAGGAAGAAAAATGTTATTAGTAAAAGCTGTTTCTGTCGTCTTACCAAGTACTTGTACAATCCCTTGTTTTGTTTGCCTTAATTTACGTCCAGAATCCACAAAGCTCGAGCTTGGTAGCAGACCTCTCAAGGTACCTTTCGCTCAGGATCCACACACAGAGTTACACGGAAAAGATGTTGGTGACTGCCTAAAGCAGTGGTGCATTTGTGCTGGTTTGCATTCCGGGGACATCTAACACAGCAGATGGCAGATACATCCAACCAGCTGCATGTGGCACATGAAGCCCGAGACAGCGGCATTACACTGCACGTCTATCAGGTGGAAGCATCAAAGCAAGACAGTCTAAGGAGGTAATAGGATGTAAAAGTCTTACCATTAGTGTACAAAACTTGGCAAGACAAGGTAGCAAATGCTTCCAAGATTAGACTCTTGTCTGTCAACTTCTCCAAGCAATAACTAAGTGCCTCAATCTGTGCAACCTAGTGTCTCCAGGAATTTATGCAAGTTTGGTGTAAAATATCTAATTTGTAGAGAAGAAAGACCACGGAAGTACTAACTTAAGTTAGCTTTAACTGCTGCAGAATTTCACCCTTAGGAAAGTTTCACCATTAGCATAAATCAATAAAGTTCCATAAAAGTCAGAAAAATTGCTACGTGCTACACTAACGTTGTCCCAGCTCCAAAGATTTTTTGGAATTGCATTCTGAAAAAAAGTTTATTATTTATATGACAATTTAATTTCAGAGTGAAGACAAACACTTATCCTTCTTCACTCTCTCCTCCTTCTCCATGGAGGAATTTGGAAGAGTAACAGACATGATGCATGCACATTATTGATACTTGCACGTATTAAATACTTGCATGCATGCCTGCTGTGACTTAAAACATGCCAGAATATCCCAATATCCTGGCTACAACCCTGCTAATCATCTCCATTTCAAAAATGCAATGAGGATTTATGAGGAGCTTAATTGAGAAACGAGGCTGAGGGGATGGGGTATAGCTTTGCCCGTTTGGGAAATGAACTCAGCATCACCTTTAACCTCCAAGTAATTCTTTGTCACAGAGCACAAAGCAACTCATCATACCAGAACAGCAGCAGGACAGAACCCAAGCGGAAATCTATCTGGTTAAACACCTTCTTTCCCAGGGATTAATTAAAAGGGATGGTTAGAGCACTGGTGTTCCTGTGGTCACAGCACCTCTAAGGGCTGTTTTTAAGGTGGTATCTGCAGAGAAGTGAGTGGCTGAAGAAATGGCAGGAAGAACAAAGCTACAGTGGTGGTGGTGTTAGTAGTGGGTATGGGAAAGTCAAGACTACAAGAGAGAAAACAAGATACAGAAGAAGGAATCCTCCAGAAGGACACAAGCAGACCTGACAAAATTCTACATCATAATGAGGAAATGCACAAGAATTATGTACACGTGTTTAATTCTGGTTTTATTGTTTAAGGCAGAGGATGATTTAGAAGTCCCTCTCTAAAGCCTTTTTATTTGCTCTTAATTGTCTTGCTATAACCTGCCTAGAAAGGGTCAAATCAAGACGCACCATCTGTGTCATACCTGAGGAGAGTGTCTGGGAGAAGACACATCTGGCAATTACAGTTTTGGAATTAGGACGCAGAAGCCAATGAGAGTAAATTCTTCTTTCCAAGACAAAGTTTGTACCAAAGGAATAAGTTTAGAAGCCAAAAAACAAGGCATGCCTAAGATGAAGATACCTTACAAGAACCTGGATCCAGTGTACAAAGCAGAGCAACAGTCTGGTGAGTCTTCAAGAAGGAATGATGGAGTGCATTAATGAATGAGGCAAAACTGAGCTGCACATCTCTGAAGGTACAGTAGAGTAAATCTGTATCTTCTGGGACTGATAGAAAACAGAAGTCGTTTCTAAGAATCCTACCTTACTGTTGCTTCTTAAGTGTCCTTAAAGTCATTGGCAAAGACAAATGGCAATGAGGCATGCAAGTCTGTTATGCTGAGTGCCACAAAATTGTGCAGGGCAAATGACTTGTACCATCTTTCTAAGAGGTTGAATGTGTCATGCTCCTAAAAGTGCTGTTGCTCAAGAATCATCAAGACCTCCCTGCAAATCAATGAAATAGAGCCTTGTCATAGATTTTGAAAGTACTATTTTTGTCCTTTCCTAAAATAACTTCCAAACCTTCCTCCTCCCCCATGCCCCTGCCACAGATCCTAATTCACACGGTTAAAACACAGAGTGCTTCCTACAATTTTTTCCAACAGGTGCAGTCCTTAAAGCTAAAATTAATTTTTCCCTTTCTTTGAAAATCATCCTCATTCAGCCTGGCTCCTAAGGGAAATTAATGAGTGCTCACTGAATATGTTTACATAAGATCTCCTCAGGATTTATGCTCTTAAGCATTAGGAGTGTTTTAATCTGCCCTCTAAGGGACAGAGAAGCTGATGTGGCTGGCTAAAGATGTCTCAGTACAGCAAATGCTGTCCACTCACTACTGGCAGCATCGGCTGCACTAACACATGTTGGCTTTGCAGCAGGCCACCACATCAGCTCTGGTGACAAAGAGACTAGGAGCAGAAGACGGGGTTACAGCTGAATAAAAGCTGCTGATTTAATCCGAAGTGTTCAGGGCTCTGCTTTCGGTGCAATGCCGCAAGAGCAAGGCACACACAAAGTCCAAGAGGCTGTGAGACCCTGGCTTCACACACAGCTTTCACTGTGCCCTGCAGCATTCCTGAGCCACCACACATGGTTGTCCCCACTGTCAGCAGCGGTGACGCTCTGCGCTAGCACTTGGGAGGGAGGCCTGTTGCACTCCTGCAGTAACACACAAATAAGCCTGTCGCGTGCTTCTGCATCCCCACCTGCATTTTCCCACGTTGATCCATACTGGATGCCAACTGCTCAATTCCCAGGCAGAGTTTCTTAGAAAAGTCTTTCTGCCACAGAAATTTCATCACTGACTGTAAATTTAATTCCCCAGTGGACTCTGCAACCACAGCTTGGCCTATACTGTCTGATATAGGCTGCTTTGGAGTTGGAAAAATTCTTTTGCTCATTCTTATTTACATAAAAGAAATACTATAGTTCTTTATGTAATGACAATAGTATGTATCATAATGAAATATGTATTTATGCAAGCATGCATGCAATATTATTTGTGCACACACTATTATGTGCACACATAAATACAGTCCATTTCTATACAATAAACTGTAAATCCAGCTCTTGAACTAACTCTCACACTGACTGGTCATGTCATGTTTGAGTGAGGAAAAAGCCAGATACCTTCTCCCTGTTGTAACTTCAGTGAAGCCAGATGTCTTACATCAGAAAAGACTGTAGACTAGCACGGCTATCGGATCAGGACAATAGGATTTCAGCTATGATTAAAGATGCCTGTGGCTTCTGGGCACGCAGGAACAAAGGAAACCCTTCTGTTGGAAGAGAGGTTAGCTAAAATTCATTGCTGCCTCCACATTTGCAGTTTTGTCTCCTTCATTAGTTAATAAAAGAATGCACTCAGATTAATTAAAAGAAAAAGGAAACTATTACTATACTGACCAGTTTACAATGCCCATCCTGCAGTCGCTTTTGAATCCATGTTTCCCCAGGTGAAGCAAGCCAGCTAAAGCAGAGGAGTACAAGAGCCATTATGTCATGCAAATTCAAGAACCAAAACTTTAATGGGAATCATTTTTTGCTTTCAGTGAAGAAACATAAAGCCAATGCCACCCTGAAGTCCCGGAGTACTATATTAACACTTGTCAGCTGTAGGGCTTTTGGACTGCTATGTATTTTTTTTTTTTCCTTTTATAAGTCTATTTAAACCTCTCCACATTTCAGTTTGCTAAAGCTGTTTAGCCACATATGAACTCCATCCACGGCCAGCTGTAATAAACATCACATGCTGTAACCCAAGCAGGCAGTTGTGCTAATTTCCTGGAGATCCTCCTTCAAAAAAAGGAGGTGAACACGAGTAGTTTTAGAGATGCTGTAAAAGCTGAGCTGCTCACTATGGGAACTAATGCATGGTACTTGCACTAGTGCTCCACGGAAAGACAAGGCTTGTGCGTTGGGTAAGTAGGGAAGCCTGTTTACACCCGGCTCCGCTGAGCTAACAACTTATTTGTGATGTTCTACTTTAGAGGCAATATCATGCATTTGATTTAAGACAGATGTAAGCATCCTACACCCTAGATGGATACAGAGCAGACTATGTAAAACTCCTGCCCTGTGGGCTTCACAGCAAAGAGCAGAACAGGTCTCTTCTTGGTATAAACTTAAAGGGATGACCTACTATATGGAGAAATCTTCAAAGGCCAGTCAGGTTTCCAGTCCAACAACTCTGCCAAGTGTTCCTTTAATCCTTTATTTACCAGTAAATCTGCCGCTCTGTTCAGCAGGCTTTTACTGGTATTGGGTTTCAGCTTGAAACCCAAAAGCTGTAAGCATATGCTGTGTAGCCCTAATGAGAAACTCAATCTATTAATGGGCAGACCTTCTCCACAGGACCAGGTCTTGGCAACATGAGTCAGTTCCTGAACTTTCACCTCCCACTTGGCAGCATACCAGACTAACTCCACATCTCTCAGCTGGCTTACATTATCAGCTCATTATTAACATATATCAGGGCCAGATCTCTTTTACATGCACCCAGCAAACAGGAAACTACACAAGGGGAGGGCTCCTCATTTTTGTCTGACTCTGGAGCTCATAAAAATGACTAATTAGAACCAGCTCTAGTGGAGGCACTCTACAGTTTTGCTCATGTGTTCTCTGCCTGTGCACCTTAGTCCTGACTTGGGATAAACTACCTGAGATACTTTGGTAGTCCGTGGCTCTCTGCAATAATCAGGCATCCCTCTCCTCTGCCACAATATCTTAGAGTTCTTATCACCAAGAGTTTATGTGAGGCAGAGATGTGCTATTCTCCTTATTTTACAGTACAGGAAAGCAGACAGAATAACTAACTTGTCTCATGTCACACATGCTCTACAGCAAAGAATCCTGGGTTGCTTGAAATCAGTTCCTCTGCAGGGACTCCCCCCCGCATGAAAAGAACGGTGGGAACTCTCTGCAGCCAATTTCAAAAGAGAATGGTGTATATTTTAGATCTACATGCTTGTGTGCTTTCAGAGACGTAGGTTGAGTTTCACTTTGAAGCTGCCTGCAAACTCTAGCAATGTACACACTGCACTTTGGGAAAGCATTACAGGGAGGCTCTCAGGCTGAGAGCTGTCTCTCATCAAGCATGGAAGATGATTCTCTTGCACAGTAAGCACTATCCTTAATGACATACTACTATTTGTTAGGAGTTCTCCCACTTCCCCCCTGCCCTTTACACAATTAGCATTCTTTACTTTTGTTCTCTTGTCCCCTCTCCTTCCCAGTCATCCTTACGCTCACAAGATTTGGTAAAACAAAAAAGACAATCTCTCCTCCAGCTGCCTGGTTCAAATGTGGTCCAGGCCAGGCAGTAACTGAAAGCTGCATCAACCTGACAGCTGTTTCCATATCATCTGAGCACAGACCCCAACACACAATCAGCACCCACATTAGCCAATGTAAATGGAATCACATTCAGAGAGCAAGAAAGGTCAGAAAAGTCTCCTCAGGTCAGAAATAGGTGGTGGAGCGGGGAGAGAATACTGGTAATGTGGATTAAACTAATGTTGTTACACAGCTTTCTGTACCTGCAGTCATCGTAGATTAAAGTACATATCCTCTTAATGCATAGAGCTGACACCTGTTTTGAAACAAACTTTTAAGAAAACCAGCCTTAACACAAATCAATATAAAATCTGGCAAAATCTAAGAGCTCACACAAGCCCCTAATTTTCTTTGGCTGCTCAAAAGGTAGCAATTTATATTCCTTTTTCAAAATTAGCTGTGCTTAGTATTATTTTTCAGAGCTCATTTCATAACTTGCCTTCTACTCAGACTGAATTTATGCACAGATGCTCAGAGCCAAAAACCTGTTCTCATTTAATCCACAGCAGAACAGGTAAAGAGTAAATATATTCCACGCAGGTTCTTGTCTTGCTGCTTCAACCTGCCACAGCACAGCAGTAGGCACAATGAACTTAGTATCTGCCAAATGACCTGCTGTTCCAAGAGGTTTTTTGTCAGCTCTGTTCCTCTGAAAGTTTTCGTGCTGGTAACTAGAGAACTAATACAAAATATTCTTTTAGGACCACGATCTTTCAAATGCAAAAGAGCTGGAAATAGATTTTAACTACTTAAAATGCACCATCTTTTCCAAAACTGTAGGTCAGAAACCTGCAGCGGTCAAAATCTAGTGGCTCTGTGAAAGCAACGGTGATCAGAAATACAGAATGCTTCAGATCAGCCAGTCAAGAATAAACTATACAACTCTTCACTGCCATCACACGGAGATGGTAAACTCTGAATTCAGATGAAAGTTTCGTTATCCACAGTAATTTTAGTGTAATTTTAGAGGCGCTACATCTACAGTTCTCCCAGCGCTGCTGAATGACCTTAGGCCACTCATTTCTAGGTAGACAGAGGCCCCAAGTAAGAGTTCTTTTGCAGAAAAGAAATGCCTGGGGCCTTATACTAGTACTCAAACAATGGTTTGGGACCTTTTAAAGGGTGCTTATGTAATGGAAAGTGGTATTATTAAAATTATAAACCCAAAAGATATTAGGGTGCATCCATACATGATGGGCAACTCAAACAAAGATAAAATGTTTATTTAAACATACTTTCGTAGAGCTTTAATTAATTGATATTGTTCTACATGATAAGAGATGCCAACATTAATACAGGAGGTAGAAGAGGAGACACTAAAATTTGGTAGACATTTGGTACCAGTCTCACTACAAAGAGCTGAGAAATTTCATTCTCAATAATGTTTTATAGGAGGTAAAGAAAGTCTGACTCCGATTAAGAGTACGATACTATTCCAGTTAAGCCAATGAACTTAACTCCTCCTGACTCTCTTGCTACTTGGGACTGACCTCTGAAAATCTAGGCAAAATAAATTAAAAGCTTTTCCAATATCTAAAGTTACACCTTTTTCTCATAAAAAACAAACTGGATTCCAGCAGCATTTTAAACAGTTTCCCCAAGACCACTATGCAAATGAAACTCATGTGCCCCCATGGTGGGCACCCACACCTAAGAATGGACCAGCCTCTTAGCCTCTTTATTTTGTCTTAAGTATCTGCATAGGCAACCTGATTTCAGAGATGCTAAGATGCCTCAAAAGTCTCAGCAAAATTAGCCCCATTAAGAAACAAATCACAGTCTGGTGCCTACATATGGATTTATCAATTTTCCTTCAGGTAACCCAATTAGAAAAACACTGGCTCTTTTCCTTTCCTGAATGCTTTCAAATTAATGAAAAAATCCACATAGCAATGGCTGAACAAAGATTCGTACTTGATGGAATCTGCATGTAAATCTTCTGAGATTACTTAAGCAAAAACTTAAGTTGAAACTTAAGCAAAAGGTTTATTGCTCAGCATTACAGAACTCCACACCCGGCTTAAATTTAAAGGTTTTGGAGGCACTGACACTACTTTTCATTAGTGTATATGATGTTTTCAGTTTAAAAGCTATGAACACTCTCCTTTTTTGCTGAATAAACTACCAAATATCATTATTAAAACTATCTGCCCTAACATAAAAGCCAAATACGGCAAGGGAAGTGCTGACTCACGGCTGTCCTGTTATCGTTATCTCCTCAGTCTATCATAGACCTTCCCATTGCAGAGTTCTGACACTGAAATGGCAAATCGACAGCTGGGTTTGCAGCCAAGAATCTGTCCTGCCCTGGCTATCAGCCAGCAGAGAAACCCTTTGAGTAACTCAATCAGCAACTTCCCCGCAACGCCAAGGTTACCTCTCCAGCAGGCTACATGAAAAACTGAGTTGGTTCACCTCCATACCTCTAAATCAGACCCATCTTTCATCAATTATCTGCGAGCAAGTACGGGTACAACACCAAACCCTTCTGCCACCACTGTTCCAAACTGCCATCAAGGGATTTCTGCGCTGTTAGGTATTGCAAAGCACTGCTGGTTAATGGCTGTCAGTGCAGGGTAATCTTACAGTAACTAACAGCCTTCTACCTGCCCGGTCAAGCAGAGAGGGTACGCTTGGTCATGGAAAAAATACTGCAACAGTCGTTCAGTATCTGATCTCCATTAACTAAAATGTAAGACAACTACTACTAACATGGTCAAGAAAGCAACCTAACTTCAGATGAAGTTTGATAGTCCCTGGTCACTTCTGATTTTGTCAAAAGTCCAGAAGAAAATAAACAAGTCTTGACTTGTAGGCAAGCAGAAAATACAAGAAAAGAAACATTAATCAATTTATTTCATACCCCATGTTCTTTTTCATGGTTGGAAATCAAAGGAATAATCTATATGTGAGTCTTAAATGCGTGAATCTTATTCAATAAGTCCATATAGACTACTTAAGTATGCTACTGATTTCTAAAATATTAACAGCAGTTGTCAGAGAGAGCTGCAAACTTCCAATACTTGCAGACAAACTGGAGCTGCACTTTCTGAAAATTTCTACCAACCTCAACCATGCACAGCATAGATGACTCGTCTGCCTCGGTCAGTCTTTCAGTCATTTCTCAGTCATTCAATCCCTCTAGAGCACAGAAAGAAACCTGGTTCCTGCAAATGCTGTATCACATAATGTATGTGGTTGGAATGACGGGAACAGACCTACTGAGTATTTTCTGGCTGCAGTTACAGCACCAGCTCTTACATATCACATAAACCAGCATCGGAATCTAATGTAGGCTAGGAACATTTCCTACAATCTGAAAGTTTTAGCTTTCCTTTAAGAAAAACAACGCTCCAAGTTTTCCTTCAAGCTTGTATACTTGAATTACTGTATCTCCTTAAGCAGCAACAAGCCATAACTGCAACAGATTTATGAAATATTAGTGGCACTATTAATGTAATTAAATGGTTTTCTGATAGCATTTTTAAAGTTACTAATACAACAGCATAAATAAGCCCCCTTGATAGAATATCAGCAGTATGTGTTGGCAGGAATCCATTTCATGATGTAGTAAAGTAGAGAACTTCTTGGACGTACTTAATTCCTGGAACTGGCAGATAACAGCAGGAACAACTTTGTTCTGTTAAATCTCCTTCTGCTCTACATTTTCCATTCATTTCCTTCCAGCCTCAACACTATCACCAACTCAAAAAGCTTCTACTGAACCATAACAAACCTCACAACAAAAAAACCTCAGGAACTAAAGAACACAAATGTTCCTTTGGCTTTTTAAAACTTCTGCAGTCCTCACTAGAAATGCTGCTGATTGAAACAAATCTTTAAAGATGAGCATAGTCTAATAGTCTGAGCAACGATCTATAAATTGGCTCACCTAGATTTTATTCCTACATCTCTAGATTATTCACTAGGACACTAGATACTGATTGTTTTCGGTCTCATTTAAGTAGTAACTACATGCAGTCAGGATCTTATTTTTCATGCAAAGCAGGATGAAACTCTTACCATGGATTGGCATGCAGCAAATAAAAAGTCTGCTGCTAACAAGAGCTAATACCCATGCTAGCCATAGCTCCAGCCATGATTTCAGCATGCTGCAGGAAAGAGACCAGAGGCGCTCACATCTAGTACTTTTTCAGTCCTTCACAACAGCCTTCACAATTGAAAAAAATGCATTCTCAGCAGGAAATCATCAGATGGAAACATTTCACCCAGTTAATCTTTCTTTCTAAACCCCCTCAAATTCCACATTTTTCATACAAATCCTTGTTCTCATCTCCCAGAATTCCCTTGCATCTCCTGTGAAAGCATCCTGAAACATTTAGGGGAGCAAAGCAAAACATTGGTCAAACTCATGATTTAACCAGCATGTTTCCACGGTAGGTTTAGATCTTCTTGGTGTTTGTAAGTAGAGATACGAGGGGGATACCGGGTGTGTCAGACCATACCAGACGGGAAAGGAGCTCAAGCAAAAAGATAATTGCTTCAGGAAAAATGAAAGCCAGCCCCATGAGCAAAAAGAATGAACTTGCAGCATGTCTCTTCTTTTCGAATGTGCCTGTGAGGTTGGATAAGGCACTCTTCTAATGGATAATATTTATTTATTTCTGTTACAGTATGCCTGCCAAAAATTTCTGAGAAATATGAGTTAAGTATTTCCTTACTTAGGCATCTGAAATGTAAATGGATCATAGAACATTGCCGCTGTATACTAAAAAATTATTGAAGATTTAACTGCTAGACTGCCAAAGTTAAAATCCTATATAGAACTCCAACAGGTTAAAACTTACGCTAGATGGAGACAGAAGCAACTTGAACTCCTTTCCAGAATTAATTCCAGATTTAATCCACACGGCAAAAAACATTCTAGAACAGTAAAGATAATACAGAGTTTTCTTTTTTGTGGTGTTTTCATTATTTAGATCATCTGTCCAAGCTCTACATACAGCCACTGCTGGAGTAAGTGTATTGGTATGTCTGCATCTCCACAAAAAGGAAGAACTCTGAAATAAACATGTCCTTTATTTATTTACGAGTACTGTTAATCATGATGTTTAAATTTCAGTTATTCACATTTTACTACTAGATACATCAGCTAGAATTCAGAAATGCAGACCTGATGCAAACACCTGTTACACTTCAGCATCAGTTCCCTTCCCAGTAGAAGTCAATATCCTTTCCATAGATTTAGAGAGGGTGAGATTGAGAACAGATGAAAATTTGCCCAACTCATGGCAGTGACAAGACCAAAATCTATCAGAAGTACAGGATGGAAGGACTGACACAGCAATTGTACAAGACTTCAGACACCACGAAGAAAAATACTGCTTTGAGCAGTTTTTCCTATAATGTAACAGGCAATTATATTCATACTTACCAAAAGAACTTCATCTATTTTACGTGTACCACTAGGAAACCTCTAGATAGTCCCAAACCACAGGGAAGTTAACCAGATTTAAAATATAAATCCTATCCCAACTATTTACGGAATTTCCCCATTTCTTCCTTTAAAGATCTCTGAGATTATTGCTGCTCTATTTCTTGCCCCCACCAGAAACATACCTAAATTCTGGCTTCTGGGTACGTGATCACTGCACATCAATGTGCCAGTGAAACAGAAGGCTGTTCTGGTGTAAATTCCCCAGTTACCCAGATAACTGCTTTCTCTGTTCATTTGCTAGTTGCTAGGAATCGGAAGGTTCGGTGGTAATTGCAGTGGTTAAGACTTCAGCATTACTGGAAATGAACTAAAGTCTCTGAAGTGCAGCAGGAGGTGCAGGCTGTTAGTATATTCACTGCTTGTGCTGATAGTTTCCTCCCATCAATAATGACGGGGTTTATTTACTTTTTTTTTTTTAGTAGCAAAGTGTTTGCCTTGAAACTTATAAGTGATCCCAGAAAACACAATGGCCTCTTGCTTCAGTAAGACATGCTCGGGAGATCTAGAGAAAAGAAATATCTTGAGGGTAGAAAGAAACAGCTTTGAACTCAGGGATGATATAATGATTAGAAGGGAAATAACATAATACATCATTCATTTTACTCCTTATTTTTGGTTATTTGAATAATACCAGATTGAAATAGAAAAGCGAGTCTCTCTGTAGATTTCTAAGAGCCAAAAAGACAACAATGTGTTTACATTTAGAGTGTTCACAGTGGACTTTTGCCTCTTTTTTTTAATTTAAATAAAATAATCCCTAACATGGCTTAGGAACCTCTAGATCAGCTCTAGAAAACCAAAAGAAAATATTCGAATCCCCTGAGAACCTCATAACACCTGAATAAATAGAGCAAGACAGGTACCGCCCACATAAAAATGAAATTAAAGTTTTTGATATGGTTGGACACATGCTATAGAACATAATACTGAATACATATTCAAAAAGGCATATAAAAAGCTATGCCAAATGGATTATAAGGAAGTGACAAGAGTGATAAATTAGGAAATGCAACAGTTTAATCTACATTCAGTCATAATATCCCTATGTAATTCTAGATTGTATGACTACCCAGCAATTCACAGTACTCATGTTTATTGCATAAAATGGCATGAAAATAAACCTTCCCACCACTTTTAAAGTCCTTTCTCTTCAGAACACGGAGGCTTTGAAGACTCTCAATGAAAAGATACTAATAAAGGATTACCAGACTAACCAGTTTTCCTCTAATTTCTTCCTCAAACTGAATAGCGTTCAATTTTCAAAATGTAAAATTCACCCAGAGAGAGACAACTGATACGGAAAATGTCAGATCCAATTATGATGTATTCATAGACAACAGAAAAAAGGCCCAATAATAAGAAATACCAGGCAGCCTCAACTCTAGGTGGCGTTGCCAGCTCCCCTTAGATTTCATTAGCTTGCTCCAAGGTATCAAACTCATTGTAATTTAGACTGATACAGTCTTACTGCAGTCAAAGAAGTATTTTTACTGAATTGATTGGAGAATTAGAGAAGTCTGTGTTTAGTAATTGTAAAAGTGACTGAACAGTTAAGAAATATGTACTTGTTTTGTTGAGAATTACTATTATATTCCCAAAGAACTGAATACTTATTAACTATTAAAAATTATTTATATATTCCTGCAGAGAATAATTATGCCAGTAGGCACAAACTGTGAATGTTTGTAATTTAAACTACATTGAGTAGGCACAGGTCAAACAGTATCATTTCACTTCCCTGATTACATGATTCATATGTGTTAAAACCACGAGTGAATTGCAAATTCCTCAAATAGGTGGTTTGCATTTTTCATTCCGTGACCGAGTTGATTCACCCAAACAGGAATCCCAAAATGCCATGATTCCCTATATATGTAACCAACACAGCTGCTGAACAATACGCCTGATTCACTTCTCATCTATACTTGTGGCAGGGTGATGTCTTCTAGGAGGTAGTTATGTATCTCATCTTTGCAAGGGCCAGAACTTTCCATTTCTGCTGATGCTGCTACAATGAAGGCAAGAAACGTACCGAAGGAGAAGCGGGCAGGGCATGTGCTTTTCAGATTGGGAAAGGGAGACTTCCAGGATACTGAAGGCTGGAAGCTTGTGGCTTCTGGCACCGGAAGGAAGGTCTCTCTTCACCTGCCGATCTGCAACTACAAAATAGGTTCCGTGCCCTGGCAGCAGAAGAGGGGCTGGGGAATCCGTCCAGCAAAAGTGGAGTATCTGATCTCCCAGGCGTAGTGGGAGACTATCTGCTGGGGAGACAGAGCCCTCCATTTGCCAACCCGATCCACTCTCTAGGGAAATTTGCTACTTGCAAGAGACATTGTGGAAGAATTGCTGATGCCTCTTTGGCCTTCAGACAATTACCCTGTGCTGCTTTTTCACAGAGACACTCAGTGCTCATGGAGAGCTGGAACATAGCAAGCATGACTACACACTGCAGCAATGAGGGTCAGGGCATAGAATCGTTTGGGTTGGAAGGGACCTTTAAAGGACATCCAGTCCAACCCCCTTGCAGTGAGCAGGGAGATCTTCACCAGATGAGATTTCTCAGAGCCCCATCCGACTTGAGGGTTAAAGTGGTTTTCCTCCTTTGCTCTCACTAGAGTGCTGCCAGCAGGCTGAAGGAGGCAATCCTCAGCACCAGTGAGACCACACCTGCACTGCTGTGTCCAGTTCTGTGTTCACCAGTAGCAGACAGACAGAGACACACTGCAACAAGACCAGCAAGGGGCCACTAAGATGATTAAGGTACTGGAGAGTCTGACATACGATGACTACTGCTTCTAGGCATTGCATTCTGGTCACTTCTCTGCACTGACTGGTATCATTTCATTTCCTCACAAAGCAAGTTGAAGTTCCCACCATTACTCAAAGCTCTCTAGTCCTCACTCCTCAAACGCACAGCAGCACCCATACAGACTCTGCACGCGCTGGCTGACTGGACTGCTGCAGCTGCTGATGGCTGAACCGGAAAGGTTACAGTAGGAAGACGGGTACAGAAGGGGAAAAGCTGAATGCAGGTTCAGTACTAAAATCAGTTAGTGAGTGTTCATAGCACTCAGATCTCCTAGTCAATTCAGAGAAGTATGTAACATAATGGTGCCCTTAAGCCATACAATTTAAAAAGGGATAGGGAAAAGAAAATGTAAATATTCTCTCAGTTTGGCCATGACATCCATTGTTTTGAATTTATGACTGTTCTGCTGCTGCATTTCTTTATTGTTGAGAATCAATTCAGTAACAGAAATAGCTCATACAACCAGCCAGAACTGATACACACACTTTGTGCGTGTTTCCAGGGCAGATGCCAGGAAAGGTCTGGCTGCCTTATGATCTCACAAATGACATCTCTCTAACTTCCAGGAGGAAGAGATAAATCATACACAAGTAATACCTGGCCACTCAGGTGAGTATGACCAAGATGTGATGACCTTTCTTTCTGTCTGGAGGGGATTTTTGTAATTCTGTCCACTGCACAACGGTGCCTTTGATAATACATTAAAATGCTGCTTAAGTCTACTTCTGTGACAACTCTTTATTTCAAATGATTGTTTATGAAATTTAATAGCAGCAGTTCATTCCTGGGTGATGGTGTCTTTGACACAGAACACTTAAAGTGAAATGTGAGTGGCATTTTAGTATGGCTCCTGTACTAAATATGATAGCATCCCTGGCTAATTAAAGTGCAGATGAGCTGTCATTAGGTCTGGATGAGCTAATTGGCCTTCTCAGGGACCAAAATTAAAGCTACAACACATCTAGGGTGCAATCACGCAGACATTGACTTGCATTGCTACACTTGGAATCTAGTAACAACAACCAGCACCCTGAGGCAGTAATTCAGAAGCTCAACCTTCAGGGCCCCTAGAAATTTGGTCATTTCTTTCCATGTTCACCTGAGGGATAAGCTCTTTTGAAAATCTGGCCTCTGGGGTTTAAGCAAAACTCAGCCAGTGGTGTAAACTCCCTGTTCTGCAGTTAAAAGTTGATGCCAATGTTTTTTCCACATACTGAACAAGAAACTGACATGCAAGGAGTCTCCTCACTATAAACAAAGAGTCTGAAGTAGAGGCAGGATTTTTTTTTAACCTTTTTATTTCTAACCTTATTGGACTGTGCCATGTCACTATTAACTTACCAGTTTTGACAATATGAGCTCAAAAATACTGTAAATTCTTTGCCCAGTCCTAGACATCTAAGCCTGAAACTTTTTTCTTTGACACAGCTTGGTTACCCTCGTAAAAAAATTTGCATTTTTTTGTTCCTGATCTGTATAAGCATAAAACCATCTACATGAAAAAAGCTAACGAAAACAAAATCCCTCCAGTACCAATAATCAGATCCCAATCAGTAGCAACATATGAAGAACTGGCTGCAACAGAATGTAACTGTGAAATGGTCAGGTTGTTACGCAGACTCAATAGCTCTATTTTAAAAGAGTGCCCAACTCCTCCTTGCTCTCCCTCTCCCAGATTTTCTGGCTTGCTCCCTTCTGAGAGTCTCTCACAGATTATATCCATGAGAAAAATCCCTAAATCACTGCTGCGATTGTTCAGGGTCTGGACAAATATAGGCATTTCAGAGAGATTACAGACATTAAGACAGATAACTGCTGAACAGCTTTAATATTTATGGCACTTTCTTGATTACAAGCTACTTTAAAAAAAACACCACACAAACTTTTTTCTTTTATATATATTAAACATATTTTCCCTTGATTTGGGCGCTTTCAGGATATACAAAGTCAGAGAGAATCACAGCGATGCCTGAATGCTGGTGTTGCCTCACGTTAGCCTTTGTAAACTGCATTGAATGTCACCTACTTGCTGTTACTTTCAGTGGGAGTTTAATACATCCATCCACAACTAAATTCACTTGGCTAGATTCATTCATTTACTTTTAGTTTTGCCTTTAAGCATCTCTCTAGATATCTGAAAAGAAAGAGATAAAGCAATTACTTGATTTCATCCTTAGCTCTCAGCCTCGGCATGGTGCCTCTTTAGTGCTTGATTAGTGTCTAAATTCTCTACAGATTAAAGAGGGTTGTCTTCTTTCTCAGTGCATTATACACATGGAAGAAAAAAGAAAAATCAAAGGGGTCCAAAATTCAGCAGTATAAATCAGCTCAGTTTCTTTCAGCTCTGGAAAGGCTGTGCCAATTTACACATGGTAAAGATCTATCTAAAAATATTTTTCAAGCAGATATATACCTTTAAGTATGCTATAAAACCTTAGCTATGATTTTAGAGTCTGAATTAATTCCATAATAAATAGCCTCTTTTAAAGACCTAAATATACTCTCATCAAGTCAGCTTCTAGAATAAACTCCACAGGATTTTTTGAATCTGTGCCTCAGAGATCATTGACTATAAATTGGAAGAAGAGAAACGGTTTGTTCAATACATGAAGTAGGGCTGAGCACAGAAAAATAATTGGAGAAAGCTACTGTTGTAGTTCTCCAGTTTATTTCTGTCTGAAAGTCCTTGAATAATGGTCCAAAACACACCACTAGTGATTACTGTTTCCCAGTGATTAATCAGCTGCAAAGTCGTCATCTTTTTTCTTCTTCATCATCTCCAGGAGAACAGAGAAGGAAGCTGTGCACTGGCTTTTTGAAATGAAGCATTCTCTTCAGCTGCTCTGTGTGAATCCCACATGGGGGCCATACATTTCAGACTTCAAGCCCTTCTTTCTGGTCCAAAGTTCTTAACGTGTGAGTTATTTGTACAAATGGGGATTAAAAAGAATTTGCCCTCTTTCCCCAATCTCTTCAGAGTCTGCATTTTTAAGACAGCTTTTAGCAGCGCTTTTCTGTTCTGAAAAACGTAGGCAACAAATACAACAACAATGACGAGGACTTAGGTGTGGGAGGAAACATCACAGAAAAACTCTCCTGAACAAACCCCAGTCTCACAAGAGATCAGAGCTGACCCCTCCAGCTATTTTCAGATCTCTCTCCACCACAGGACTGTGACCTAAGCATTTCCATGAAATAATGAGGTCCCCAAACTTCCAGGGCCCAACTGGACTGGTTCAAAGGACTCCCTAATTTACACCAGCTATTTAGTCGAAGCTAACAGTAGTAAATTCTGATGTCCTTCCTTTTCTATGACTCATAAGTACCCCACTTACCCTGCTACAGTTATCATTAACATTTTAACCTAGTATCAAAGAATCAGATATATACATGGGTATATTAATAGTAAGCAATAATTCAGTCTTAGAATACTTACTACAAACTTATCACACAAATTCAAAGGTTTTTTCCCTTTTTTCCAGTTTTTGTTGTGAATATAGTTTCACATCTTTCAGAAAGCCCACAAGTGACACAAATGAAATTACACAGGAAGGTGATTGATCTAAGTGACAGAAGTCCAGCAATTAAAAAAGACAACGTAATAAAATGCAGAAATACTAAGTTTCCAATTCATTTTACTGAATAAGGATTATTGGAAACGAACTTAGACTGTATTTTTCATTTGATAACCTCCTTTTAGCCAATAGGAAGGATCATACTGATGGTACAAACCCAGATGCACTGGGTAAACTTTTATTACAGAAGCTGAGGAGATAGTTCTAAGAGTGTTCCTACTCAGAAACACGCTTCAGCCCATACTTACAAGGCCTTTGCTCTTACCAGCAAAAGAATTCTCACTGACCAAAGCCTTGCAGTGTTTTCTGAACAGCTGTTGAAATTCAGAGGCTATAAATTCAAACTCTAAAATCCTTATCTGCAACACAGTTTCAGATAGATAATGTGCATACCTATGAGAACTCAACCCTGCTTTGATACCAGAGGTACAGACACATCATGGAAGTGAGAGAAGAATGAAGCGTTATCCTGAAACCACATTTCTGACAAAAACACTCAAAAAAACCCCAAAACACTGGCATTTACTACTCTGCCCACTGATAAGCCATACGTTAAACAGAACAAGAACAAAGTTAATACCAAAAAGCAAGAAATGCAGATCTGAACCTTATGAGGAAGAAATGGATGTAGATTTCAAGAATGAGAGCTCTGAAGTCTGAGAATCTTCTCCAGTTCCACAGTGCAACATTACCAGATGTTTGCCACTTCTAACAATAATGGCTGCAGTTAAACCCTTCTAACTGGGAATCACTAGTAGCATGATGTTCAAAAATTCATCTTTTGATGCCCCGGTGAGACAGACCTTGGATTTCTTTCTACATTTGCAAACTACCTTTACAGAGCACTGTGAGGTACTGTAATCACTCAGTCCTTTTGGTCATTCCCAGCTGGGACCATAATTAGGTGGCCACAGGAAAACTCTCCCCTTATGCCTGGAAATATAAAAACAACAAAGGTATAATCTATAGATAAAAAAAAAAGATGGAAAACCAAGGGTTTAAAAATTTATTCCTAATAACAACTAGAGTTCTATTTCAGCAGGTCTGTCATTACAGTATATTATTTCATGGGTAAAAAAAGTAATTCGCCTTAGAGCACCCACATTAACTGTCTTAAAAATATTCAGAGGTGTTGCCTATTGTAATTTGAAAGGCACATTTCAGCTTGCTACTCATTTCCCGGAAATTGTGATGAAAAACTGCCAAAGAAAAGTCTTCTGGTCAGCTGTTGACAGGGTTTTGTCTTATTTAAAGACAGACACATAAAAATCAGCCAACCTCTGTACTCCTCTCCCTTCCTAACATAACTTGACCAGAGAATTCAAAGGGGTCAGACCACACAAATACATGAATCACATTTGATCCTGGTTTATATAAGTCAATGGAGTCATACCACAGATGGCCTTTAAATCTGCTCTGACCTGAAGGACTGATCAAATATACTGGTTAAAGTACACTGGGTGTTTTTTCACCACTGTCACCATAATATTTTAATCTTGAACGTGCTTAGTTTCAAAGCAGCCCTATGAGACTGTATTATCCCTTCGTGTATCAGGTGAACAGAGACATGATTTGCCCAAGGTTACACTGCTTGTGGTGCAGAGGAATTATCTACATCTTTTAATTTTACTTTTACAAATGTAATACCAGCAGACGCAGGCAAGATAAAAAGTCTTCCTTACTCATAGTATAGCAAACCCTTACTCATAAAAACTACTCACTGGCATCATACAGACTATCTGAAAATCGTGATCATGAGTCTACAGATGGGCTCAGCAGCACACAATTTCTTACATTCTTAACACATGAGTCTGTAGGTATTTATTATAGTTTTTACTTAATATAATCTTAGGAAGGACTGCTCCAAACTGTCATTAGAATTTCTCAGATTCTAATTTTTAATTAGTTATTTTAGGACAAAGTAAACACAAGTAGTATTAATGAAGTAAAAATGTTGAAACGTTGTGAAACTCAGCCAAAATGAGAACTAACCTAAAAAAAGATCAGTAATTGAATGCCATTTAAATTCAAAGCTCCAAACTCAGATCAGATGCCTTTATACCTTGAGGGTAGTCCAAGTTGGAAATTTGTGATTAAACTTGAAACCAGGGAAAGTCCTATACGCTGCCACCAACACAGTCAAGAGAAAAAAGCCACAGAAACTATTGTGCATTTTAAATAGCAAGGATATCGTGGTTCTAGAACTGTAACAGCATCCATCCTTTCAGAAAGAAAAGTCTCCATGAGAAAGCTGCTAAACAGAAGACAAAAAAAAACAACTGAGAGGATGGGGGCAACTGAAGAAATGCAATGAAAGAAAATAAATCCAATTACAGAACAAAATTGTTTTGATGGCATCCCCCCCTCAGTTCTAGACACAAGGGCAGCCCCATCAGCTTTCAGTAAGCACTAGGTGATTATCTCTGCTAGTTCCCTTGGAAAATTCCACCCCCATCTTCTCTACTGTTCATCTACTTAGGCTCCAAATGAATTATACTAAAGATTTTGCCTTCTTTAGTGTCTTTACTGAAGAGAGTATATATTCTTGAACTGCCCTCACCCCATTCTCTATTTCACTGGAAATAGGGGGAAAAAAAAAATAGTAGTACTCAGTTCAGTGTTCCCTTTTTTAAATCCACATCTTTCCTCCCTGCACTCAGCAATGGGAAACAGATTCAGACAGCCTTAAAACACTATCTCAGCAACAAAGCATGCAATGTGCTCCATCTCATCTCTCCACTCCAACTGAGTTTACAGCAGTGGGTGGTTTTCAAACCTAACATTTGATCAAAATGAAAAACCGGGCATTCCTTTCACCCTATGACAGGCAGGCTGATATAAATCACAGCCTTCCCAGCAAGGGTTCTTCCACAGACAATGAGTTGTGGCAGTGTCTCAAAGCTCAGCCCTGGCCATTGTAAGAGAAAGTTTCAGGTTTTTAAAGCAGGCTTGGGCTTGTTACAACAGCACTTAAACCAAGAGAGAGAGAAAATTTATGGTATGGTGGTTTCAGGGGTGAAGAAGGTGTTTCCCCTTCAGAAGCTGTATTTTCAGTGCATTGCTCTAGGTAGGTTTGTGCCAGTTTCTGCTTTTATTACTTGTATTTCGATAGCACCAAAATCTCCAAATTGGGAGCCTCACAAAATTTCACACCCAGACACATATACACATGCATGCACACACTTACAGGGGAAGTTACAGTTCATGCATTGCTCCTTTGCTGTTTTATCAGTAAAAAGAAGCGTTTCAGTAGTCACCACCTCTAGAAAAAGCTCTCAGATCTGTCTGCGCAAGGAGAGGACTGTATCACGGACACCCTCTGGTTCTGATTTAGTAATACAGACAGCGTAGGTAAGCACTAAGCAGTAGCTATTAAATTCATATGTGTGTGCACAACACTACAATATCTGATCAAAGCAAAGCTGATAGCGTACACAGTACTGTTGCTTTTCCTTGCTAACCCAGTAACCTATTAGAAATGCCCTCCAGTCTCAACAATTTTAAGCCTTGACTTCAAAAGATCAGCTTATCCTTCAGGGCTAAGCTGACTGACAGGTGGGGGTCAGGAAGAAATCCAGTCCCCTCCCTCCAGCCGGATCGTATAGAGTTGCACAATTGGCTGGGCATGTTAGGGGGTTTCTTCTGCATTCCTCTGAGACATCTGAAAAAGGCCACCTCCAGAGCTCGGGCACCGTATTTGATGGACCACTCGTCTGTTCCTCTGTCCCAGCTTTGTGTAACAATAGCTAAGTTTACACGAGGGCTGTACCCCGAAGAGACAAGAAGTTAGTGCTATTGTAGAAGCTATTACATTATGCAAGGGAACTGCAGCAGTCTAGCTGCCTTGAGACCTACTTACCTGCCAGAGGTGGAGGATGTAAGTAGGGTTTGAGCAGTCCTTGTATATATCAGCTGGTCCCACTTAAACAGATGCTTTTTCAAACCCTTGGGGAGTCCAGCAAGTATCTGAAAGTCTATCCTAAAAATCTACTGTGCTGCAGAACAGGAAGAGTACAATGAACATAATGAATGCAGATTAAAAGAGGAACGAAGAAAAGGCAGATGGCTTAAGAACACGCACTGAGGAAAGAGGAGGTAATGGGGAAAAAAAAGAAATACAGCACACACAGAATATGGAGAAAAGATGAGGCACACATGATCTCAGTGCAGAGAGGTTTTCAAGCCATCCACGGAGGTGAACGTGGAGAGGCACTCAAAGATTTTCCCCTTGGGTTACATGTGTCTGTGATCAAAAGGTCAAGAACTTCTGCAACAGACACTATAGTGCAACTGCCTACACGCTCACCCCCAAACGGAGAGACATGAGCTTCATGTTCTACAGCTCTGTAATGCACATGACACAAGCCACACCTGGTCAGCCTTATTTTCTAAAAAGCACACAAATACCCTCCACCAAGAGGCTCTAATTGTACTCTTCACATACACACTCTTCCTAAAAAGAAGGAATATTAGGACAGAGCAAGAATCTCATGGAGTCAGAGACTGCCGTGCACCGAGTTGTTCATCCCCACTGAGTTTCTGAATATTCCTATCTATCAATGACACTTTTTCCTCCCACAAGTGTGTCAGAGTTAACTTGAAACACTTTGCTGACTAAGCAGAAGCCAGGATTATATTCCAGCATAGAGTTGTTTCCATCAGCTGGAAACACACTCAACTCTACCTTGGCCACATGACTAGTATTCAAATAACACATTCTTGTGTGAATCATTTGCAATGCAAAACGTAAGAGATGTAGTAGTAAATTACACCTCTAATTAATTTTTCCCCACAACAAACTGGATGCTAAATTTCTCTTCATAAAACTTGGGACACAAGCCAGACAAACAAGGTTAATAATTACTTAACAAATGTAGAGTGTTGTTTCTCTGACAGACTAGAATCCACTGGACAGAAATCTACAACCACGTTTTCTGCCACAACATACAGGAATATAGAGGAAAACCAAGAGATAATTTACTTAAAGTTTGCGGGGGAGAGGGGTTGCAATTCAAAGTTATAGAGAAACCAGCTTGTCCATCTTTAGAAAGAGATGCACGTAAAGCTGGCTTTAAATCCTTTTCCTGTTTTCAGTCACGAATTTGGATTTCTGTGCCCCACTGCTACCCAAACCAGGCCACACCTTCAAATTCAATACCCAGTTTACCAGTACCAGAACTTTGCAGCCACTGAAGTCCCAGTGTTGTTAACTAATTCGGGAATACAAGCACAAGTCTTGGAGCAGAAAGCTCCTGCAATCACAGGCAGCTCTTAGTCTAGTTACTAAAGGTCCACACAACATCATTCACGTGTCATTGCACATCACCATACATGTCTAATAACTGATTTTCCATATACGAAAAATAAGCATGAGCCACAAGAGAGGAGCAGGAAAATAACACAGGCATACGACAAAAACAGCTGAACAACTTAAGTGCTGTGATTGTTGGTATTTTAAAAACTTACAGAACCAATGTGCTAGGCTCCCTGAGAATTTATTGTAATGAGGTAAGAGAAGAAACAATATTTGCCTGCACTCAGGTCTAACTATGTTTAACAATAACATTTGCTTTCTTATATCAGCATCACATCAATACAATCTGGTGTGTGAACCGATGCCAATACACAGGACCAGATCCTCAGCTGATTTACATCACTAACTTTAAATAACAATGCATGAATGGGCAAAGTGCCTGTTTTATAGCATCCTCCCTTTCAGCTTTTCCCTTGTCTCAGTTCATTTCCCCATGGCATGCTTTGTTCTTAAAGCAGTCTTAGCCACTCATACATCAAAATATTTAATCAACATTTCTTAGTCAGAAAATAATCCTGCTTTAGACTGATTCAGTGGGAAACTCTGCAGTGGATTCAACATAAAAAAGGGTCAGAATGCATTTCCGAGGGTGCTTTAGAAAAATCAATGCTGACATGTTTTTAATGAAAATCAATAAGTGACATTAGATAATGAAACAAACATCCATCAGCATTGCAGGCAAGCCATTTAGGCTATCAGTTTTGGAAGCAACCAGTGCGGTTAGTGCTTGAGCCTGCAAGTAACATGTGCTTAAATAAAGTACTACTATTTTTTTTTTCTAATGAGAATTTCAAAATCTGTTTCCTGTGAACAATGACTCAAGGGCTTACAATTTCCCTTCTCCCTGTTCCCTCGCTCCCCTCCAACTCCAAGTAAATCAGCCTTAGGAACCAGTGTCATGGTTCTTCTAACACTGTCTCTCCATTGGGAACCACTGACCCGTGGAGCCGCCGCGAATGCTTTGACAAGCTGCGGTGCAGCCTCAGCAGGGGAGAGAGATCCATTAAAAGCTGAAGTTGTGAAACTCTTTAGAAGAGGCCTGTCCCTTCTCAGAGTAATTAATTCTTTGACTGCCACACTGAGATGCAATGAATGAACACATACTCTCAGGAGTAACAACTATGCTAATGGGGAGAAGCTGTGAAGACAAAGAATACAAGTGCTCACTTGAATTGGGTTAGACACTCTATATGTAAACCAACGGTGCTCTACACATGCCTGAAAATCAACAAAACTCAGAGGAAACCTACCTCATAGACCAATATTTACAATGGACATTATTTTACACTCAAATATTCTTTATCTAGAGCCTGTGGGAGCCACCACTATTGCTTCCGCACAACCACTAACAATCTTCGCATGAGTTTGTAGCCTATAAAGTACATTCCCAAAGCTTTGGATGTAAGCACATGCAAGGTCTCTCCCAGCCACAAGGATGGCCATCTCAGTGGGACTATAACATGGCCACCTCTCCATCAAAATACAGTATGTGGACCTGCTGATGGAAGCAATATGCTTGAAAAAAAAAAAAAAAAAAATCGCTCCAGTCACTGTAGGACTCACTGCAGAATATAAGTGCAACAGAATTGGTCTCATGTGCTCTTCGTGCAGAGTAGGAGGGATCTAATTTACTTAGTCCCTATGCATTTGATTAGGGTTTGAATAAGTCATTCTCAAACAGTCTCTGAACTCAGTCTAACCTTCCTGGGTCTAACCGTACTCATGCAAAACTGTGTGTTGTGTTTGCAAGTTTTAAACTAAATCTAAAATAGAAAGAAAAATCAGCCAGCTTGGTAGCAGAAAATAAATCCATTTGAGGAAATAAATGCATGCAAAAGTTGCTGATCAAAACACAGAAACAAGTGTTCACATGTTCATTATTAGATGACCTACCAAGAAACTGGTGGCTGCAAGAATAAACCTTTCAACCTAGAGATACACAGCAAACCCTCACCTCTGTGCTAGTTTTGTGTGTGACTCAGTATAAAAAACCCATCAAACACAAACAAAAAGCCCCAAACAAATGAGAAAACTAAACTGTAAGAAATAAACAGCTGTAGCGGTTCCACTGTTTTAAATTCCACTGTTTCAAAACTAACAGGGAAGCAAACAAACAAAAATCCCTAAAGGGTACAAAGTATCCATGCTTTCTAGGAAAGACAGCAAATTGAGTAAACCCAAGCACAAATGTAGGATGCATTGTACATTTCAATGAAAACTAGCAATATTTGAGGACAGATTTGGAACAAAAGCCTACCCATGGAGTCAACAAGACGACTGCAAGATTCATTACAGTCAGACATGGTGTTTTGGCTTCTGGCTGGACAGAAGGCTGTAGCATTAACACATGGTTCATTACAACAGAATAAGAGCCTGGTTATTCAGTACTGCAGAAATTAGGGATGGTACACATCAAACAGATTTTCCCATGAAAATACAGGGCCTCCAGTCCAGCCCTAGAAAAATCACTAATTATGGCGCCGAACCTATTTACATTCACAGAATACAACTTCTGTCGGCAGTTCTTTGTCTTGTCTTTTTCCACTGCAAAGGATTTCAAAGTCATCTTCATGAAAAGATGGGATTGAATTTTTATATCACAGCAGAAATTTAAACAGAATTAAGATATAAAAATACACAGTAACAAGACTGAATTTAATATTTTCTCTTAGCAAGTGTACAATGATGTTGTATTAGCAGGATAAATTACTTTGCGCCTCATAAGCAAGGAGTGTTACATTGAATTACTGTTGCAATTCAGACAGTTACATGTAATCAATCAAAGAAGATCTTAAGTCCTTGCTATTTAATGACTAATTCCTCAAAACACAAAATTTGTGAGCTCATGCAATTAGTGTCCTACAGAATGAAAGTAATGAAGATGTCACAAAATAAATGTTTGAAAGTAAAGCAGCCCAACGATTTTGTGGGGGAAAAGGGAGCTTCCTTAGCATTAACAAAATACTTTCAAAATACTTCTAATAAGTATGGTATTCTATATTGATTTCTACTGAAACTCTCATGGCAAAACAGCGTATTCAGTGTAAAAAAGAACACTGCAATCTTATTTAGCAACTTAGGATGCATTTGAAGAGTTTTTACTTAAAATAGGTTCAAGTCACCAAAAGCAGAAAACATAACTGTATGCATGTCTCCATTTTCTTAACCACTACTTACAGCTGATTACAATATTTAAATACCAGCAATTAAACAAGGCTTCTTCCACTAAAAAAATGCATTAAAAAACTCATATTTTAAGCCTCTTCCTTATTAAGTCTTTTATATAACGTCAGGTTCTTAATTGGTATCAGTCAAAGGGCTCCTTCAATATTAACAGAGGTATCATATTTTTTCCTCCAGCTAAACTTCCATGGCATTTTAATTACACACAAGGTTTTACAGAAGATACAGATAAATGAGGCCATGTCTCAGTAGTTTACACCCCTTGTTCTCCATTCCCTTCTGAAAAGAAATAATGTTTTTGATGCCACGAGGAACCCAGTTTTTGCGATTCAGTTTCCATTGAAACTGCGTCCATTTCTGAGCGTTGCTGTCCTTCGTTTGTGAATTCTCACCCAGCTCCTGCTCCCCTTTGACTGGGATGTAGGCTGGCCTGGGGCCTCACTGACAAGTGCGGGATGAAAAAAGTGGTGAGGGATACATATAGGGTGTTTCTGCAATTCACACGTGAAAGTATCAGGAGTTTTCTTTAAGCTCATGAGCTTTTACAGAAGGTGAGAAGGGGGTAACTGATGAGGGACGGCTAACAGTAGAGCAAACAATATGATAGGAAGCAATATGGGAGGAGCTGGGAACAAGTGGACTCAAACCCAATGTGTAAGTCAACCCTTCCAAACTGATCCACGTACAGGTATTAACATGAAAGCATAATCACACTGGAATAAAGAAATATGCCACTAAATGTTTATAATTTGAGCTGACATTCATGAAAAATACTAGTTATTATACTTGTTGTCACTACTGTTTCTCTTTTATGTGGGCTACTTTATCCAGCGGCCACTTGGTCAGTTCTCTTCTTGACACTTGCTAAACTAATCTGATTAACTAAATTAATCCCCAGAAGCAGCTAGCACATTTTCTAAATGGTTGGCTAGCTGGAAGGTTCCCCTGCCTCCCTGCTAGAGCTGACTCAGCTGGATGGATGACTGACTCTCCCCAGAGGACAGCCAAATGAATGGCTTTATAGCCCTCGTTCCCCTGGCAATCTGTCAGTGAGTTTAAAAGCAACCTTCCGATTCCTCATCCCTATCGGTTATAAACCAGTGCACCATTAAGTAAACAAACCTGAAGTAACATCCCTGCCACCTTTCAACAAATTCGTGCATGCCAGATGCAAGTCAGACATACAAGCAAATCACAAAAAGTATTTTTACACATATATTTACATACATACATATTTTGAATACATACAAACTATATACACACACAAAGAAATTTTTGCAAAAAGGGTAGGAGCAAAGGGGAAAAAAAATCAGGAAGACAGTTTGGATATGTAGTTTTAGCACTAAAAAATGCCAAAGTAAACAGCTAAATTACGTACTGGTTTCTCTAACATAATGCATCTTGATTACAGTGAAGGAAAATGACGCCTCATCCTCTTACAAAAAGAAGAGAATAGTAACTTCTACAGCAAATTTACTCCCTCCAATGCAACACTTAAAGAAAGCATGCTCAGTCAATTTTCAGTTTAGGTTTTACTTTATTTTCAAGTACCAGGTGGGGAACAGCCAGATTATTATAAATCTTACTCAAAGCACCATTTGGATCTAGCCTCAAGCACAAGTGCCATGCTGAGCCTCTCCGGATCCGGGGTTCCTGAGGTCAGACCCCTCCTCGGAGCTCACCACCTTTCAGTATCAACTCCAGAACGCTACAGCTCATCACCAGCATCACAAGCTCTACCATTTGCCAATGAGGTGGTATGTTCTAAGTGATTTTATTAAGCAGTAGCAAATATTTAATTGCACAAGAAGAATTAAAAAAAATTAATTTGGGCAGGAGGAGGGAGGTGTCTTAAAAGATTTTCCCTCTTCCCTCTCTCCTCCTGAATAACATGATTCCATCTCATAAAAGATCAAGAGGGACCTTATATGTCAATCTGTACTAATGAAAGCATAATGAAAAAGTCAGTCATTTCCTCAGTTACTGTGAGGGAGCGTAAATGAATTCCACAAAGGAACAACTGAAAGCAATCAGATTCACTTTCTGCACAGTTGGGAGAAATGCAATGCTCTTACTTAAGAAAAAAGAATTTAAAAAAAAAACAAATTTGCTTTCTTCAGAACCATCAATCCGTTTGAACAAGGACAGCCCACCTTTCAACTACAAATTGGCAGAAGTAGTGGATCACCACAGCAAACGCTGTGCCCTTCGAAGCTTCTATAAAAAAAGTCCTCTAGGCTTTTCAGAGGTAGAACTCCTTCCACATTTTCAATAATCAACATACTCCTTTATCGTCTGCACACTAGTGCTCCTGTTTGCTTGCTGTAGCTGGACAAAGGTCATAACAAAACACATCGCAAACTAGATGCTCAACTTATATCCTGTCTCAGAACTACAGTTATTAGATCAATTTTCTTGCAAGTGACACTTGAGACAATCGTCCCAGACAACATCCTGCATCATGTATCTGGCCATATCACACCACACATCAGTTCCACAGCTGACTGTATCTGAGCAGTCGATTCTCAATGGAAGCATCTCTACGCTGACTACTGAGCGTGCCCGTCAAAGAGCCCTGCTAAACAATTCCCAGAGGGCTCTTTTAAGGGCTTTCTGTACTTGGCAATTTGGTGAGAGGTGGATACTCAGTCTCTCTCTGGATCACTCTTTCAAACCTAGCAGGGTACAAAGCCCCAGCCACATGGCATGAAAACACCTGTCAGGAAGGGCTGGCTGAGAGGCAAAAGGCAAATAGTTGGACTGTTTGGCCACTACTAATGCAGTCAGCCTGAAGCAATTCACCCAACCTCCTCACCCTCCTGAGTCACCGTGGGGAAAAGCCAATAAGAAAAATACATCTGTCGATCAATTAAACAGTCTTCACTGACAGTGGCTGATCCCTTGTCTGGGCATATAGAATTTGCCAACAGTCATGCTGGCAAGCTGCCTAGATACCCTGACTAATATCTTCATACAGTAAAGGTGCTGAAAACCAATATAGGCTTTCCTTAGAACTGCATCAAAGCACCTTCCTTGATGCATAAACTTCAGAAAGAGAAGTTGAAGGTCAAGGGAATAACTAGAATCCACTTAGCATAGATGAAACCCACAGCTTAGCTACACATGTAACTGAAAAGCACCCACTAACGAAATGCTCCGAGGGTACAGAGTAGCCCAAGTCAGTCCTTCCACACTGACTTCAGACTTTACTAACAAATGTGTTACACCTGGGACTGTAAAAAGCAAATCCCAGGCTGAGTGAGCTTCTCACTTTGACTGAACAGTTCCTAGCTGCACCACTGTCACAGTGCAAATAGGATGATGATAAGAATAGCATTCAGCAGTCATTTCTAAAGACACAGCGCTGAAACACTTTTACCAAGAACTGTGATACACGAGGTACCTGGGTATTGCAAGCTAGCACCATCAAATGGAAGTGACTGCCAGTGAGTATCAATGCTGTATTTTCAGAGGCCTTACAAACAACACACTAACCCTCTTCTCATAGTTTGTCCCATAAGCAATGCACCTAGGAAAGACTTAGAAGGAACTGGCAGATGATCAAGTACTTGGACACAACCAAGCAGAAGTCTGGTTTGAGAATCGGCAGCAGGTATTTCCCACATAACTTACTATATGTCACATGCAAGCAAAAAAGCTACTTATGCATGCACAAGTTTCTTTAAGCAGCTACCAAATTATTTAACTATCATGTAGATTTTAACCTTCAGCTGGTGGCAGATCTCAGCAGTAGGGGATCAGACTCCCCTGTTTGTTTCTCTGGTCTTCATCTCCTTGCCCCATACAAAGCTGCTGCGTGCTCAGCTACAGGCACTGCTCATGACAAAGTGCTCTCTCAGCATATGAGGTGACCACCATTACTGCAGGTACTCCCAGCAAAAAATCCGCTTGGATCCACTGCCCCCCCTTGCACACTGCTTTCCCCCATCTGCGTGTACCTGGCAGTATTCTCTAGATGCTCATCAACTGCTGGAAGACAGAATACCACCTCTGTGCAATCGGAACAGGAGAGATGCAAAAAAGGGAGGGAGCGAAAGACAGAGATGCAGAATTACTTTTTCATTCAAATGTGAAAATCCAGAGATATGCATGAGTACAAGTAAGGGCAGAATAGAGCCTTAAATATTTGGTCTTCTCTGAAGCTTTCACACTAATCATTTAAGCCAACTCAACATCTTAAAAATCTACGGAATTATCCAAAGCATTTCTGTTAAGCTACTTCTAAGGATACAATCAGTTCCTCTCTTGCCCTGACATCACGCAAAGCGACTCAGGCAGCAGTTAATAAATCTAAACCCCTGTGATAGATTTCATCTCCCACGGAAAAAAAAGCTGGAGAGGAAACTGAAAAATAAAAGAGGATCTGAGGAGAATCTAGTCATTGATCAGGGGAACAAAAGTATTAAATTCAGCTGGGAAACAGCAGCCTGGCAAAGGATTCATCATGACCACTTCAGAGCGTACTGTCACAGCTTTGCCCTGTATTATATCAAGTAACCCAGTGAGAAGCACAGCCTGTTGGGTTTTTTTACACGCACCCATCCAGCACTGCAACAGTCAGACTTTTGAGATCCAATTTTTTGATCCACTCAAAACGGCACTATCCACTGCAAATCCAGACTCAGATTCTAATATTTCTCAATGCCAAAAAAATGTGTCAAATGATTAGCTCATCTGTAATTGGCATATCGTCGTGGAGAAATCCCCAAGTTCCCTAATAGAGGCAGTCTCACAAAGGGAAAGATGTTCACTTTCTTTCCAGTGATCTCTCTAAAACAACGTACAGTAATCCTGCATCTAAAAAAATAACTTAGAAGCCATAAAACAAAGGAGCCTTTCCCCTAAACTGCAGAGGATTACACAAATTCAAGCACAGATTTGTTGAAGAGTGGAAGGGGTTACATTCTGTAGAGATTGTGAAAGAAGGCTAAGAAGCACTACTGCAGTTAATGTTAAAAACACTAATTTCAGTCCATTTGTGCATTAAAAGGCATTCTGGTTTGAATTTCTGCACTAAAACCAGATGTCTTCACTGATCATCAGAACACATATACTACAGCATAATCAGCTTGTCCTGGGCACAAGCTACATCACACTTTGTGGCTAAAAAGCATCTAAAGAAATTAGGGAATCTCAGAGAGTGGAAGCAGCTAAATGCATAACCTGAAGATTACTCAAAGATAGCCTTCAATGTTGAAACTGGGAGGGGGGGATGGAAAAGGACAACAGCAGTTATGAATCCTGAGCAGCATCAGCGTATGAACACAACTGGAAAAAAACGTACATAAGAGACAAAAAGCTTCACAGGGAATTAATGCTATCTAGTTGCTCTGTCATTGCATATAATCAAATAGATGTTATAATACTGAGACAGCATGTTACAGAGACAGCTGTAATAATTAGAGCTTTAACAAGCTCTAACACAAAACCCTACAACATGGCAGTGTCATGATCATCTTCACTCAAGCTGTCCAACTGAGAAGGGAGGTTGTGCTTATATTAGCACACCACTTATCTAGTTTCTAAAAGCAGAATTAAAACCTTCTGCCATGTGCTGACACCTGGCTGCTGTCCAAACTTGTACTTCATTTAGTATTACCACTGAAAAATGGAAGGCTTAAGCAAAACTGGAGGGAGATGAGAAGAAAGATGGTTGCCCATTACTGTCAGTTCATTCCATGTAACCACGCCTACAGCCTTCAGGAGACAGGAACCCTCCAGAAATCATGTGTCAAGAAAAATTAAGTTTACTAAACTTGCCAATTTAGGCTATTGTTCCCCTTTTTTGTCCCCAGATGCTTACCACAACATCAATTCTGTGCAAGCAGCCTGGATGTCAATTTAATCTCAATGATGAATTTTCTGGGCCTGTAATACACGTTTTGTGCATAACCAATATCCCTACAATGTATTTCTGGACTTCAGAAAACAAGATGAGCATTTTCTGGAAATATGAGTCCCACACGTAGGCTTTGCATAAAGTTTCTAACATTGCTTCCCACCAACTGACTCCTGCAACACTAGTCCAATGCTATTCCTAGCACAGAAACATGTTATTCGGCTCTATCCCAGCTCCTCTTGGCTAGGCTTACCTCACTAGCTCACCTCACTGACAGGGAATGGTTTCTAGCTCCAATAGCCTTTTTATTTATTTATTTTAAACTTAACTACAGTGTATCTACTTCATTATTAAATGCTCTTTTCCCTATATTACCAGGAAAGTGAGAAATAAAGTGGTAGAAGAATTACTGTTTAACTAGTTTGTGAGGCTCCAGCAGCCGTTTTCCATATTCCAGAAGTTCCCAGAACCTTACCAGAGCAGCAGTGTTTTTGCATGATAAGTCTAGCTAGGTGACAGAAATATGAATACGGTGATTTGATCATCAATTTGCAATACAGATCTAACAAGGATAATATGAGAAAAAGTAACAAACGAAGAACACAGCAGTCCATAAAAGTGAATAAAAGATTGAGCAGGCAGGGTGATGTATTTCAGCAGTTTCCTACCTGTTTATTAATTGAGAAAGACAGCTTTTCACAAATCTTAGAGCAACAGGGGTTCTCATTTATTTAACAGGAGCACAATTTAACTGTTAAAGACCTCTACCTGCGAGAAAGTATTTTTGATGTCAAGACAAAAAATAAAAAGTAAAACAAAAATAAAAAAATAATCACACACTTCCGAAGAAATTGAGAGAGTTTGAAGGGAAGAAAAAAGGTTAAGAAAAATACTACCTTTGTCATAAACACATAATGGTCCTACACTAATGGGAGAAAATCTCTTCCACTCTCAGCTCTACGTTATCTGACCTGCTGGATAACTAATTCCACTTTGTAGTGGCCGTTCCCATATCCTTAGAGATTCAGAAAAGAGCAGGACCTGCAAAGTACATAGACCCCAATAACTCTTTCCATCAGGAATGCTATTCATGGAGAAAGGAAGCATAACAACAGCCAGGACTTCTGGTTTATCATTCTTTTGACAATCAGAAAGTAAGCTTGAAGCGCACTCCTTTTATCCAGTCCCACACTTGCTCTCACTGGCTCTGTCTAGTCCATGGAGGTAATTAAAGTATTTTACTACCTGACTGACAGCCCAGTACTCCATGAGCTACAAGGCTATTAAAAGGCATGCATATTCCAGAAGGAATGTAAACAGAGCCATAGCAATATATTCAGCAGTCATTTATAACAACATTCCTAAAAATCAGGAAACGCTCTACAGAACTTCCTTGCCCCCCTTCATTGATTTTTATATTAAAAATCAAATCCAGTCGCAAGTGAACAAAGATAAGACCATGAACGTTCTCATTTTCCTCTAAGCATTCAATTCGCTAATGCATTTTAGCTAAAATTCCTGCTTAGTCACGCCTGACACAATCTAGTCTTTTAGGCAAACATTCCCCCCATTCTATGTGCTATGGCTGCCAGCCAGTTTTCAGTTGATGTACCCAGTGTTTTTCTGCTTGTGTCCAAGCACAGCGCGATCTCTTAAACCTGCTCTCACACAGCAGTTTTATCCTTGCATATGCTCTCCATTTAAAAACAAAGCATATGCATATCTATGTATAGGCAGATCTAAATATGTGCACATTAATTTTAGAGATATCAAACAGAAAAACATCAGATCCTCTAGCTCAGGAAATACAACAACTGTATGTCCTGAAACAAATCTTTCTGCAAACAGCAAATGGTTGTTATTCTTCACCCTGGAATTAAAGCTTTGCTGCATGTTGATTTAAAGAAAGGTTTTGTCTCTATGGAAAAATGCCAATAGAAAAACATAGTAAGCATTTCCATTAAAAAAAAGCCAAACACAAAACCACACACAAGGCAAGTGGAAAAGGACAGATCCAAATCTTCTGATTAGATGTCAACCTCAGAAATGCTGTCACTGAAAATACTGTTCAGCAGCATTTCCTTCTCAGATAACTTCTTTAAAATCCAGTGAGTGCTGCCTAAGATCACAGGCAAGATTTTTGTCAAACAAAAGGAGAAAAAGAGGCTCCATGTGTTTGGGTCCACTAATCAATTGCCATTCTCACTATCAGGTTCTGCCTAATTTAGCTAACTTCTCAGTCTTGATATTAAGGGCAAGAGTGGGCTAACATGTTCAGAAAGAAAGGAAAGAGGAAATAATGATTTTTCCTGTTACCTGCAATAGTGCTCTTTGGATGGTCGATGGCAAAACGGCTTCCAAAAAAATTCTGCCACATCCACATAGTCAGGTGGGACTTGGAAAGCAAGGGCAGAACGTTCCAAGTCATCCAACTTGCTCTCACTGATGCCAAGGTGAAATTCTTCTGCTCTTGGCAGGTAGCAGGTAACTCCACTACAGTCAAGAAAAGCTGGGAAAGAACTTCTCAGCCCTTCAGGCCACCAGTAAGCTCTTCTTCTCCTGGTACAATCCAGTTAGTGCCCTGTCCCCTTTGCAATACTTGGGAAAATCATTAGATCTCAGTTCTCTTCCTGTGCTATTCTTAGGTTTCTGATGCCCAAAGCTGCAAGGATATCAAGTTTCCTTAGGCTGAAAGAGCACCCTGAATGTCTCCAAACATTCAAATCTTTCTTCTCTTCTCAGAGCGGTTCAGTTGTGCCTGCTCAAGGTTTTTCCAGAAATGTGACAGAGCAGCCCCTGCTCTGGAAACTGGTAATTGCTCCCCAAAATGTGATTAATTTCTGAGCGATTGTTTTAAGACAGTTGGTCTGTTGCCTCAGCTCTAATTACATTTCTCACATCAATTAATTAAAACCATGCTAAATGAAATACCAGTTTTTATTTAAAGTTTAGTGAAAAAAAAAAATCATGGGATACAATCAGATGTTACCAGACGTGATCTCAGCAGGTTTTCAATTATTCTATGTATAATTGGTCCCTAATTCAATACAAAGCTGTAATTAAGAATGTAATTAACTTGTGGCATTCTACTGATGTCATACACCATAAGAACACATAATGAGCTACAGTTTTTAGTGCAGAGTCCTTAATGGATTGGTCTGTTTCATTCAGAATGAATTAGGTACATAAAAATAATTTACTACGGGAACTTGGCCAACATAACGGCCACATTTAAAAAGCAAGCAAAGTACAAAACAAGAGCCAACAAACTTTGTCCTGTCAAGGACAGTCTGGCCACAACCCAAATCTGCACCTGGTGCCCATGGCATGGAACTGGTGAACTTAATCTTCGTACCTAAGAGAGAACTCACTGGCTGTGTGTACACAGCTCTTGAGAGCAGTTGTAGGGATTGGTAAGAAGTGCAGCACGTCTGCAGATGTATCTGCTTATAATCTGGATGTGGCCAGCCTGTCTGAATAGGAACAGCAGCAAATTAAGCTGCCCGATGTTTGGCGATACACTGAGCTGTTCCATGTACACAGCAGACAGAGTCCCATGTGCTTTGCAGATCAGCTTCCCAGACAAATGAAGCAGAGCTGCTGGGTTCACTGTCTGCATTAAAATTCTAGATTTCAGTCTGGGTTTTATAATACACCATGATGCATCCAATCTCTGTGCTATCACACCACTCCAAACTTATGAGAAACCCTCCAGGTCACTTCTGCTTATTAAAGGAAAGCTTGTGCTTCTGAAACACAGACTGTACTGCTATGCTGTCGAAATCAAAGACTTCTGTTCTCCATTACAATTAGCTGAACGCCACCATTTCCTTGGATTTTTTTTTTTTTTATAGATTACATTTAAGGGGGAAAAAACCGGGAGAATAAGAAAGTTTCCTGAGGAAAGTAAAACAGGTTCCAGAAACAAGCCATCAGAACTACAAATAACTGGTCTCTGTTCACACAGTGAAAACCAAAGAACCTACAAAATATTTCTTCTTTCAAGTAAGTCCTCTTGCAAGAAGGATAGGAGGATAAAAGCCTGATTTATCAGCTAAGGAATCTCCTGCACTGTAGTTTGCTGGTGACATGTAAGTAAACAGGTAAAAAAATAATCGTGTAAGGAACCGGCAGGCACTCCAGGAAGTATCCAGAAACCCTATAGCCATTGACTAGACTTCTCCAAGTCTTAAAAAAAAAGAAAAAGGAAAGAAAGAATCTCACAAAAAACCTCCACCACACTTCTGTTGTTCTTTCTCTCTAAACACTTAATATTTCCCTCTCTTTTGGAAAAAAAAACCCTGAAGTAATTAATGGGGTGCCTTATTACCCTATTTCTGCTACCTGCTGAAGGAAACTACCACTTCAACACGCAAAGAACAAAGTTTTATTTTGTAAAGAACTTCTTCATACAACAGACAAAGCTATTCTCAAAACATTAACCACTACACTCAAAAATCTGTAAATAGATTCTCCCTACTCCACTCTTAATAGCTTAATTAGTAGGAATATTTATTAAGACCTTAAAGGAAGGCTGACTAATTTCTTTGTAGGAGCCTAGAAAAAAGTTTAAATGCAGACCTAAAAAAACGCATCATATTAAAAACTGTGAGAAGTTCTTGCAGTATTCTTACCACTCACACAGGTTAGTACCATTCTTTACCTTGAACATGCTCCCCCTTTTCTGCAATGTGTTGAATCCTCATTCCATGACAGCTACAAAAAAACTTTGAGAGGACTCTACAGCATTTTAAGTCTGGTGGGGAAAAAATATTTCTTCTGCATGCAGTGTGACAAAATGGAATGCAAATAAGTGGGAAATGACAAACGCCTGCACAGATTAATTCCATTAGATCTATGCATTTAACTTAGGTTCTCCTTCAGCACCTTCTATAGTCAAGGAAGAAAATAGGATACTTGCAGAAAAAGTCAGGAGTCAGATATCAGATGGCTTCAATCACTATGCAGTGTTGTCATCCAGGCATAGAACTTGGTCCTCTTCCTTTAAAATAAGGTACCTCCTAAATAACCTACCTCTGTTAGTAACTACAATCAGTTGGAAATAATCCACTAACTGACCTGCTCAAAGATAACCAAGAGTTATTACAGAATAGCAGCATTAATTGAACTTAAAGTTACTAAGTCCCAGCCACTGCACTTTATTAGCTGCAAGTCCAATAATACCAAGATCACTGCCCTCAGCTAGATCAAGCCTTGAGCTGCAACTTCGACACGTGTGTTGCCATAGGTTCCAATTCCAGGCAACCCTAGCTTCCCAGGCTACACCCATGAGAAGCTAGTATCATTTTTCCAGCAGGTCAGTAAAGTTACACAGGTAAGACATAAAATTTTATCATTTATTTGCGTACAATTTCTGCTGCTCTATCTCACCTGAAAGCTACTGAGAGCCATCTTATAAAAGCATTACTAAATCAGAGATACTTCTGGAACAACTCAAAGCACATACAGCAAGTGATAAATGTAGCCACTTGAATAGTTTACATGGAAAAAAAAAAATCACTTTTTCTTCCCCTCCCTCCGCCCCGTTCAAAGACCTAATGAAAAGAAGCCAACAAGCCACAGGTGGTTCTTCCCATGACCTCTGTGGCTGGTAAATTTTCAAAGCATGCACTGCTCCTGCTGATTGCATTGTAGGGCCACCACCATCCTCTACAGATGGGCCAGGTATTTCAACATTCTTCCACTGAACTCTTCACTTCCATTTTCTTTTCTTGCCTCACAACTTCATTCTCCTGTTACCAACCGTCAGCTAGTGAAACGGAAACACACACTGACCTATCCTACATCAGGACGTTAATCACTTGCATGTCACTAATATAAAAATGCTCTTGAGTTCATCTACCCACAAGAGATTTTTTTCTATGTCGTTATCACACAATACAGACATGTTCAAAAGTTACCCAAGAACCCTCTTCTAGTTTCCTAAAAAATATCATCCCAGTAAACCTGATCCAGATGCTGTCTTTATAGACTTTGCTAATGCTATCAGTTTTTAATCAAAATGGAACTGATTGAATTAATGGCCTTAATTAACAGCAAAGGTTCTTTGAATCACAAGATGTCTCTTTCAGATCAAAGCAGCACAGAAAGAGTCTGAGTTCAAATCTATTCCCATGTATCCAGGGTCTTTCTTTAGGATTCTTACTCTTTTTCCACAGCTCAAGATGTTGGCACTTCATGAATCAATCTCAAAGGATATTAAAAGCAGCAGGAATAGCCTACAATGAGCCAGAAGGTTCCTTCACAAAAAAGAATGTTAAGTTTGCCAAGGAAAGCACTAAAAAAAGTAATAAGGAAATCCAGACTTAAACTTAATTCATCCCCACATACATATGCATTAAGACACAGCCTTTAATGACGTATTATTTCTTCCAGAGAACTTCTGCCTAAGGCAGACAGAATGGACAGCTGCTCACCATTTCATTACCATTATGTATAACCCTATATGTTAACTCAAGACAAAATATTTAAGTGCTGCCCTGCATTATCAAAACTCTGATAAACTTTTTATGCAGCTTATCATCGTACTATACAGAACAATTCAGAAATATTAATACATTTACTTACACAACACTTTCCCGGAACAGAATTTTCTGTAATTTTAAAAGGGTGGACTGCAGCACAACAAAATTAGTAACTCCACTCTCAGAGGCATCTGCTAATACAGATGCCCAATTTAGAAAACCTGCGGCCTGATTTTCTGAAGAATACAGTATTAGTGTAAGTTCTGAGCAAATCTCTTGCTTACGTTAGGGACAGCTATAAAAAAAATATGAAAGCCCAACAAAAAACTGCCTTCCCTCCCCGCCCCCCCATGCATAGCGCTAACTCTGGCAGGAACAAGAACAGAATATAATTCCCCAGAGTGTTACTAAACTCCTTTTTATCTTTCTACAATCTTTGTTCCTTCCATGAGATACAAGTTAACCTGCAAACTTATCCAGCACATCTGGCTATAGCAAGTAAAGATATGGGAGGGATTCAGAAAATGAAGTCCTGAATGCCAAGGGAAGTTTGAGAGATAATATAACATGCTTAGAACCAGATATCCCCTGCCGAACTTCCTTCTGTAGTTTGCATTTGGCTCATGAGGACAATCTTATGGTCTTTGAAGGGCTATTAAAAATACGTTCTAGGATGCTGTCACCCACACCGAGTATGAAAAATAGTGGCAGCCACAGAGGCTGTTTGTACTCAAAAATGCCCAAGTTCCTCTCTGTATAGATTCCGAAGTTAAACCCACGCTGAGCCTGTTACATCTACACACCTTCCAGCTTCTGGAACAAATGAAGCTGAAGTCCACAGACAATAACCTCCTTCAGTACAAAAACTGGGATGTTTTCCCAGGAAGCTATCCATCCTGTGTACAAAATGAGACAGCAGTCCTGCAGATAACCACCTGTTCCTTAACCCTTGTCATGCCCTGAGATTGCTTCCTCCTCCTTTTCTGCATGAACCAGAAGAGAGGAAGGAGGCATTCCGAGAGCCTGCAAGAGCCTCTGTGACTCCCCAGCTTTTGCCCTGGAAACTGGGCCCATGATGGCTTATGGCAGTTAAAGAGGAACATACCCAAGAAAATCCGAATGCAGCTCTGGTGTGTGAGATGCAGTGTGCTCCACAGAGACAAGATTCTCAGAATAATGCTGCTGCCACCCTCTCAATTCTGCATTAAGAATAGACTAAACCCAATTTTCAGACTTACAAGCCTGGCAACTTTTAATAGATTTTTCATGGAATTAGACCAAAAGCTATACAGCTTCAAAAATATTTTTATCCCCTTTTTTACGTGCCTTTTTTAATGCAGGGACATGTTTGCCCGAGTTATCTGCAGTCATGAATCTTACTTAGTAAAAATGAATGCTAGCATTCATACATCATCATCACTTCAGAAAGAGAGATTAAGGAAAACACCATCTATCTTTGCCTCTAACAGTGAAAATCACAGGATTTAACCCAACTAGTGCTGCTCACGGAAATGATTGTAGCTGGCTAGAACTCAGGATTTCTAGCCGGCTTTGTTCTCAGAAACAACTGAACCACTTCACAGAAACTTTCCCAAACCAGTCAGAAAACATGCAGCATGGAAAACTTCAGCTAAAACTGTTACAGCTAATTAACAGTTAATCTACATGTGATTTTCTGATCTACAGATTTCTGCCACTTTTTAGATAGAAAACCGTGATTAAACTAATTTTTTAAACTATCAATTCAAACAAAAAAGAAAACACCCAACCCAATTTTACTGCGTAACATTGATCCAGTAGGAAATATCACATATGCAATGAATTAGACCACAGACCTTTCATCTCAAACTGCTTTGAAATGTTGCTTAGTAAACACACTAGAGTTCATTTTTCCAATGAAGAAAGATTTCTTCACTAAGTCTTCACATTGTGAGTATACCATGTGGTTTGGATTTTCTGTTTCTTTGAAACAGTTTCCCAAAAGCTCACAGTTTGATTTCATTTTCAGTTAAGAGCAGCTAAAGTCTGAACTGTGGTGAGACAAATTCAAAATTACAAGGTAGGGAGGGGGTCATATTCACCCTGTACTTACGTAGAGTGCTATTTACTTTTGTGCCATGTTAGCACAGAATTTAAATTGCAATATAAACCCAGGTATATTTCTTCAAAGATTATTAGAAATTAACCAAATCATAGGCTGGCAATCCACAACTCACTTTCTAAGAGGGTAAAAGGCTGGATGACATATTAAAGTAACAGCTTTGGATAACCAAATACAAAGAGCACAGGTAGAAGAAAAAAGGAGTTTGCCAGCTACATCCTTTAAATCCCCCCAAGTCTGGGGTATTTTCTGTTGTGTGGGTGCAACTTCAGTCACATAGTCCAGATTCATCCCACATAACCGAGGCATCTAAATGCAGACCTTATTTGTCCAAGGCTGATGATGGAAGAATAAAGACACTTTTGGAGTCAAAACAGCTCATCAATCTGAATCACCCTCTGGAAGAATTTCTTACTCTTCTGTGATCATGGGAACATTGAGTAATTTAGGCTCTTAACTCATATAACTTAAGTTAGAGTTTGAACCTGTGCAAATGCAGATGGATTTCCAAAAAGTGCTGACCACTTAACAGAAACTACAAGCCCACGTACTCTTTCAAAACTAAGTCTATAGAGGTTGAATTAATTTCACCTATACTTACAATGCTATAATAGCAACACATATGTGTAGATATGTTCTTGTTCCCACTATGGTCAGAGATACAGGTAACTCTTTCTGCTGAAACCCAGAGAGCAAATCACCTCACCCTAAAGCAGATCTCTACATTGAGTCAGATGAATCACCGTCCCGAACACCGAAGACCGTTAACTAGATCACCAGTAACAATAACTGGAGCAATGATATTGACACTGAAATCAAGTGTATTTTAAGCCCCAACCACCAGCAAGAACTTAAACATCCAAACTCTATAGTCTACTAATGAAAATATTGTCCATCCTTTCCACCCACCCCCTTTCACATCGCTCAGCTATATCAGGTGGAAAGAATACTAACGGTCAGGAGTACTCAGCATTAGATGAGGGCAGAAAGCACTACACAAACTATTATTCGATAAAGCCATAGATGAAATGAATACTGCTACGCTGACAATACCTCAACCGAAACATCTAAGCTTCTCTCTCCGCCTCTGGAAATTCGGAGAAGGGCTACAGCAAGACACAGGGCAGAATAACTGAAAATTCTGGTTACTATTATTGTGTTCACTTTCACCCCCACAGAAATAAGTAACCACGGATAAATATATTTAAAATGCCTCTACTTATAACAGACAAATAATCTGGATTAAATGTACTTATAATTATTTGAACAAATGGACTGAGATTAATTGTTTTAAGCATCCCCCCATAAGGGATGCTGAAATAGAACTATTTAAGCTGCACCTATTGCCTGTAAACATAGACTAATTAGCAGAAAAAAAAAAGAGACCTATTTCCAAAATCACTTCAACTCTGACAGGGTCTGACAGTGACAATTAATATCTGACATCCTGAACTAGGTCCCCTCTTCCAGCAAAGGAATATGTAAATGCTATAAAAGAAGAATTCATGCAAAACTATTTTGCCTGTGAATGTCCTCTTCATCAAATCCGTTTCCCTTCATAGGAAGGGAAATCACATGGTAAAACGAGGTAGACTGAAGACACTTTACCAAGCAACCATGAATGTTATATATATATATATATATATAGAAAGCAATCTATATGTGGGTTGAAATCTTGACGAATGGCAAGACTCCTACAGAAATAAGTAGAACCAGGATTTCCCTTGTAATACGTAGGGCATCACAGAGTGCCCACAGAGCAGAATTTGCTTCATTACAAAAGAGCTAGAACTTGTTCAGCTAAGAGCTTATGCCAGTGTCTTGGCAGTTATTCACGCACAGGTTTAGCACTAAAATCTAATCTTTAATTTCAGAAAAGTCCACAGTCCTAAAATAATGAGCTACAAAGTCAAGAGAAACTAACAAGCACCAGCGACCCAAGGCTTCAATTTGACATACTCTTATTAAATGATAAACGAGAGACTAGGTGCAAGAGCCACAAAGCACAAAGAAAGGTCAGAACACTCCTAAAGTTTAAGTGGGTTTGGACCACTGTTAGATTGATTCAATACACAATGTTGCAAGATCCATTTCAGGGTCTAGATCAAGACCCAAAACTTTGTAGGCACCCAGAACTGTAGGTTCAACTCCGGTTTCACACATCTCTGCTACTGACAAAAGTGGATTCTTCTCCCCCAAATAAAACAAAAACAAATCAATATAAGTACTGTTCAAATAAACTATTTGCATTTTGTGACTTTCCTGAACAGTATTGCCTAAAGCAATAATTTTTACCTCAAACCAGTTCTGACATTACTGCACTATATGATCACATTTAAATGTCATCTGATGATTCCTATCGGAAGTGCCACAGTTTCATCACTACAGCTAATTTAATTCTAAATGAATTTTCAGAACCAAGACTAAAGTTCAACAGAAGCCTGAAGCTTTGAGGACTTGTGAAGCTTTGAGCCTGAAATATAGTGATATCCAACTTTAATCCGTGAAATAGCCAAGGCAGCACCATGAATCTATGGCTCTTTGAATACTATATAATGTAATAAAGTAAGACCTTCCAGATGGACATTGCACTACAGGCGTTTCCAGACCAGCATTTGTCTTTCAAGACCACTCAGCACCTTCCTTTCATCTCCAGACTGCTTGTGACACTCCAAAGGAAAAAAGAGAATATACTAATTCCATTATGTCACACACAATTGGAAAAATTCCTTCTACTAGTTTACTGACATTCCAAAGCACAACACATTAACTTATGGAATCAATATGAAAATAGGACTAATGTGCCCCTCCAGTGAACTGCTGAGTACCATCACGATACTGATCTTGTACCAGAGTGGGTTTTTCCCTGGGTAAAAATGAAACACTAATAATTCACATTATTATCTAATCATTTGCAGATATTATTGGAAAAAGAAGTTGCAATTTTACCCCAAAGAAGAAAATATTTTTCTACTTACATTACAGTAACAAAAAGGTAATCAAGTGCTGTAGTCATTCCTGTTTTACAAATGAACAAATTAAATCTGATAGGTTACCTAAGCATTCAAATTTGCATATACAGCTGGAGAGAGAATTAAAGAAAACAGGGAACCCTATTTACAAGTTCCTGCTCTTACCATTTAAAAAATCCCTTTTCTCACTGAGATGGAATGACAGGAGGGCATGCTAAACAAATATATGGGAAGAGAGTTCTCTATTTCTGAATGCTTTTAATAGATTTCCTTTTGAAATTATCAGTGGGATGATTATGAACAACATAAGCACAAAGGCATTTAAGACAGTATGAGCTCAATAGCATCTCATGAAAGACTGTCTTTTTGAACACCTATGAAAGAGGGAAAATATAACGATTAGTCACTCTGACAAATAAAATACATTTTATTATTTTTAATAGTAAGCTTTGTCATCTAAAAGATTGAGATTTGAAAATATAAAGACATACCAAGACACAAGATACCCATTCAAGAATACTCACAAACTCGTGTAATGTCACAGCTTTTTGAAGAGGCACAGGCTTTACGTCTACATTAGGCATGTGCAGTTCCCTTTGGCTGTTAGTACCAAAGCCCATCACAAAGTAGTTCACTGAACAAGCATTCTACAGCACAGATGCCGTCTCCAGAAAACGTGGAGCCTTTTCCAGTTGTGCTACCCATACTCTGTATGACTCCAGGCCAAATCCCGGATTACAGCTACACAGAGAGAAGCATCTTTTCCACCTAAACAGTTCAATACAGCACACCTGGCGCTGCAAAACACATCAAGTTTCAGAGTACCCACCAGAAGAGCAAAGCAGATAAGAAGGAAATCCTAAATTAAACTCATAACTAAAAATACAGAAATATGAGGAATGACAACCTAAAGTTACAAGGAAGTATGAAAAAAAGTGTAATAAGAATTGTTCTTCTATGCGTTTTTACATAAACCTGTTGCAAAACCGAAACCCTCGTGAGTTTTCAGGCTAATACTATTCATGAGCAGGTATCCGCCCTCACTAAGGGGGAGCCAAATTCAATCTCCCTCTTTCCTGATGTTCCGATGAGCAAAAATTAACAGGTACCAAGAAGTCAATACTGTATTACCTTCTCCACAGTAGTTATTTATTGTATTTGCTACTCTCTATTTCATGCCAGCAGAGTGATAGGTCATTTGATTCTGCAGAGCAGAAACAAATATTCTGACTCTTTCTACAGAGATATGAAATTAAAAAGAAAAAAACCAACCACATCAAGTTGTGCAAAAATGAATCTGGTTTAAAAGAATAAGGATGAATAAAGTGTAATTACTGTCTCCACCAGCACATGTACACCACCAACCGAGCAAACGCTGGAGATGAACGTATGTAACAAACATGCTATAACAGCCCAGTAAACACAGGCCGCTGCTCAGTTGGGTTTCCTCAACTCAACACAAGTCTAATGGCACCGTACAACGATTGACAGAGTAATTCAGCTGCAGACAACAAGGATTAAAATCATTAATTAATCATTAATTTATCTAATTAAATTTTTAAAACCCCAATACCCTAGCAGCTATGTACTTCTATGCCCATCTTTTTCAAGCCTGAATCCTTTTTTCCATCCATGCGACTGAAATCTGTATATGCTCTCCAACATATTCCTGATCATTTTGTCACCCCAGTTCTAGCTCCAGCTTCATGAGACATTCCCTTGCACAACCTTGATCTTTCCTCAATGTTTCTCTCCCAAGGTTCTTGGTCTTTCTGCAAACCCTCATCCACACTTTTTCCTCCATACCACCTTCATAGTCACTCTTCCCCCAATTAGTCTTCCTCCTTACCCAGAAAGCTTGTCTCCCACCTGTCCCCAAACCGACTTTCGTCCTTGCCAGCGTTCAGACCACACTTTCCTGCACCATTCTCCTTTTGTCCATTTCACTCTCCACTTTAAGCTCCAACTATGTCCTTTCTTAATTTCAGTTACGTAGTTTCCTCCTGTAGAAATCTCCCCTGCAGCTCGGGAAGGGGCTGAAGCGTAGAGAGGACAGGCACGGACACTGGCCCTACCCACAGCTCTTACGCTTCACCCAGGCCAGACTTCTGCAGCAACAATTTGTAATCCCAAGGAAAGCAGAGCTCACCCTGACGCAGCCTGTGCCCAATGCATTGCAGTTTTCATGGAACTGAGCTGGAAGAACACATCAAGTCGTTCCTTGTGATAAGCAAATTCATTCTTTCAAACGTTGCTAACGACATCCCATCAAATCAACCCTGGACTGTTTTCTCAGAAGTTTCACAAGCCCCCTCCTGGCAAATTTCATCTGGGTATCAATGCTTCTCAAAGAGGAGGTCAGCAACTATTTTTAAACAGAGGAAAATCCAGTTCCCTTCCCCTCCTCCACTAGCTCAGTTCTTGTAAACCACTGAACTCTTCGCTGAAGTTTTGGACAAGAAAAAATGTATTCATTCGGAGGCAGATGCTTGGCATGGAATATATTAGCTGAAACAGTTAATGGTTGGAGAACTTATAAGAAACTAAAGCCAAACTCTTTTAATGGCAATTCTAATAAGCAGTAGTGCTACCAGTCCTGTTTATAATAACAGTGCAAGAAATATGGGGGTTTGGGCTCCTTTTTTATTGCTGAGGACGGGTGATGATAGTGGCTATTTGGTTTGAGTTCAAGAAAAGTTTTATCTTAAGCATCAAATGTGCATTCTACCTGCATGACAAAATGGAAAGACATTAATATAAGCCTCACTTTTATTTGTTCAAAAAGATGCAAAATCAGAAGAAAACACCCAATAGAGAAATCAAAGCTGTGTAATTTACCAAGTGCCTCACATGTTCTCTAAGCTCTCAGTGTTTAATATCCTGCATTGGATATATACTGTAAGCAACTCTCATAATAATCTATTTTTCTTTTTTAACTGAAGTGTCCCATGAACAAATTAAAGCCATACCACCGCAAGCGCCAGGCTGCAGTACCGTACTTGTTTAAGCTTTCCCTCCCCCACTGGGCCCATCCTCTTTTTTTGCTCATACAAGCAGTAAGTTGATCCCAAGGTGATATTAGCTTACCCTTTATATAAAAAAAAAAGTATTTTATGTGCTTTATCTCCCTGAAGCAGCTTACAGAGGAATTAGAGGCACGCCATGGTTGGCACAAAAAGAAGGTTGCTCAGTTTGGGAGAGGGCAGAAACCTGGCAGCATCAATTTACATTGACTCAAGCTGGTAAGGAACTGCACCCTCAGGCAATACAACCAGTTGGAAAATGGAATTTCACAAGGACAGAAACTAACATTTTGAAGTTTATTTTCATTCTCAATCAGAAGGGAAAAAAAAAGTTGTTACATAAAGTTAAAATGTTTTTCAAAAGTCATTTGCAATGGTAAATCTTTTCATTGCACTTTCAAAGAGCTGGCTCATTTTTTTAATATCAAAACAATATGATAGAAAAATACTAACGATGTGCTCTACAGAGTATCTATGCTGTAACAGGGTGTATTTGAATACATTTGCTAGAAGTCAAAATGATAATTTTATGTGAAATAGTTAACTTCACTAAAAATTTTAAACTATTTAAGTAAATTTTAGATACAAGCACAATTTAAAACTGCTTAAAAGTAAACTGTTTTGTAAATGATATCAGTTTCAAAAATATTTTCAAATGAAGAACCTCTCAGTTGAAAACATCTATCAAGCAGAAAAATACAGCAGTTACCTAACATTAGATGTACTGGTGGATATATGTCACATCTGTGCTCTGCAACCGCATAAGTAGAATCTAGCGGACCTACCCCCTCACCGGTACCATGAGATACCAGCTTACCTTTTATTTACTTAAGATTTCCTCTTCATGCACAGAGAAACTGACTTTTGGATGTGCTCAGGAGACCATTAAGTCTTTTTTTCCAATCCAAAAGCATAAATTTTTTAAAAGGTCTTTCTTCATAATTAAGCAAGCTTCTCATCTTTTGCATTCATACTTAACTTCAGAGTTTCCATATAAATGCCGAATTCCTAACCACTGTTTTGGGGTTTAGCGTTGGCTTCATCATATTGAAAAGGGCAATTCACTTACAGCCCCGCCTTGCAGCAGGTTTGTCTTTCCTGATCTTAAAGATGAACATACAGCTAAAAGCACCAAATGCAGAAATTCTAGTAGCAAAAGACATTAATGTATTTATGATAAAAATACTGAAAACGCCGCTACAAAGTTATAGAATCTTTATAACAACTGCGGAATAGAAAATATTATGTGAGAAGAAACAGTTAACAAAACAGGTGTTTAACCTTACACATGACAACTCATAGCACTAGCTGATGGCAAAATCATATTAAATTCTTACTGCAGTGTATAATAAAAGAAGTGCCCACTGAAAGAGACTTATCTGGCTGTTTACATCTGTCAGGCTGTTAAAACCGCACAGTTGTAAGAGAACACTTTTAATAATGACAGTAGAACTATAATTAGTATGACCTGTGTTATTCAAGCAAAAGAAGTGCCAGAAAAGGTTGTCTCCAAGCACAACGTCACTGACCCAAGATGTCAGTGATGCAATAGGATGACATTAGCACATTTCTTAAGTGTAGCGGCAAAGAACCACTTAGTCAAGACATACTTCCCTAAAGAAAAGTTCACCTAATTGACCAGTGCTGCAAAGATGCCTGTAATTTAAGTGATGGGGCTGACACTTTGTTTATGGAATTCAAGCTCAACAGATTAATATGCTTTAGAATAGCAAAGAAAATAGAAGACTAGGCTCACTGGGTCATTTCACGAGATATAGTTGAAAAGAAAAATGGTGACCTGAGGCTGTGTATTGACCCAAAAAAATGTGAACAAATAGATAAAGAGAGAGTATTTCCATTTGCTAACTAAAACAGACACAGGCACTACTGGACTGAAATTATTTCCAAAGCTAGATGCATCCGCAGGCTTTTACCAGATACCTCTAAGTGAGGAGACTGCAGAAGCTATGAACTTTCAATGCACCATTTGTCCGTCCCTTTTTCAAAGGGGTCACATCTGTCACTAGAGCCTGAGCCAGTCCACAGAACACAAAACAGTACAACTGCTTGAAGAGCTGAACACTGTGAAACTGTTTTGCTAGGGTACTGAGTCTGCAAGGAAGACTGAATAAAATATAAAGGACGCAGGCCTGTAAGAGCAAGTCAGGACAAGAGTTTGAACTAGACAAGAGCAAGTTTTCTGGCCAAAAAGTTATTGCTTACCACTATGAAGGACAACACAGCACACAAATTTCAGGCAAACACCTTAAGTTAACACCTTAGAGCATCACAACATATTTATTGTATTTGTATCAGTGTAGCGTTTAGATATTAAGCAAATAAAAAGTTCCCACTGGACAAAGTGGCCAAACCAGGATCAAGTCTTTCACCAACAAAATGACAACCACAGTGGATGAGAGACAGGGAGAGACAGAGGAAATGACTGATGAAACCAGCAAGACAGTGGTATTCCTGACAGTAGAGACAACATCTGATTCTTGCTACACAGCTTTGCTTTCACTAAATCCACTTTCCTCTTTGGTATCAAATCCACCTAATACACAGCAAATGTCTCCTTCAAACTGATGGACAAGTGTTATTTTAAGTCACCCAAATGTGACTTTCTCTTACATCCTCGTTTAGCTTTTTCACATCTGTATTAAACGATTTCCAATTACTGTCTTTATACACTTAAGTTCTTTCAACTTGTTGCCATTTTAATTTTACATCTTTTATCATAATATGCTTTTTGTCTCTCTCTCAAAATAGCTAGGACACATCTAATGGAGCCTGCCAGATGTGAACTACTGCCAAAATTTCAGTGTGGCAGCACAAACTTGCACACAGCAATAGGAGTAAATCAAAGGTTTACCAAAGCCTCGAAGAAAACTGGCATTCAGCACAAATTTCTGACACCTCTTCAATGGCGTGATCATACTCTGAAGACTTCAAACTTTAATTTACCCTAACCACAGTCACAAACAACAGCTCAGAGATTTACTGCAGAGGGGCACTACCTTGAAAACTACCCTGGAAAGTTTGTATATTGACACTTCTAGCAAATTTGCCATTATTCATAGTTTCTAGCTATTCCTTACAAGCCACCATTCCAGTGGTGCTGAACTACTGCTTTGGCAGTAGAGTTTAAAAAGAAAACACAGAACTAAATCCCAATTCTCAATAAAATCCCCATCCTTTCATCTCAAGGAACAGAGTTTGTCAATACTTAATAATATTTAGCCATTTAAGAAAATGTAGTGCTGTGCTGTTTATTACTTCATTTCATACAAATATTTAGTTTCCCAATGCAAGAGTATTATACTAGGTAAGTACAGTGTCTAATAAACTTTAAGATCTATTACGCAATATGAAAACAAAGTAAATTAGAATATTAATAGCACTATCTCCACTTTGAAAGTGTTATATCCAAAAGAGAGATTAGCCACTTTTAAAACTCCATGCAGTTATAGTTTAACATAACGCAAGTCCCTGCTGTGTTCTAAGCTAGCACTAACACGATGAAATTAAGAAAAAGAAAATTTAGGAAGTTTTCCATAACACTAGGGTATGCCATAGAATCATAGAATGGTTAGAGTTGGAAGGGACCTTAAAGATCATCAAGTTCCAACCCCCCTGCCATGGGCAGGGACACCTCTGACTACAGCAGGTTCCTCAAAGCCCCATCCAGCCTGGCCTTAAACACTTCCAGGGATGGGGCCTCCACAACTTCCCTGGGCAACCTGTTCCAGTGCCTCACCACCCTCACAGTAAAGAACTTCTTCCTAATATCTAATCTAAATCTCCCCTCTTCCAATTTAAAACCATTACCCCTTGTCCTATCACTAGACTTCCCGACAAAATGCTACTGAACTTCCAAAATTAGACATAAAAAACCTCACTGCTTGAACAATTTAAAATCTGAATGAAACAACATTCAAAATAAAGAGCCTTAATCAGTTTCCACGTCAGTGTAACTAAAACAAGGACATATTGCATGAATGTGGTATGAAGAGGAGAACTAAAGCAGGTGCTCTGGATGGACAACTGTGTTGCATGGGCGTTCAAACACTACTTAAGTACCTAAAATTCTGGTAAATCCATGCACCTTTAACATCTGCTTCTGTTCAATACTTTCTTGCACATACGGACTTCTCGCGCAAATGAATCAACCCTCTAGCTGTGCATCTTTAAACTCTTTTTTAAGACTTACTAGATTCTGTATTTCCAGTTTTTATGATTCTTGTTCTAGTTCACAGCTAACATGAAACTAAGGATTCCCAGTTATCTATGCGTTATACAATGAAGTAAGCCCATACACTTGTTTTCACATTTATGCTCTGATTCAGGAAAACAATTTAAAAAAAAAAAATCTTACTTCAAGCTCATGAATACCTCCTATTGGCTATAAAGAGGCTTAAGCACATGCATTAGCACTTTGCTGAAAAGAGGTCATTTCCTGAAAGGAATATATATACACTCGGGATTTACTTATGTAAATATGATTTCACACACATACTCTCCACCTAGGGAACAGGCATCCAATAAATGGTATGTAAAACATGTGCTTGTACCCAATACAAGAACACTTTTACACACGGACTTTTTATACATCCTGGTCTTACTAGAGGCATGGCTTAAATTAAATGCCAAGCTTCTTTCTTGAGATTGAATGAATTAACATTATTGGCCAGATAATAACCACAGCATAATGGCACACAGAAGCCTAAGGCAACATTTCAGGAGAATTTTCTTAGAAATTCAGGCCTGATAGGAGATGCTAATGAGTTCGGAGAAGTAAATATAGCTCTTTAAATAGCAAATGACAACTTGTCTATAATAGTAAGTTTCTCAGCACATTTACAAACGTTTTCGCTTGCGAGCTATAAAGTGACTTTCATTTAGTTGGACTTTAGCCCTCAAGAACAATCACTATCTTAACACGCCAACAAAGAGAGTGCAAATACACAGGGGGAGCGCAAATGAAATGCTTGTTAAGGCCTCACAAGGAAACCATACAAACACCTTATTTAATAAGTTTAATTAACCGGCTCTTTTCTAAATCATACTGTGCCCAGCAATGCTGAGAGGGAAATTCCCTGCTCAGAAGCTCTGCTTTTCTTCCCTGAAGGAAAGTAATATTTTGTCTTTTATTCTCAAGGAGCACATCCCCGCAAGCCCCAGCAGCTGCTGCTAGCAGTAGCTAGCTATGGCACCACTACCGACTTCTTTTACAGCATGGCTGAGTCAATGCTGACCCCGGTTCCAGCAGAGGGAAACAGCTTAATGAGGTTGGGTTGTTTATAACCTCTCACTGTAGCACTTTCTCCCACTTTTAAGAAGCAGAACCTACATATTTCTCTTATAAAAATATTTTCTGATATAGAATGCCCATATATCTGTGCCTAACTCAATATATTAAGTCTAATGCAAACGCTGTTTGGAGAAGATGCATTTGTGACTGTCAAGGCTGCATGGCAGCAGAGGCACGCTGCCCCAGAAAAATGCCAGACCCTCTTTACAAGTCTTAATCTCGCGCAGTCTCTGAAAGGTGAGCACGGGGCTAATACAATTCTCACCTCCAGGCTGCAGCAATCAAAACAGAAACCCACATTTTAGATTCTTCACATCAGCACTTTCAGAGAATGTCGAGTCACTGGGATGTCCATTAATTTTAATGTACTATATTAAAATGACCGGCATTAAGAGGCCATGCAATTTTCTGCCAAGTACTTTGTTTTCCCTACCGATCGGGGTGGGAAAAGTCCCTTTATGAATTGCTACTGATTCCACCTTTGCTTCAGTCTTGCAATACTTCTGTATATCACATGGCTGCCTCTACAATCAAATATCCCAGGGGAGAGGTTGGCAGGACTGGACCAAACTAAACAGCAAAGAGCCTTTTATTAATAATCTTCTTACGTCGGTCAAACAGCACCACTAATACCAACAGCACAAAAGACAGAATTATTTTTTTATTCCTAGGGATGGCAACAACAGCAGGAATTGCAAAGAGCTTAAGAAGCTCCCATCCCCCCGAAATGGGGAGAGGGATGTTTTTAGAAAATACCCACAACTATCATGGTCTGGAGCAAGAAAGCAAGAAGTGTTGAGACATGGCAGTCGCCTCCTATTCCGCACAGAAATCCCTGTTTGGATCATGCACGAGTCACATTCCTGAATCACTTTAGAGAAGATCTGCCTTTGTCAAAAGGACTGATCACAGAAGTTCAGCGATGAAAAAAACCAGCACATCATTCAGTGACCTCTCTGCTAAGACAAACCTGTTCCTTAGCTGTCCCTTCAATCCAGACAACCAGCATCTTGCCCGGTCCAGGTAAGGGGGCTTCTATCCAGTCCCCAGAGCTACCACCGCACAACTCCAGTGTAATTTAAAGGACGCTATTCCTAAACTCTGTCACCGCGCTCCTGCTGCCTCCTTCAGCCTCCGCCGCTCCCCAGATCCCGTTCCGAGCCGGGACTGGGACACCCCCTCCCACAGAGAACATCCCTTCGACACAACGCAATAATTAGGATGCGTTTGTAAAAACCACCATCGCTGAGGCAGAAAGAAAGGAAACTGTCTCATTTCAGTCAGATGCAAGCTTGCGAGGTTTCCTGCCATCCAAATAAACGACAGGAAAAAAAGCGGAGGGGGGGGGGAAGGAATGCGAAATTTTAAGCCAGCAGAGAGACAGAGGCAGGATTTAAAGGGAAAAGAGGAAGGAATAATTTAGCCCACGCGCCGCGCTGGTGGGAAGCGAGACGCTCGCCGAGGACGGAGTTCAGCCGCTGCCCCAATAGCTGCGAACCCGCCCAGCGCCGCCGGTCCGCGCTCAACTGGTGCCTCCAGGAGCGAGCTCCAGCCGGTCCCCCCGCCAGCGCCCGCCGCCGAGCGCCTCCCCGCTTACCTCCGCAGAGCAGCGCTCCCAGGAGCAGGCTGGCAGCCGGGCAGCGGGGCCCGCCGCCCCGGGCGGCCCCGGCCATGCCGAGGAGACGGGGACGCGTCCCGGCTGCGGCTCCGGGGACGGGGGGGGGGGGGGGGCCCCCCCCGGGCCCCCCGGGGGGGCCTGGTGGCCATCGCAGTCGCGGGGCGAGGCGGGACGGCCTGGCCTCCCCCGCGCTGCAGGAAAAGCTCGGTGAGAGCCGAGGAAAAACTTTAAATGGGCCATAGCCTGAAGATATTAGACTCTCCCTGGCTGACAGCCTTGGTCTGGAGACCAGCCAGGGAGGACGAGAATGGGGCCCTTGGGGTCCGCAGATATTAACAAAATAAATAACTCCGACCNCTACGGCCGCCCGCAGCGCGCGGCGGGAGGCGCTGAGGCGCGGAGCCCCCCTGAGGCGCGGAGCCCCCCGGGCGGCGGCGGGGAGGGCCCCGAGCGGGACCCGCTGTCGGTCCCGCCGGTGCCGAGCTCTTCCCCCCGCCGGAAGGGGGGGACGAGGTGAGACGGGAGGAAGGGCTTTTGCCAAGGTGGCGGGTCGGGGGTCGCGGTGAGGAGAGGGGCAGCCGGGGGATCTCGGGCGCAGCGGGCTCCGGGAAGCAGAGAAACCCCGCGCCGAGCCGTCCCTGCGCTCCCGCGTTCTCCAGCCCTGCTGCAAAGCATCCCGCTGTGAAACCAGAACACCGACAGCAAAAGCCTTACCAAACCGGGGTCTGTCGCGCACATCTGCTTCCCTCTGGAGAGAGGGAAGCCCACGGCAAGCCCTGAAGCAAACAACCTAACCCACCTGGATTTCACCCAGCTCCAGCCCTGTCCTTCCCTCCTCATCCTCTTGTTCTTCCTTTCCCTCCTCATTCTCTTGTTTTTCCTTTCCCTTCTCATTCTCTTGTTTTTCCTTTCCCTTCTGCACCCTTCTTCGGTTCCATCTTCTAAATGTAATTCACAGGCCATATTTTTATTCCTATTCCTTTAATTTGGTGCTTTCACTCAGGTATCCTCCTCAACTTCAGCTGGCATCTCATTCTTGTGGCAAAATGTCAATATTTATAGCCCAACAGGAAACATACTTTTAACAATCTTTGCTACAGCTGTAGCATACAGCAGTCAAGGTGCAATTTATTAAGAAGTATTAAGTATTTGAAGTATTTTAGTGCAAGGAGTATTGAGTGCAGAAATCGCCTAAGCAGGAAAACAACCCGCTCTATGACAAAGCAATGCCTTAAAACGGTGACATTTTTTACAACCTGCTGCTTTGATCCTGGGAAGTTAGGCTCTGATCCTTCAGGCAAATACTCACAGCCAGACCTCTATAGCTGGCTAATCAACCAAAGTCAGGGAGGCTCCTTCCATCTGTGGCCAGCTACTGAAACAGGTGTCAAAGTTTATCATTAGGTATTGCCCTAAATAAAATGAGTAGAACGGATTTTGGCTGATACTAAAAAGCTAATTGTTCATGCAAGACGTTATTCCCAGTTTGATAAGCCAAGTCAAGAAAGACTACCTTAACACACAGATTTCTGATGCGGAGAACTTTGTCTGGAGTATGCTTTCTACTCTCATGGTTTGCCTGATTTTATTGTCAGTAGCAGCTGATTCAAATATGGAAAAAGCAGAAAGGTGATCATATTTTAACATAATTTTTCTCAGAAGAATGTATAGAAACATTTCTCAGCGAAAAACTCATTCAAAATTGTGTAACAGCTTTAGTCTCTTCTGTTTGATTGTAAATTCTGCTAGACGCTACAAATACCCAGTAGATGAGTTTAAATACAGAGTCCAGCAGTCAACAGTAAAACGCAGCAGCTAACAAATATTAATGTCCTGCACTTGAATTTGCAGATAATGTGTGTATACAATTGATCTGATTCCTAAGAGAAAGCGGATACAGTGAAGACAAATGCTGTTTCTTTCCAAGGCAACTTTTACTAAGAGACCAAACCCAATACTTTCGTTGTTTATAAGCTAACATTTGTCATCTTTGAATTGTGAAGAAAATTTCAATATTATGTAAGTTAGATGGGGCGTGAGATTATTTGGAAATAATGGCAAGTAGGATGTGTCCTATTTATCAAATCCAAACTGGAGTGTCTGTGTTATTTGCATAATATGCTCTGAAGAAAGTTTTGGAAGTTGCACATAGAACCCATTGGCAGAGACTTTCACGGATAACAGAAGTCAGATAACAAGGTGATAAATATGGTAAAGAAGTCTAGACAGAATAGGTTTTGCTACAGCTATTCTTATTCCTTTGAAATTTGATTTCTTGTCATTGTGAGTAGGGTAGTTCAGTACCAGAATTTTCAATAGAAGCTGTGCCTGAGCTGTTTTTTTTTTTTAGCTAGCATTTTCAAAGGAAAGCAAAGGAGTTAAATGCACAAGACACACTCAAATTCAAAGAACCTGGCTTAATTTATGTCTTAATGCATTTATAATGAAAATATGGGTTGCTGTGAGCAATTTATAACAACAGCACAATTAACACCAAGCACAACAGAGAAGGGGTGTGTTTGACGGCAGGGGAGAGTATATATGGAGTCCTGAAAAAGGAAACCATAATATTGAGATTAAAAAATACAGAAAATGTCATCATCTGCCTTTGATACGGTCCAAATTATGTCTGTAGACATGTAAGCAAAGACATTCTGTATATGATGAATTATGTGTAATTCTGAATCTGTTTGGATTTTTGTAACATTTTATTGCTCCAGAGTGGTTTTGTATGTTTAAAGTTAGATTCTGACATTTTATTCATGTTCATTATTACGCAACTCCTCAGATTATCCAGTTGAAGTTTAAGAAGGTTAGTTTGCAGAATCTATATAACATGAATGGATATGAATTTAGTCTTAAGAGTTCACTTCTGTTCTCACTAAAGTTTATGGAAATTTCATCCCCAAGTCCAGGTCTTACTTTGTCAAAGGGTTACCCAAGCGAGCAAGGAAAATTGGTCATGTGTTATTTGTTTCCAGTGATTTTTACCACTAGCTTAATGCTAGACTTCAGCCCATCCTAGTAATGATGTGTCAAGGTATTTGTCTTGAATACAGAGAATGAATAGTATGAACTTGACTTTGAATAATACGTAATTTAATTTTGCATAGATTTTGTCACTTTTTTTTTATTTTCTTCTTGTAGTAAATATTTCAGCATCAGATACTTTTAATGTAGTTACATGACTTTGTTTCTCTGAAGGGATCTCAGGAGTTAAAGTTTTGCAGTATTTATGGACTCTTGTGACTTGTAATGGGAAAAGCTGAAATTTTCAGTCTTACATGCAGCATATTCCCTGCAGTAAGTGTAAGGAAATAAGTAAAATTTTCAGAAACAAATGGAGTGACAGTTGACCTCTTAGGATCAGTCAGCCTCCTAAAATTTTCTGAAGTATCATACAGTGTATGTTAGGCTGAAAATGCAACCTGCGTTGAGGTCTCTCACAACCCCCTTGATATATTTTGCCAACCACAGTGTTGAAGTCACATGCCAGTTCACTAACACAATGCCAAAAACTGAAAGCAGAAAAAAAAATATCCATCAAATCAAAGTTTGTATTGCCATGTGGAGATTGCAATTGACTGCGGAATTTTCCAACCTGTAGGCAGGCATTGAAGTATTTTGTACAATTTGTATTTTGTCCATGCAAAGGTGTGTCGGAAGGAATAACCTGATAGAACTTTAGAAAACAGATGTTGGGATTGTGATGTTGCCAGCAGTTTAGCCCTCATGACGTGAGTATAATAGACACTGCAGCCTGTAATCTTGATTTTAATCGTTCCGTAATTAAAAGTAGCCTCTGACCACTACTCTGTAATTTAGCCGGAAACATAGATTGTCCGTGCTACACGTGAGTGATTTTGGATGTGATCATTTAGCACCGCCTATGTCTGCTACTCAAAGGCCCATTTAACTTGTTCTCTGGTTTAGTTTGCCGTGTATTGTTATCCCTGGCACTACATCATACAAATGACTCTGCCTTTCAGTGTGACCTTAAACAAGTCACCTGCGCTATCTCTAAATGTCCTTATATTTATAATGGCATAATGACACCAGATAGTTTCATCAAGTGCATGGACACATAGAGGAAAAAATCTACATATATATTATACCATTCTTTCAAATTAATAGGACTAGGTGAATAGATAGCTTTCTCATTTAATGTATGCCTCTCTGCTCACTTATTTGTGATTATTCAGAATTATACTTTTCTTAATTTGTTTTCTCGAAATACAGAATTTTAAATCCTTAGAATGACAGCATGGCCAGTTCACTGGAAGTGTCCATACTGAAATTGCATTCCTTATTGTCCCATGTAAACATGATTCCAACAGAATGAAAGGGAGAGTGATGCAGCCCAAATTCTGCCAGAGATCTGAAGTCACACAAAGGAATAGAGTGAAAAAATGTTCAGCATTCAGTTTTATCCCATCCTTGTACCTGATTCCATTATCATCTCTCTTCTGTCTTCTATGCTTTGTTTAGAAGTTAGGAGTATTGCCATTTAAAGTGATTTTATTGTACTTCAGTGTCAGCATTTATCCTTGAAATAGAGGTATAACTTGTATCTCTTACAGTTATTCATTTGTGCTGCGTGCAGACAGCATGGCATGGGTTTATATTCAGTACATCTGCAATGTATTTTTCTACCCTAGTGCCTGGCATTGTCATCTTTTCAGCTGACAAATGTTTTTCACAAGGATTTAGCATCACGAGATACCATTATTTGCAAAAGGAACCAGCTCACCCAGTCACTGTGGTCTTTCCTAGTTATTATACTCATGATTGTAAGCAGTGTACACAATATGTATCTCCTGCATGGATCAAAAATTTGGGGTGCCATGGGGGAATACCCTTCAGTTTTAGGTCTGAAGATAATGGCTTTTTTTGACCAGAAGACCACTCTTCAAAATACAACTGAGTATATAAAAAGAGATTAAATATGTGGCCTTTCATCCTGCCATTCGACACTACCAAAATGAGGTAACGGGAGACAAAATGTCATGTGGCTAAGATGATTTTTGGTATTTATTTTCTGGTTTTATTCACAGATAATTTAGTAAAATAATCCTCTGACTCCTCCCTTTGCCAAATTTATTGATGAGAAGCTTCATGGAAACAGGTCCAGGAAAGTAACTACAAGGGAAAGGGCATATCATTTAAAACGGGACATTTGATAAAAGGCATACAGGGATATGTGAATCTTTTCAACATTTTAATTTCTGGTTGCAAAGGCTTCACCTGACACGTCAGTGTTAGAACAGTTGTGCCATTAGCTAGATGCAAATTTAATTTTCTGTATCTATATTAAAAAAATTACTCTATGTGCATGCAAAAGTTTTCCCAGAATTTTCAAAAACTGACATTTTTGAAGAATCCGATCTTCTTCCTCAATGTGCTACGACTGTAGTAATGCCAGCTGTACTGAGTCACAGCAAAGGCTGACCTAGCTTGTTCCTGTCAGTGGCCAAAGCCGGATGCCTTGGGAAGAGCACAAGAGGGCAACGTGCAGTGGTAGGCCTTTCCCAGGCTGTGAAGATCTGAAACTCAGAGAATTCCCGAGCCAACAGTTCTGTCTTTGTCTTTGAGGGATTTCTCTCCCCTCAATTTCTCCACTTGTTTTTGAACCCATCTACGTTTTTTGAGCATCCACAAATTTGGCATCTATTCTAAGGCCAAATACCAGTGGTTTTATACATAAATAATGATGTCACGTTCCTTAATTTTTTTAATTCCCAAACTGTGATAACTATATTGCAACGGTCAGATTTTCAAGATGTCCATACTTGTAGTAAATATTCAAATTACCAGTAACGTTTGGGGCTATTACCTTCCAGAGACATAAAAAGCAAATACAACTTCATCGTTTGAGGAAAGTAAATGTGAGCAGAATTTGAACAGAGCCAAGACTAAGTATTTGTTTTCATATAGCAAACACTTACTGAAAGCCCTGGCAGTATTTTTCATCTATAATGTTTCTTCTCTTTGTTCCTGTGTTTTATCCAAGTACTATAACCTGAGACTACACACTCTCGGGAAGGACCATGATGGACTAATTACGATCTCTAGATTCTATTTCAATAGAAGTCTATAAATCACTCATGCCTGTGTCTTACATGGCATTTTTTGTGTGTATATAGAATCATAGAATCATAGAATCACTTGGGTTGGAAGAGACCTTCAAGATCATCAAGTCCAACCATAAACCTACACTGCCAAACCCACCCCTAACCCATGTCCCTCAGCACCACGTCTGCCATCTTTTAAATACCTCCAGGGACGGCGATTCCACCACCTCCCTGGGCAGCCTGTTCCAATGCTTGATAACCCTTTTGGTAAAGAAGGTTTTCCTAATATCCAGCCTATATATATATATTATAGCATTTACATATATGAATAACCTTCAGAACAATTCATCCACAAGTGTTTCTGACCCCACTTATTCCTTCTCTCCTATCTGTACACATACAGTAAAAGAAATCAAGATACCTTGATACGCTTTAAATATCTCTACCGCGAATCACCTTAGTACGTTTTCTGCAATGTGAATTAGTTGTCTTAATATGTGCCCGCTAACTTAAGAACCAAAAATTCCGGCAGATGCGCTACATTTCAAAGGGGTTTGTCACTTCACTGCTGCATATTTTGATTTGGTTGAAGTTAAGGCTTTGAGGCACTTGGGCCACGTCTGTCGCAGGTTGCGCTCGGAGAAAGAATAGCTGCTTCGGAGCGCGGGGCCGGGGACAGGCGGCAGAGCCAGCCGGAGCCCTGACAGGTAGCCCGAGTCCACGCATTGCTTTATTGGTCTGAAGTTGTTGGCAAGTTTATTGCAATTATTGCTCTGAAGTTGTTCTCAGCGTAGCGGGTCCGTCGTGACCGCGCACTTGGATGGCCACCTTCTTACGGCGTGCTCGGCCTCCCCGAGCGGCGGTGGCGGCCGCGGGGCCGCAGCCCAGGGAAACGCTCTCTCTCGGGGTGGGTTCCGGCTCTCCCGGCGGCGGCGGGGCAGGCCAGCGGCGCGCAGTGCCCCCTCGTGCCGCCGCCGCCACCGCGCCGCCTTCCCGGGGCACCCGGCGCTCGGGAGCGGCGGGGAAGCGCCGCGTCTCCTTAACGCGCCGCGCAGATAAACAAGGTTGGGATCGGCCTCTGATCGTGATGGATTAGTCGGTCATAACGAGCATATTATCCTTGCTTAATGAATGGAACATGCCGTTTCTTCCTAGCCATTGTCAGTCTTTGATGCGGTACAATTAGGAGAGGTTCTCATTTAATTACCTGCCATAATAGGACCTGAAATGCCGAAATTCAATCTTTCATATAACTACTGCTTTTCAACAGTCCCCTAGGCTAATGAGGATAATGTTCCAACCTAATGCATATTATTTATCACGAAAACATTGCAAAACAAATACAGTCTTACAGGAGTATAATACTTCAAATTGCTTTAGGAGCTTTTTGATTACTGTGGCCAATAACTGTTGTAAATTGGTGAAGATGCAATTAAATACTCCTAGTTAAAAAGTAATAATAATCTAGTGAGGAGTAGGAACTTTTAGATGTTACTTCTGCCTGGTGGGGTTTTTTGCCAATCAAATGGAGGAAACTGACAACAAATAGGTTTGTAATGCTGTCTTTTTAGTAGTAAGAATGCTGACTCTTGCCTGACAGATTTTAAAAAAGCAGAACTATGGAAGTATTAAAATAACAGTTTAGGCATCTAATGGATTAAGGTAGCCATCTAAACAGATTTTGAGGAACATATGCACGTGCTGCAGAAACTGTTGCAGCCTCTTGGCCCTTCTGAAGATCCCACAGATTTTCTTCTATATTTTGATTTGCGCATTTACTTTCAAGAACTTCCTCATCATAAAATACAGTGCCAAAATCATATCAAAAAATGAAACATTTGTAGAACTAAGCCATAACTTATGATTGTCTCCAGAAAATGAAAAACTTTCAAAATTCACATCACTGTACAGTTTTCACAGTTCAGCCTTTTTATTGTATATTAATTAATTAGTAGGCATGAGAAAGGCCACAACTTCTTCTACCAGGGCATTCCAGTTCCCTGCAGAAACACTGAAATCACCTCAGATATGACTCTTGTGTCTCAGAGGCTTGTGTTAGATGGCCGCCAGAGGTATCTTTCAATCTAAACTAAACTACTCTAGGACTCATCTCATTATTTATATGAAGCTGAAAGTCACCAAGTTACTTTAGTGAGAAGAAGAAGAAAAAGAAGAGAGTGGTAACTGTCTGTGCTGAGCTTTCAGTAAGTCTCCAGACTCATTTACATAAACACCAGGGCAGAAACAGAAAGAACCTGGTTGCATTTGCCTTGTAAGTGTCACCAATCCCATAGAAATCATTGGCATCGAGGGTAGGAAGTTAAAGTGAGAGAAGAACTTAACCCAAGAGGCTTTAGAGAAGCAGGTGGTTGGATCAATGGGCTGCAATCAGCCCTGAACATTTCTTGCAGAAACCACCATCACTGTCACTGTAATGAGACTTTTAATTAAAAACAAAAGGCAATATGACCCTACAGATGAGCCACAGACTATTTATTATGTTCTCATTGAATATTTGTGGTCTGAAAACCACAGTTTGTCAGCCTCTGACATGCACAGAGTTAGGAGATACACTTTGTAACATCCCCCGAGATCAATAGAAACGCATGAGGGACTGTGTAAGTCTGTCTGCGCTTCCCTCCTTAGTAGCAGATCATAGAATCATAGAGTCGTCTAGGTTGGAAGGGAACTTTAAGATCATCAGACTTTGTGGTTACAAAAAGCGGATCAATTTCCTGAAGTGATGTGTTTTATTTAGATCGAGCAGATCAAGGCAGAAAGCTCTGCTCAGAACTCTTCTCTCAGTGCCCACTGCTTTTTTGAACATCTTCAACAACAGGAGTTAGTAGAAGAGAAACTTAAAGGTGCCCAAAGAGAAATAGATTGAACTTCTAGTTCTATGGCTAATCTTTGGTGTTCTAGGCTGCATTCATTCAGCAAACTGTAAAACTTCTAATTGGTAGTTTAATAGGGCCAATGTGGGAAGCAGACATAATTGTTTAACCCTTGAATGTCAAAGATAAATCATGTTATCTGAACAAGAGAACTTTTGTCTGTAGTACCAAGATGGAAATTTGGCATTTTAGACCGAGAATTGTCTTTCTGTTGAACTATGGCTCACACATTTAATGCCAGAAATAGATTGTACATGGAGTCACATGCTAACCCCAAAAGCAGCTTTATAAATACTCATGGATGAGCTTTTTTAAGCTTCCCTCATTTTACTGTCTGCTCAGAACCCTAGACTTAATGCTGACATAGTGATTTATATAATACTAGGAGTGTTGTACCCCTCCTATTCACGTAGGAATTGTCCAAATATCCATAACTGCATTCAAACAACAGGTATTAAGCTAAATTAAAACTGCTCAATGAGACAACCTTACAATTTGCCTACATTGCTGACAAAAGTAGCTACGGGTTAAGTACAGTTATCAGTTAAATTATGGTTTGCAGTGGAGATGATGAAATGGTATAAATAATGAACAATAATGTAAAGGTAAATCAAGAATTTCATTAATTTTTTAATTAATGCAAGGCCAAAGAGATATTCAATACAACTACAAGACAGCAATTTTAAAATTACCCTTATGAATAGGGGCAATGTCTGTGGAACTCCTTACCACAGGCACCATTAGGGGAAGAGATTAGTATTAAAAATGTAGAGGAGATTTATATTGACAACATCTGAAATTACAATGGTAGCATTTTCCGAAATCTTATAAGCCCTCATTCACCAGAATATTAGCCACCAAATAAATTAAGAAACTCTATTTTTGGGGAAATTATCTTGTAACAATATACAATGCCTTACTTTGAAGCAGACATAAGATCAGAATTTCTTTGTCTTCCTAGGTTCATAACAACTGAATAACTGAAAAAATATTTAATTAAAAATAACCAAAAAAAGGTAATTTCCTGACTTTTAATAGCTAATTTAATTTGTAAATCTAGCATTTCATTGAATGAGTAGCCAGCTGCATTAACTGAATCCCTTGCTGCAGCTGCTTCTACAGGCATTGAACATGCGAGAACTTTTGCTAGTCTTTCCTAATTTTATTATGAGTCTTCATTTAAAACAACATATGACAGCATAGTAGAATACTTTGATTTTATCATCAACACAATAGAAACATTTTTATTATAAAAATTTTATTTTATTGTTATTTTTATCATTATTTTATAGTGTCTATATAATATGTATTATATATTATTATATACCATTTTAGTAGTCTTTTATTATTAAATCCTTATATTGCATTAGCACCTACAGGTTGACATACTATGTTTGTCTTTGGCAGGATACAAAACAATTTGTTAAGTTTTGGACAGAAAAGCTTGCGATCAGCAAGATAGGAATTGGACTTCTCTGTAATTTCTGCGAAGGCGGCATGTGTTGTACTTTCAGCGTCCACAGTCAGTGTTCTGATTTGTCCAAAACACAGTCACTTTCATCCAGAGGAAGTAAAATCAACTGCATGCTCATAACCTGTCTACAAATAATATGCCCATTTATTTTGCGCAGGACTTTTCTCTCTCTGTTCTCTGGGATGTTTTTGCTTGGCAGAGCAGACAGTAGAAATTTGTAATGCCTCTCTTTCTCCTTAGAAGGTAGCAGTCTCAAACTTGTTCTCCAAAACGTCTATAAAATCCACTTCCTGACTTACAAGAACAGTAGCAGAAGTGTTCACCGTCTTCTAGAATAGCAGTTAGCAGAGATTTGTCATTTAATTCACAAAAGGTTACAGTGTTCTTTCCTTCTGATTGGTGACAATGATTTAAACATTATGTTCTGCTGAATTTCCTATGCTCACTGCTTGGATGAGCAAACCAAACCAGACATTGATCTTGTTGGTTTGTTGCTTTGTCCACCATTCTTAGCTACCCAAGTTCTGTTAATTCGAAAGGGTTTTATAAAAAGAAAGTGTCAAAAATATTTCAGCATCTCAGTTCCATCTGGGTACCAAACTAAAGAACCTGGACTTTAGTTTCTCTGTGGAACAGTTCTTTACATTATAGGAAGTAATAGCTTTTCCTAATCCTGTCAAATACTGCAGAGATTCTGTTGTGAAGCTTGCAGGTACTACAGCAGTTAGGGCTAGTTCAGATGAAGAAAAAATGGGAAGAGATCATGGTTACCTTTCATCTTCTTCCAGTTCCATTTCTCAGCCCCAGCAATTGTCAGCAGTGGAGAGAGTCAGTTCAAACTTGTGCATATGCGTTGTTCTAAGACCACAATTCAGTCATGTTATGAAGTAAGAGTTTTATTTAATGCAGATTGAATCTGAAGTGCTAGGAATATCAGAACCGTATTTCAGCGAACAAATTGAATGTATTTGATATTAACAGAAGAGACAAAAAAATCTACTGCTTAAACTGTATGTATGTAGTATGAGCATTTAGATATCTGCGTAATATAAATAACACCAACCCCACAAAATAACTGTATGAGAGAAAGTAAATTTTATTTGGTTTAATTTATGACAGTGAAAAGCGCCTATACCTTATAAGCCATTCCGACTGAGGTTAATATTATCTACAGTGCCTTATTAAGAAGCTTAATGGCAATTCAAAGTGAGAAGCTATTCAGACTCAATAGTAGCTAAGTACTTTCTTCTAGGTCAGACTTTTAATTGGCTCTAATTGGGGAAAAAAAGGGTGGAGAAGTATAAAGAGAGAGGAAGAATTTTAGTGCATTGACTCAGTCATCAGAGCAGTATTTTAAAGTGGAAAAGAAAAAACCATAGGTTTACACTGGACACTGTAGTAGATGGTGAGGGGTCTGTAGGAAACAAGTTTCTCAGCTGTACACAAGAAACGGGGGAGCTGTATATATAAAGGGGAGACCAATGAAGTCTGTAGCGACTGGTGTTCCCTTCATAGCAGGAAGATTATGACAATCTCCTCAATTTCAGACTTATAGAGTTACTCTAATATTTAAGGCAAAGGCTGCTTAGTCAAAGTACATCTTCAGTTGATCTGCTTTAGCTGTTGTTAATGTGTAGGGCACTAAGCCTTTTCTCTGTGAGATGCTGGCACACACTGGAGCTGCTGAACAGGGCTGGCTCTAAGCAGAGCAACTGCCTTTAGCACCAGCTTGCTGGTTGCTGGAGGTGCAGGAGAAGACCCAACTGGGCCACCTGCTTTGGTTATGCCATTGAGCTGTTGCTACAGCAGGAGGAAAGCTCAGGCTGGGTGAGTGGTGGGATCTAGTCCCAGGAAAGAAGGCAGAAGGGTTGGCTCCTCCTTGCAGCTGCAGCGATCACCGTCTTCTCTCCTCACATCTTGCAGAACATCAAGTCTTACACCCCACGCCTTTGTTTCCCACCATATTTCTGTACCAGCTTCACAGCTTTTCTTTACCTCCTCACTGCGTGTCCCTCCTGGTTCTCTTGCACTCAGGTTGGTGTTCAGTGGCGCCCGCTAAAATGATTCGGCTCACATGAGCAGCAGGGAAAAAAAGAGCTGATAAAGAGAACGCAAATACTTTTCTGCTTGGCTGACAAATTAAATCAGTTCAATGAAGATTCAAATAAAGCCCCATAGCCAGTGCAAGGGAGACAGGGGTGTTAGCAGGCGGACGAGAAGGCAGAAGCAGAGAAGAAGGGAAGAAGAAACAGGTCTGTCCCTTTCAGGTGCAGCAAGTTGTTAAGCTGCCTCAGCAGTACTGTAGAACTTGTACCCCAGGGCACAAGGAAAGGTCAAAAGAGTCCTTTCTGCAACAGTTATAATGGCCTAATGTAACCGTTGGCAGCAGTGTATCAGCAGGTCACAAATACAGAAAGAGAGCAAATTGTTAGGATATTAATTGTCTTTTTTTTCTCATAGTTCCTGTTCTTTTTCTAATGTCAGAGTTAAGTGAGAGAAATGTTTTCATCTATCCTAATTGGATTCAGAACAGTAGCTGAAAAGAGAGAAGTTTCCTCTTAGGAGGGATCTTTTTACTGTGCCTTCCAGGTGCGTGTTCATTTCTCTTTTGATCATGCGAATGTTTTACTTCAACTTTCATAAACAAACATTTGCCTTAGATAATATAAAGAAGCCTTCGAGTATTATGAAAGCACATTCCAGCACTACAGAGCACTGTGAATGGGCACATTTACAAGGTCAAGCATTCTTGCCAAAAGACCAAAGAGACATATATTATTTAAACAGAGAAACAAAGGGTGAAAGGGCTCAGGCCATTGAAAAGACCATTGTCTCTCTTTCAAGGGACTGTGGAGTTTAGTTTATGAAACAGAAATCAGATCAGACCAAGATCCAGCCAGATGGCTTTGCCACCTGACAAGGTTAGGCGATCTGTCTGACCTTGTTAGGAACCCCGAGCGAGTGGTAAATAATACCAACTTGCCACTTGCTCCTAAAAAGGTTTTTAAACAATAGTGGAAACCTAACATGTCAATTATGCAGCTTACGCCGCTAGAACTAACGGCAGGATAATTTTGCTGACCTGAGATGTTTATTCCATTATTACCGTGAATCGCACGGCAGAGGGCCCTGTAGTATAGCTGCAGATAAAGAATGTTATTTTATAGAGCTCCATTCATTTTCTGATGTTGAGATAGTTGTTTTAAGCAACCGGAGGCTTGCTTGCGTTTGTCCACTTGTACTTGTTTTCTGTCCTGTCAGAGCCATTACCAGCCATTAGTTAAATGACGAGCAAATGCAGTTTTATTATGTTAAAATTCATTACTCAGTTGAAAAAATAATATTTTCTAGCTGAGGGAATTCAAACAAGGAACGTCTTCTCTAATAATTCACGTAATCTTTTGCACCCATGCAGAATATACATAGTGTCCTACAAAATCAGAATAGTGATATTATTCTGTCTTACCCCACAGTCTAAAAACATACAAAAAGGACCTGATTTTTGGAGTAACACAGTGACAAATCAAAAGGGAGCAACTAGCAAAATATTTTTACAAAAAGCTGTGCAAACATATGAACTAATTTATCAAATATTGTGTTTGAAACAACTTCTGACTGGTGTCCCAAGACTGGGAATTTATAAAGCTTATGACTACCAGGGAGGTTACAAAATATTCCTTCATATATTAATTGGAAAAATGCAAAGCAATTAAAATGGTCCAAACCTGAGGTTTCAATTTTTTTGGAACACTGGCTCCCAAAATTTCCATGCTATGATCTTCATGCTACAACCAAATTATGCTCAAGGATCATTTTTGTTCAGCCACACTGAGCTGTTGTGGTCATGTTAGCCCTTACCATAACCTCTGGGGCAAAAGACGGCGGGTTTCTCATGTTCGAAGGAAAAGGACTCAAAAAAAAGGGCAGAAGGGAGTTGGGAGTAGTTGTGCCAAACGTCTGAACCGTCACCTGGGGTACGAGAGGGTGCTCCAGGCTAGCGCTGGCCCTGGTCAGCCCATGGCTCACCACCAGAGACCAGCGTTTAATGCAGACATTGCTTATACTTCTTTAAGATTTGGCCAAGAAAATGACTGTGGGGCCACGGTGTTCCGTTTTCACGGAGAAGGGAAAAGGAGACATGGAAAAAGGAGCTGGCTGAAACGAGTTAATACTCCTCCAACCCACCCAGGGCAACAGTTTCGAACTGTTATTTGGACTTTAAAGATTCTGTGTGTACTTTTAACCTGAACACCTGGGAAGCAACTTCCTACCGTCCCGGTAACCCTTGGGACACGCCGCCAGGCTCGGAGGCGGCGCAGGGTTCTGCTCACCGGCTGCTCCGCAAGGAACGGCCGTACTAATCTGTGACTTTCTCTTTTTCTTCCTTGCAATTTCCTTCTTTCATTGTTGCACAACAAGAAATGTGTCTTTGGGATGCTTTGCAGGTCTCGCCGAGGAGACCCGCTCCAGCCCCTCCAGCTCCAGCGCCGCGGGACGGAGCGGCCGCCGGTGCCGGGCGGAGCCAGCCCCGCCCGCGGGAGCCTTAAAGGAGCCGTGAAACAGCCCAGCGGTCACTCGCCGAGCAGACCCGCTCCGGTGCGGGTGAGTCCGCGCTGGGAAAGGGACTCGAGGCGAAAAAAGGCCGCCAAGGGGCTCTTTTTTGGAGCTTTTGGAGGCCGGGAAAAGCGGCGGCCTCGTGCCGGCCCCGGCAGCGGGCGGGAGCGCTGGGACGCGGCGGGGGCGGAGCCGGCGCCACCCGCGGCAGCGTTAAAGGAGCCTTCGGGAGCGCAGGGAGCGGGTCGCGGGGCACCGAGTGAGGGAGCGGCGTTGCCCCGGGGCCGGCAGCCGCGGCAGAGCCCCGCGGCAGAGCCCCGCGGCAGAGCCCCGCGGCGGCCCTGCGCGNACCCGCGGCAGCGTTAAAGGAGCCTTCGGGAGCGCAGGGAGCGGGTCGCGGGGCACCGAGTGAGGGAGCGGCGTTGCCCCGGGGCCGGCAGCCGCGGCAGAGCCCCGCGGCAGAGCCCCGCGGCAGAGCCCCGCGGCAGAGCCCCGCGGCAGAGCCCCGCGGCGGCCCTGCGCGCAGCCCCTCTGGGGCAGCTCCCCGGGCGGAGCGGTCCTGGGGGCGCGCTGCCACCCAGTTGTGGGGCGACGGGGTGTCCCCTGCGCTCCCGCTGCCGGGTGCCAGCGCTGAGCGTGGCCGTGCGGTGTGTGCCCGGGCAGGGGAGCTGCTCCGTTTCGCCGTGGGGCTGAGGGAGGGGGTGAGCAGGTGGGGAACTGAGGGATGGATGCCCGGAGTCACACCCTGCCTCCCGGGAGAGAATCAGACAGAGCCCCTGCTACAGTGGACTCCCCGTCTCCCTCCAACTGCCCGACTGTGGTGCGTTGGAGTGCAGGGGGTGATGGCAAGAGGTTCCTGCACAACACAACAGGGGCGGGGGACGCATCTGCCCAGCAACGACCCCGCCTTCCCAGGTGCCGTTGCAGAACAAGTACAGTGTCCTGCAAGGGAAACTAGACAATGGTGAGGGTGATACTTCTACAAACTTGGAGGTGTCGTCGAGGTCTACTCGAACCACCGCCCGCATTGAAACAACGGCAGTAAAAAGGAAAAGACAGTTCATTGTCATAGATGACTTGCTTCTGAAGGGAACAGAAGGCCCAATATGTAGACAGGACCCGCTATATAGGGAAATCCGCTGCCTCCTTGGGGCTTGGGTCACTGATGTAAAGAATCAACTTCCTTCCCTAGTACGACCCTCAGATTATTGTCCCCTCCTTGTTTTTCACGTAGGCAGTGATGAAGTAGAGAGGAGAAGTCCAAGGGCAATAAAGAGTGGTTTCAGGGCCTTGGGACAACTGGTCAAGGGATTAGGAATGCAAGTCATACTCTCCACTATCCCTTCAGTTACAGGGAATGATGATAGGGCAAATGGGAAGAGCCAGCAGAAAAATGCCTGGCTCTGTAATTGGTGCCACCAGCAGGATTTTGGGTTTTTTGACCAGGACTTGGTTTACAGGACACCAAGCCTGCTGGTAGCAGATGGGAAAACCCTATCTCATAAGGGGAAAAGATTCTAGGACAAGAGTTAACAGGGCTCATTGAGAGAGCTTTAAACTAGATTCAAAGGTGGACGGGGATGTAACTGGGCTTGCTAGAGGGGCACCTGGGGATAGTAGCCCAGTACTTTTGGGGCAGTGTACTAGTATTTTTGAGATTCAGAAGGTCTATTGCCCCTTAAGGGCAAAAACTACCTGCCCAACTGCCTCTGAAATGCTTATACGCCAAAGCACGCAGTATGGGGAACAAACAGGAAGAACTGGAGATCTGTGTGCAGTCGCAGGGCCATGATCTCATAGCAATTCCTGAGACATAGTGGGATAGCTCACGACTGGAATGCTGTCATGGATGGCTATGTTCTCTTTAGGAAAGACAGGACAACAAGGCGAGCTGGTGGAGTTGCTCTTTATGTGACAAAGCAACTGGAATTTATTGAGCTGTCCCTGGGTGGGGGA